>CP092864.1:48066299-48150723 GCA_030710605.1 Cordylochernes scorpioides
TAGTTAAAACACTTGTTGAAAATAAAATATAGAATGATAATTTTGTGTTATATTATAAATTATTATATAAATAAAAAATATATAAAAAGAGGAAATATTATAATTACCTTTTTACGAATTAAGATAAATAAAAATATTGAGAAATTCTGTCTTTTTTCAATGGTAAGCCATCAAGCAGTTTTCCAGTTTGTTTAAAACACCGCAACAACAGTTAAATTGAGACCCTACTTATATAGAAATAAGCTTTCAAGCCAGATATTTGAAATATTCATCGGCCTTTGGCTATATATGGCAGAATTTAAATAGAAATTTTAAAGAAGGAATCAAATATTTACATGTATATATACATTATCCTCTAGTGTCATGGAAAGTTGTCTGTTGAAGGACGTCAAAGTCCGAAAACTTGCCGAATTTACAGCATTAATAAAAGAAACACGTTGCCGTTAACTTTTATTCCTTCTTCAAGATGATGTCTGGCGATTCCTTCTCTTGTAAAATAATATATGTAATAGTTTTGTAATTTATAAGGTGAAGGAACTGGTATTTGGAAATATTTCACTGATAAACCAAACCCCCTTAATCTTTTTTCATTATCCCTTATTGTGAATGTGTTATCTTTAATTGAATATGCCAATTTAGCATAGACATAGGCTTTATCATCACAATAGGTTAATCATGTGTTGTCGGCTTAGCAAGAACAGGCTGTCATCTCTCCCGCCTACTCTCCTGGAGGATACACCATACCTGGTCCTACTGGACATACGCCAGAACAACTTCGTCCATCTGGACTCCCGCAGCTTCCAGATCATCATGATTGAAGAATTCTTCGAGAAATTTCTTAAGGTGCAGCTCGAAGGTAGTAAAATGTTGTTCAATATATTTAAAATTATATTTTTATATGATAAAATATATCAAAATTGTTTTTTAAATATAAAATAATTTATAGATGTAAATTTTGCCGGGAGGATATTGATCTAAGGAGACAAGGGTCGCCTCTCCCGTCAAAAATAGACGTCAAAATGGATGGCATCTGGTTTTGACATTTATTTTGACGGGAGAGGCGACCCTTGTCTCTTTAGATAAAATGATTGATTATATGTATATATACATTTTAAACTCAACATATATGTTAAATATCTGCTTAATATTCGGTATTAATTTCAATTCAGTTTTGAAGGTATCTGTGGATTTAATATGTGGGGAATAAACTAAGAAATAGGTATGTATATAATCAGATTGAATTTATATATAAACATCTAATCATTTAATTGTTGACTTCATTGTTGTTCGAAGTAGTTATCTAAAAGAGCTATTATTATTAAAATCGTTCTCTCTGATGAATTACAAGGGTCTATTGTGCAGATAATCCCTTAGACTGCTGTCGCTTGTCGTGGTTCCTGGACTCAGAGCTTCAAAACGCCGGGATCCTAAGTGGGAAATGTGGCAGTCCAGCAGGACTTAAGGGCCAAGATATTGACAGCGTCAGTCTGATGTCTGTCGCCAAACATTGTCCGAAATTTAGTCCACTGTGATGGGGTGACGTGTAGATCTTCTTTCCTTTGTTTGCGATTTGTACCAAGTATTGTCTGGAATAAATGTTGAGTTATAAGTTGTTGGTGTATTTTTTTCCTTTTGATTTGAAACATATAGCAATCCAATCGTTAGAAAGGAAGATTGGAGAAAAATTTCTTTTCAACAAAAGAACCTACGCGCTAATAAAGCCAATATCATTTTAGTTCTTGAAGGGTTGTTTTTTCCCCTTGTAATGTAGGAAAATATGTCTGAATGAACACATGTAGAAGCATTTCTACTTCTCAATTTTTATAGTCATGCTATTTAATTGATTAGTTAATTAATATAAAAAATACTCCCTTGATTGAATATTAAAGTGAACAAATCAAGGCTTCCAAGGATAGGTTACATTTTTGAGAATGATAATTCAAATCTATAGCTTTCTCGGGCATGAAGGCACTTCTTTGAGAGAAAACATGACACAATAAATAGCTAATTTGACACGAGGTATAATATAATCAGATTTGGTTGTTTATTGTATCGTGTTTTTCTTCTGTAGAGGTGCTTTCATGTCCGAGAGCTAGATATTTGAATTCAAATTTTGAAGAAGAAACTAAACATTGGAATCTGGAAGCTTCCAACTCAAGATTGTTAATTGTTAGCAATGACTAGGGTGAACATTTTTGAAGATTTAGGAAAGTTAAAGAGAAATAATATAAAAACGCGAGTTAAATAAATAAGACTCTTTTACCAGAAATAATAATACAGTCCACAATCCAAACTCAATTATATTCTTGAATGTAGTTTTAATATAAAATTCGTAGATGTTGAAAGGAATTAATACATAAGGATATAATTTCTACACAGAGTAGTTAGAACATTTTCTTAAAATTTTCAAGTTAACTATATGACTGCAACTTTTATTTTAAAAAGTGTTATTTTCAATTCGTATTAATATTATGGAAAAAAAGAGTCTAATAAAAATGAAACCATTGCAGTGTATGGGAAATTTTCATAAAAATAAAAGAAAGGATGTTAATAGATATATTGACAGTTTCGGCGTATTAACAGTGTTATTTATAGACGAGTAATATATATATATATAAATTGATGTCTGTCTGTGTGTACTCTATAGATTCAAAAACCATACATCCAAACGCTGTGAAATTTTGGGATATTATTAGGTATATCCCCGGGAAGGTTTTTGAAAAATAATTTTTTGAATATCTTGAATATCTTTAGAGTTATTTGTAGATTTAACTCGCAAGCAGCGCCACCAATGCGACGATGTTAACAAGTTTTTTTTATCTATAAGTTTTATTATCACTAAGTTTATTATCTTAAATATTATTTATCAAAAGTAAGATTATCTCAGGATGACACGGCAATTTATTTGAGACAAGAATAATGATACAATTCCAAGGCGAAGATACTATTCCTTTAACTTCCAATTACCGAGGGAACCAATTAATATTGATTTTATTCAACTTATCGAGTATTTTTCAAGGGACTGGGAAAAAATGTTCATTAGATAAAACGATAATTTTGTAATTTAGAAAATTAGGAAAGACAAAATTCAGGATGACACGGCACACAGGGACCGGGAAAAAAATATTCACTTTATCGAGAGATTCAAATTTACGAGTTTCAAATTATCAAAATATATCTTTTTTATATATAAGTTTATAGGGAATTGTTTTAACAAATGTTCGTTATAAAATAAAAAGATTTAAAAGCGCGAATGTTTCTTTTATACATAAAACGAACTTCTACTGTCCTTACTGCGATGAAAAAATATATTGGGAGGGCTTGGCTCATCAGTGGTGAACTGGCGAAACCGCTGGGAGGGTTCACCACTGATGAGCCAAGCCCTCCCAATATATTTTTTCATCGCAGTAAGGACAGTAGAAGTTCGTTTTATGTATAAAAGAAACATTCGCGCTTTTAAATCCTTTTATTTTATATGTATAGATGGCGCGTTATTGCTTTGTGTAAATGTTCGTTAGGCAAACCTTTACTCGGGTAAAACCCCGGGCGAAGCCGGGTACATCCGCTAGTTATTTATATTTTCTATTAGTATTATTTAATTTTCAGAGAGTTCTAGGTGGTGGAGACATTTATCCCTAGTACACCATGATAATATTGTTACGACTCTTCTCAGCCGTCGATGTTTGTGTGCAAGGTTTTTGAGTAAACAATGTGGGTTCGTTTTGGATACAGCTTAGTACTATGGATTTATTCCAAGAGCTTTAAAAAGGGTGTTAATAACTAGACATAGTAAATCAACTTGCCTTCAATGTCCGCCCCGGGTAGGTTCCTCCTCGTCCTTCTTTGCACCGTCCTCCTCTTGTTGATCCACACGGTCCCGGAGCTCACTTCCCGTCGCCAACTTGCCGCGTTTGTCGTCACCGCCGTTCTCCTTGCTGCAGGTCCCGTTGTCGCCAGACAGACTTCTTTCCCCAGACTTCCATGTCTTCTCGGCGCACAAACTCCCGCAGGCCGGCCGCTATCTCTGCTCCTTTCTTCACGACGACACCAGCTGGACTCCCTGTCTGCCCCCATCTCCTCTGGAATTTGTCAATCCACAATTCCTTGTGGAGGGGCCCTGCATACCTTCTTCTCTGGCTTTGACCACATCTTCCCTTCCTCTTTCTTGCTGCACCGCTTCAATATGTTGAGTAGTAAACGACTGCTTTTACTGTAAGTAAGCCAAATATATCTACAAATGTAGTAAGCAGCTTGACCTTTCCACTTATAAGTGTGCCAGGGCTCCGTTTTCTCACATGAACTCATTAGTGGGGTTGAACATTTGTAGGAAAAGGGGTCTATTGTCGTGGCTGTCGGAAATGGAAGATTTATAACACTCGTCAACCAACCCACTTTAGTTTGAGTTATTGAATGAATTATATCTCAATTATTGAATTTCATTTGAATGTTTGTTCACTCGTCTTTTACCATCTTCAAATCTAAATATTCAAGTTATATTTCTGTAATGGTGTGTTAATCAATTCTCTTTCAATATTGAGGAATTATTCTATATTAGAAAAATACACAGTAAGCCTATATAAAACATAATTTAAACGTTTAAGTATATTTATCGCCTGTTTAGGGATAAGCAATTTCAATATAGCGTGGCCCGAGTCGCATTTTCGCTAAATCGTGCTTTAATCATAGAAAAATCTCAAAACAGAAGTTTTTTTAGCATATCCCTTGTACACGTGGTACAGGCCATGATAATCATGGTGGGTAGAAGTAGGCGACTGCTTTTACTGTAAGTGCACCACATGTCTACCAGTGTTGGGCAAATATTAATTAAAATGATTCATTAAAGATTAACAATTGATTAATTGTTAATTGTAATTTTCACAATTAACAATTAATCAATTGTTAATTGTATTTTTACAATTAACAATTAATTAATTGTTAATTGTATTCATACAATTAACAATTAATTAATTGTTAATTGCACTTTTCTAATTAACAATTAATTAATTGTTAATTGCACTTCAATTTGATTGAAAAATAATTTTTTAATGCCCAACACTGCATTTCAGTACCACTCTCTTCTCGAACATGCTGTCCTCTTTGGCAGATTTGTCATTGTCGCAAAAGAAAAAAGGCGTTCAACTGCAGCTGACGATGGTAAAGGTGTGTTGTATTTAATAAAAACACTTTTTATCTCAGGCAGTGTTGGGCAAATATTAATTAAAATGATTTATTAAAGATTAACAATTGATTAATTGTTAATTGCACTTCAATTTAATTGAAAAATATTTTTTTAATGCCCAAAACTGATGTCTACACATGTGAAAAGCAGTTCGACTTTGCACTTACAAATGTGCCAGAGCCCCGTTTGATAACATGCACTTGCTGATGAATCATGGGCCATTGGAGCAGTTTTTTTATCTGAAAAAAGTGCCCAATGCGGGAATCGAACCTGGGTCGTGGTGGTCGAAAATCAACGGTTTAGACCATCCTTCCACTGACCCCCCTCAAAAACACAAGTAAAAATCGATAATTGTTATAGTGAATTGGCATCAGGCGTCGTTTTATTCGTTTATTTATGTTATCCTGTAGAAGGGCAGAGATTCTGGAAATCTCTCGAACTGCTTTAATAAAATAAAAATAAACTCATCTCCAGAAACTTGTTTAATCATTTAAATAATGAAACCTATATACTTATGTGCATATACCTAAACCGCTTTGAATAAATTATAAATATTACGGCAAAAATATATTTAAATATTAATTTTTGATTATTGAATAAAGCATTCTGAAAAGAATTTGTTTCCGACTTGCAGCCAACAATTATCAACGCTTATCGTCTATTCAAGCGCAACATTGATAGGTGCCGGTTGAAATTTTATAAAATCCTGAGGTAAGACGCCTGTCTGTTGTCTTCTGTAGCTTTATGTTATTGGTCTTATATATATATATTCAATTGATATCTCAAATAAGTTTATATAAATATATAATATACAATATATACATTATACCCGTATATATGACCAAATCATTATTTCAGTGATAATGGGATTTGAAATGAGAATAAAAATTCAAATCGTATATATTTTTTTAAAATAAAACTGAAATTTAGATCAAATATCAAGTATATTTCATCACATTGTAGGGTGATACGATATATACGTAGTCGAGAGATCTTATTAAAATATATATATTCAAATATATTTTTAAATTAAAAGGCATATATTGGATCAAAATATTTATTTTTACCAATATATGCCTTTTTATTTAAATATTTATTTATGGATTGATCTATTTTAAAAATTCAAATATATATGCATTGCATTTACAAACCAGCACACACACAAGAATCTAAGTCCAACTCTATTATTACAAATTTATGACAAAGAAACGAGGCGCTAATTGAAGAAATTTCTACCTTTTGATCAAAATATTTTGAAATATAAAGAGAATACTTTCATTTTTCAGTTGCCTATTTTTAATCTGAATTTTGTTTACAATGTCTAAATTGTTTAGTATAGTTTAGTTCACTGTTAAATTTATGGTGTTACAAGATGTCTATATTCATCCTAATATTAATCAAAATGTATTGAACGTCAATAATCTAAGAATTTGATTTGAATATTAGTGTTATACAATCTTTTTTTTTCCGCACAAAGGCCACAAGGTATTAGTTTTGAAAGAGAAAGAGACTATACGTACATAGAAATTAGAATGATATCTTTCGAGTAATTCCCCACAATATTATTTACATTTCAAAAGATTTTATCTTTCGTGTCTACATATACGTAAGTATTTTCACACAGATCATTCTGTCATAAAAGCATAAAAGCTCGCCAAATTTTTTCTTGATTTTTCGTTTGTCCGGCAGAGTAAAAGGTTCCGTGTTGAAGATACAGGTTTCAATAACTTATTGTATATCAGCCTATAAATTTTTGTTCACGAATATATATGTTTTAATATGTGAGTATATATTATTTCTCTCTAGGAATGTGATCTGATAGAGAATTATCATTATTTTTAATATTATTATTTTCTATATTGTAGCAGATTATTTATTATTCTATGAAATTATTTTTTAATTTCGATATTTGTAATTTGATACACTGTGAAATTTTGTTTGACATTAAATGAATTGCCTTGTTATCCTGAAGTTTGTCTTTCCTAATTTTATACGTTTCATTTTTAATGAATATGGTAGATTAGGAAAAACAAACTAAAGAGAAGATTTTGAGTCCATGGCTACTATGATCTACATTTCCCGAGACGGGCTCAAGGATTCCACCATTGTGTCAAAGCCAATACTTCCCTCCAAGATCACGATGCCCCTTTTGACGATACGACGACAAAGCAGATCTTCACGCCGCAAGATAAAGTACGCAAAGCTATTAAGGACAAACGTCCAAGACTCCGAGGGAATACTACAGAAAAACATCAGATACATGCCAGTAGCAAGGAGATTTCCAAGCTGAGAGTCGCAGCTCTAATAGGGAAGGAGCTATATAGCAGATTATTTATTATTCTATGAAAATAATTTTTAATTTCGATATTTGTAATTTGATACACTGTGAAATTTTCTCATTGCCTCTCTGCTACGTTAATAATTTTCATTTGGTTTGACATTAAATAAATTGGAGTGTCATCCTGAAGTTTGTCTTTTCTAATTTTCTAAGTTACAATATTATTATTTTTCTTCAATATAACGGTTGAATTAAGGCTACTAGAGAATTTTGAATTGTTTTGCAAAGTCAGAGAGCTACAAATATTTGTAATTTAGCTCACTATATTTATCTTAACACCTTCAAATTTAATATATGAATTGGAATACAAAATCTATAGGAAAAATAATTCCACACACATCTCAATTAATAAACGTATTTATTTAAAATCATTGATTTAAAAAGGAATTTTCAATAGCAATGTATGAAACGTGTTAAACCTCTCCAAAAGCATATTTAGTAATGAATATCGAAGCGTATTTTCTATTTAGTCATTCAATATATTTATATATATATTTTTAAATTCACTAAACTACATTTCAAACATAGCAACTTATCAAATATAGTACAAAATGAAATTGTACTGGAATCAGTGGATAAATTAAGAAAAGAAGTATTTCCTGATCGTGCAGCTGAAAACCCCAACGATTAGTTGGTATTTGTTCCGACGATGGCGTATGCCATCAGCAACTTTTATTTTCACGATCAGAGATGTCTTTCTTTTCTCAGAAAAAAAACTTTTAATTTGTCGATTTAAAATGTAAATGTTCTATATAAAGTTTTATAATCTGATTCTCTATTTATATTACCATTATGTTTTCAATAAAGTGACGTTAAAGTGAGTCAGAGAAGGTAGATAATAAGAGGATTTAGGCCTAGAGATAGATGTTTGAATCTACTGATGTAAATCAGCTTATTAAAGTATTATAATACCAGAGGAATGGTTATTCACAGACAACTACAGAGAATATAAAATGAGAAGAATTTTACGAAAAGGAAAGTACTGAAAGGACACAGCCATGCTACCGAACCTCTTCCTGAACCATCAACATCGTCCTAAATGACACCAGCCAGTACCTACCGGATCTCTGTCTTATGAATGACATCTTTCGCTCTCTCTTCTCCCTTTAACGCAATATAAACCCTATCTTGGTCTACTAATCATTCTGAATAGTTCCAATCTACGCCGACCTCGACGAAAAAGTAACTACTTACATATCTATAAACGGTATACTTATAACAACTGTGTCAACTTTATAATATTTGTTTATAATGTTCATGTTTAAATACTAACTCAAAATTTGAATATGTTCAACATTTAATTCTGTGTGTCTAGAGACCATGTCATCTACAATTTTTGTGTTGGTGTTCTTAGCAATTGTAGATCTTCAAGTTCAAGGATGTGGGCCTAAATGCAGGATATTCAAAGATGGAAATAGCGCAAATATCATCGTAGAAAGAATGAATAAAGGAGGTAGTTGTTATTGCTTGCATTGGACAGCCGAAGAACTAGTTCTCGAGTGCATGCGTGTAGACCGCCCTGATATCCTTCTTCATAGCATAACAAGTCTAATAGAACCTGGAGCGACTATCAGCAAGTTATTTATTAAAAAATCGAAACTTCCTTGGCTACCTTATGGACTCTTTCTTCAAAGAAAGATATTTTCTACAGAAATTGAGGAAAGTTTAATTCTAGCACTAGGAACTAACACCTTCGCTGGTAGCGAGGATTCTCTTAGAGAATTCCATATTAACGGAAATTATTTTGTTTTTGCATGGAACTGGAGAGCATTTAAAAATTTAAAAAATCTCAAAGTTCTGGAGTTAAGAGAGTGTCATATGAGTTCAATATCGAGAGATCAGACTTCTAACTTTCCATCTTCATTGGAAGTGATCAACATGGATTATAATTCAATTGAAAGACTTGAATCTTTATTATTTTACCATTTAAAAGCCAAAATAATCTCTTTAAAAAACAATAGAATCGAATTTATCTCCGAGAATGTATTCCCTGCTTCTTCAACAAAATTATATCTAGGGTAAGAATTAAATTATATAAATATAAATATATTTAGTGTCTATCATAGATATTATTATTTATTCTATATATAAATACATACAGCATACATAAAAATATGCCTGATGATTATGATCGGTTTGAGGAATAGGTAAAGTCTATGTTTGAGCAACAATTTATTTCATTATAATATCAATAGGTCTAAGATATTAGCGTATTAAGAGCAAGATCCATTCCAAATGTTAAATGGAGTCAACTTGAAAACCATTATCTTAGCCTCGAATATTTAGCAAAGCATGTAAACGTGCATAAGTTACATAAGTATTGTATAGTCAGCTATTATTTAGAACTTACACCATCCTCGAAACATTATTCCGGAACCAGACCAATGGAATATATACAGTAGAACATTCCTTTAGCAGACACCTCTCTACTAAGAACAGTTTTATTTGCAAAATTACCATTTATACTAATTAGGAACTCTCCGGTAAAAGGACACCTCTCCCTAAAGGACAGTTTGGCTATGCAATTAGGTGTTCTTTACAGGGAGGTTCTACAGTATATATTGAAACTATTTAAGACGCGTATGATATTATTTTCAAATTTTTATACTTCAATATGTTTCTACTTATTAATACAATAATTTCATTAAATTATCATTGAAGTAAGGGCTTTTAATAAAATGTATAAATATTTTTTAAAATACGTAATTATATTGAAACATTATAAATAAAGGAAATTAAATTTTCCCCGTATCAAATGGCAGTTTTTAAAAATTAAATAATATATTATGGGCGCTTAAATAATTTGGTTTAAAAAAAGGATTTGGATTAATATATATTTTTTGAATCTCTTCCGGAATTATCTTTTTTTATAATATTATTTAACATAGATCCTAATGGAAGAATCAAAGAAAATAATTGAAAAACGTCGATCTGAATTTTTGAGCTTAGAATGAACATCTAAAATGTTATTAATTCAAGCCGAATAAATGAATTCTCCCTTTTTGCGTAAGAGGCATATATTTTGGCTACTAAAAATACCAACTCAAAAATATAAAGCAAAATAAGATAAAACATCTTTATATATAACAATAATAAATCATATAATACTAATATTTCCTACTATATATACAAATCTCAGAAAAATCAATTATTAACAAACTCAGTACTAGACTAATCAACATAACATTAATATAGGAAGGGAAAATCTTTATGAAAGCACCTAACTAAAATATATTCATTTATAAATTTTACGAAGGTTTTTTGATAAAATTATCGTATTTTGATTATTCTAATTTGAAAATAATAAATATTGAAAAAAAATATTCAAAACATTATCGTAGAAGGATATTCCCTGGATATATGTATTATATCCAAAGTTATTACACTGCAATATTTGATGTATTACACTGTTGTAGAATCCTGTCGACTTATCCGTTCTGTGACAATATCGTTGCGGAATTTCTTGTTGTTCGATTTGAATGGTGAGGATTGGTTGAAACGCAGTCGTTGAGTGGCAAGTGAAGCACACAGTTAGGAATAATCAGGACACGTGAAGGGGTTTGAAAATAAAAGGCAACTGGGTTGGAGGAAAGAAAGCTTGAGAAGGCGGAGCGAGTTTTGATTGTTAATTATCTGATCACATGGTGGTGATTGTACTTAGCTATGAGCTGAGCAGAGGGAGAGAGGTCCAGAGCCGATGTCACCTCGGTGGGGGCCAAAGCACTACTTACAATTCTTGCTTTTCGATTTAACACCACGAGTTGTCTTCCTTCCCATTGGTCGAAGGATGGAACGTGCCCGTTTTTCTATTGGTTGACCTACTTAGTTATTGCTCCCTAATTGGACCGGCGACTTCTTTGGTGCTGCTTTTGTCGGAAGATATCCGGCCTGGTCAGGAAGTATCGGGTGTGTACGACTCTATTTACTGCCGTGTTTATCAAATACGTCCGGTCTTGGTCCGGAAATATTGGGCGTCTCTCGACTTTTTATAACTTCTGCGGTCACCAGACACGTCCGGTCTTGCCAGGAAGTATTGACTGTACAAGTTATTTATACTTGTGCCCGCTTTTAGCCTGCTTCCTATGTCTTGTTGCTACTTTCTTTCCTCCAGTTACCTTATTCTTTATTAAATCTTTGAAAATCATACATTGTACATGTATAGTGGGTCGGGGGTGCATACAATTATATACAAATTATGACATATATACCTGGACACTTTTATTTTCCGTGTATCATTACTCTTCGCAATTCATCCTTTCATACTTCATCCCTAAGGATAGAAATAGTCGTAATTTTTCCTTAAAATAAATTACGAATTTTCGTTCAAAAGAAAAATTTGCGGTAAAAATTGCCAAACGTCGTTTTACAATCATAAGCCGCATTATATTGTATTATACATATTGTATTATAAAGCCAATTAATATTGAGAATAAATTTTTAGTTTATAAGCTGAAGTATTTGAAATAAGTCGCTTAATTTTTAAGTCCTTAAATTCCCCTTTCAGATGAACCTCTGATATTTTTATTTGATGGCTATATATATATCTATTATATATTCATTAAAGAAAACTATTTCTCATCCTCATCCCAATAAATTACAGTGTGATGCATCCAAAGACTATAGCTCTATTCTTCTTCTTAATATAATTTTCTATCATCCCAATAAATTACAGTGTGATGCTTCCAAAGACTATAGCTCTATTCTTCTTCTTAATATGATTTTCTATTATCCCAATAAATTACAGTGTGATGCATCCAAAGACTATAGCTCTATTCTTCTTCTTAATATGATTTTCTATCATCCCAATAAATTGCAGTGTGATGCATCCAAAGACTATAGCTCTATTCTTCTTCTTAATATGATTTTCTATCATCCCAATCGACTACTAATTTTTTGTCTCTGCAGTTTTGAAACGAAGAATGAATTCTATCTTTTTTCCCCGTATAAAAATATATTATTCAAAAAGGAAAACTCACTGTAGATATAACATTGAACATTGACACTTTAAGATGACTGCATGAAATATAAACTTATATAATATATATATATAATGAATAATAATTTTATAAATTATGATATATAATATATTTATGGATTAAATAGAATGTTAACATTTTCTGAAACATTGTATTTGACTTTATAACTATATATATTGTATAAATTTATCTGTTTAATATTATAATTGCTTAATTTATTTCAATTTGTGTAGGAATAATAAGATCTCATCGCTACCAATTTCATTCCTTGAAGATCTTCCGAAACTGACTTATTTATATTTAGATTATAATAACTTCGTTCATCTAGATTTTCGCTTCTTCCAGAACATCATGATGAATGATTACCACATGAAAAACCTCGAAATAGAATTTAAAAGTAAGATGTTATTTTGTATATTCCTGGATATCATTTATTTTTATTTATTTACTTATTTATTACAAAAACACACGCTATATAATATTTGGATAATTGGGTACAAATCTTCAAACTATTTTATGTACATAGTTTCAAAAAATATATATAAAAATTATGTTTTATTATATATTATATATATCGAGGGTGAAAATTATAGATATGCTGACAAACAAGAGTTTGAGATTTATTTTTAAAGCAGATTATTTATAAGCATTATGAATACCAAAAATAAAATATCCAAACCAAAACATGAAATATATAAAAACGTCTTTGCTCGAAATCTCGCTTTTTACAAAAAAAAAATAAGTTTACCTTTTTTGTTAAATATTGATGGATTTATCTATAACAATTAACATTATTTCTTAAAATAATGTATCTATTTATCGAAAATTTGTGGAAAATATTGCCTTTGTGGTTTGTGATTCACTTGTAACTATTTCAAAATATTATAAGGTACAATTTGGATTATATATTATAAACACAAGGTAATAAGACCATCCAAACAAATAAATAGTTTGTGACGTTTCGGTAACAGCGTTGTTACCATCTTCAGACAAAAGTATTGAATGAGAAATTTTGTGGTAAAATTTCTCATCCAGTACTTTTGTCTGAAGATGGTAACAACGCTGTTACCGAAACGTCACACATTATTTATTTATTTGGATTTGGTCTTATTACCTTGTGTTTATTTCAAAATATTAAAACTGTTTGAAAACCTTCAATACACTTTTAGAAGTAAGGGAATAATATCATATAGGTGATCTCTCTCTCTCTCTCTTTCTCTCTTCTATATTTAACGCATTCTGATTATATATATACTATATATAATAGATATTTACATTTCCCCCTTTATATTTGGAAAATCAAATCGATTTTTCTAACTATACAAGTTTATCTTCAGCGTAAAGTAGAATACTACCCCCCTCGACATCCTATAATGGTGTTATAATAAAGATTTGAGAAATATTATTATACATTCAATATATGTTTAAATATCGAATACATTCTTATTAAAAGAATAAATATACATAATTTAATTAATTTCTTTTCAATTTTCTTTTCTTCATTTTTTGAACATTAATTGGGTATATTGCACAAAGATATATCTATTGCATGTATATTTTGTTCATATCCCACTCTATATTTAACTGTTTTTTTTAGAAGAAATTAAATGTGCAGATAATCCCGTGGACTGCTGCCGACTATCACGGTGGTTCTTCGAATCAGATTTCCACATCACAGACATCCTACGTGCCTGGTGCCACCACCCTGCTCCTCTCAGGAATAGGCCAATCCTAGAAGTTACCTTGGAGAAAAGAAATGAACATTGTCCTCAATCCGACATGAATAATACCACCTCCAACACAACATTTTAATTATAAAAATATCGACATGCATTTTATGTTTGTTATGAATGCTGTTTGTTATCAAATTATATCGTAAATATTTATAATTATTATTCAGCTTAGTTCTCAATAAATAATTTCTCTCATATACTTCAGACAAGTGAATATATGTTTAAATATATCGAATACATATATATATATATATTGAATGTCGAAATATTGAAATTTAAGAAATATTTTGATCTAAAATATGCCCCTATTTTAATATATATATTAAAAGAATAAATATATATAATTTAATTAATTTATTTTCAATTTTCTTTATTTATTGAACATTAATTGGGTATATGAAACATTAGCATGCCATCTGTTATGAGAATTCGAAACTATTATAGACGCGTATGATTCTTTGAAAAATTGAACAACTTTCTCTACTGCCTTTACTGCAATGAAAAATTCATGGGAGGGCCTGGCTCATCAGTTTAATCACTAATAAGCTGGGCCCTCCCATTAATTTTTCATTGCAGTAAAGGCAGTAGAAATTGTTTAATTCTTCAAAGAATATTACGCGTCTATAATAGTTTCGAATTCTCATTAATTGGGTTTATATAAAACATGGAGAAAATGATTTTCTAAAATGTAAGTTTTGTGAGTTTCACACACACACAAAGATATAATATTGATAAAATAAAATATATATATGTCTTTTTGTGATTATAAATACATTAAATATACTCATTGTTTAATTTTGAAGAATATTAAGAATTGAGGTTTTCGATTAACAAGTGAAGTATGAAAAAATCTTTTTTCAAATATTATATTAATTAAAGTAAACAACATAACCAAGTTTTAATTACTTGCATGTTTGGGTGAAAGTCTTTGTATGCGTATTTTCATATAAATCGGACGTCTCCTTTTCGGTGCGTTGATTTTTTGAATGGATTTACAACAACCTAGGAGAACTTTAAAAATTTGTGTGATATTAAAAAGCTTATTTGTATAGGATTGGGGCATTGTACTTACATTTCTACTTTTAAATGCTTGTTTTTATTTTAACGCACCACGAATATTTACCCATCTTATTCACACTTAAATTTTAAAACTCAATACACATTTATATCAACCTATATACATTTTCTTGGTTATAATATATTCGAATTCAATTTATACTTCAATTAAAAGTTGGTTATATATTTTTTTAATCAATATAATATAATATTTTCGAATATAATGACACATTAAACTTTTAAAAGGTTATTTGACCCTGCAGAAGTATTCTTCGTCGCCTGTTGGGGAAATATTCTTATTCAAGATTCTATTAACCGCATAATTCACTTAATCTAATAGAAACCTTTGCGATATAGGAAAGAACCGTCGGTTAAAATTCATAGAAATTATACTTCAAAATCAATAAATTAATGTTTAGTTGATTTATGTTCTACTAGATGGCGCTCTGCCATTAAAAAAGTACATGTTGTCCTGATCAGGATATGCCTTCTTTATTTTTAAAACTTCAAAATATTGAAGAAATATCAGGTTAGCGCACACAGCTTTATTAAGACCACCGGTATTATACAGATTCACCACAGGGAGAACTCAACGTTATCTTTTTCAGTAATACATTAACCTTGACGTATGCACGGTGTTGCTACTGTCGGAACTGTAAGCTGTTGTTGGGTTCTGCGCTGCCTAGGGTACAGGAGCTACACTTATGTTTCCTTTCTACTTGTGGTGAATCTTTATAAGACCGGTGGTATTAATAAAGCTGTGTTGTAAAAAACATGTATCAGGTTAGCAAAAACATTTAAATTCTATAAATAATCCCTTGTTACAATATCAAGGTGTAAACATCAAGATTCCAAAGATATATTTTTTTAAATTAAAATACAACCTTTCGCAATGAGTTTCTTTTATTATATATATTATATTATATATATTAGGCATATATCATAATAAAAGAAACTCATTGCGAAAGGTTGTATTTTTATTTTTAAAATTTGTATCGCAATTTTTTCGTTTACTTCAAATAGCTTTTTTAAAATTAAAATATCTAGCTTTTAGGCATGCTAGCCTTTTTTTACAGGAGAAACTCAATATATATATTGAAGAGCGATGGAGTAATAGATGTGAAAATATTAAACGGCTGCCACCTATCAACGTTTATCGCACATTCAGGAGTAACATAGATAGATAGATACCACCAGCTATCAGATAAACTTCGAGGTAAGTTCTAACGGGTGCTTGAATTTTGCCTACTGACTTTTATAGATGTGTGTTAATTTAACCTATCATAAATTATACTCATCAATTGTGTGTGTACATGAATATATAAACCTATATGATATTTAAATTGTTATATAATATATATGTAATAATAAAAAAGGCATCTCCTGACCAGCAGATGGCGCTCTGCCATCTAAAAAGCACATGTGCTCGTGGTCAGGAGATGCCTTTTTTACAAGGAATGTCCCATAAGTTCCCGGACAGGGTCCATAAAAAAAAAGGTAAGATTTCTTTAAATTTTTTTATTAAAACTTTTCAAAGTAATCCCCCCTTGCTTCAACGCACCAGCGCCATCGTTTCTCCCAATTGTCGAAACAGTTTTTATAGGCCTCTTTTGGAATGCTCTTCAATGCCAGCAGCGATTTTTCTATTATGTCTTCCCTGGTGTCAAAATGTCTTCCTTTTAGAACTGCTTTGAGTTTGGGGAACAGGAAAAAGTCATTTGGTGCGATGTCTGGGGAATAGGGTGGTTGAGGTAGGATTTCTGTCCCGTTTTTCGCCAAAACACTCGTCACCAAGTGCGCTGTGTGAGGGCGGGCATTGTCATGGTGTAGGATCCAGTCACCATTAGTCCATTTTTCTGGCCTTTTTTTCGAATCGCTTCCCTTAGACGGCGAAGAATGCTCAAATACATTTCCTTAATAACTGTTTGGCCTGCAGGAAGATACTCGTGATGAACAATACCCTTGTTATCCAAAAAAGCGACCAGCAACACCTTGTTTCTGGATTTCAATATCCTGGATTTTTTGGGTCTAGGCTCACCCTGACCTCTCAACTCGGCAGATTGACGCTTGGTTTCAGGGCCATAGCCATAGATCCATGTCTCGTCGCCTGTGATTATCTTGTCTTTCCATTCCGGATCCGTTCTTGTCATTTCCAGCATGTCCTCACAGGTTGCAAGCCGACACAGTTTTTGCTCATTAGTGAGGAATCTTGGGATGAATTTTGCAGGAGTCTTTTTGAGCCTCAAATCTTCGGTTACGATCCTTCCAATCGTTGTTTTAGAGATACCTGTGTCTTGCTCTAGCTCCAGCAAAGAGGTTCGAGGATTTTCTTTTATCAAATCGGTGATTTTTTGCACATTTTCATCAGTCCTTTGAAATGTTGGGCGTCCTTGATGAGGATCATCTTCAATGGAAATTCTGCCAGGTTTAAATCTAGAATGCCATTCAAAAACAGTTGTTCTCTTTGGGGCGTTATTGGGGAATGCTTTATTAAGCATTTCAAAAGTGTCGGTTGCTGATATTTGAAGTTTCACACAAAATTCTATGCAAATCCTCTGCTTCAATTTTTGTTCCATCGTAAAATCGCCGCAGCGCAAGGTGTAACCTTTAAATAAATTAGAATAACTTTGGCGCGCGCACCCGTACCGCCTCGATATTGGTACCACCGTGTTGCCAGATATTTTTTCTATAATAAACTGTCAAATATATTTACATTTTTAATTTATTATTTTTTTTATGGACCCAGTCCGGGAACTTATGGGACATACCTTGTATTTTTAATATCAACACCTGACCCATTTATCTTTTTTTTTCTTTTGTTTTTTCATGTGTTAAGCGTCTTTACGCAAATTTGGCCTTAAATACCCATTTCTTGATTTTTCGGGTAGCCATTGGGACCAAAAAATATTTTTGGTCGCAGTGGTTACAGCCTTCTCCACGCTGACGAGCGCCAACAGCGCGAAACGCGTTCGTGGATGGCATTTCTTGATTTATCAAGAAATTGGGTTGGCCAAATATCTCGGAGCAAGCTAAATAAACGTTTTGTTTATTTCTGCTCCACTAGATGGTGTTCTGCCATCTAAAAAGCACATGTGCTCGTGGTCAGGAAATGCCTTTTTTATTTTTAATATCAACACCTGACCCATTTATATATATTTTTTTCTTTTGTTTTTTCATGTGTTAAGCGTCTTTACGCAAATTTGGCCTTAAATACCCATTTCTTGATTTTTCGGGAAGCCATTGGGACCAAAAAATATTTTTGGTCGCAGTGGTTACAGCCTTCTCCACGCTCACGAGCGCCAACAGCGCGAAACGCGTTCGTGGATGGCTTTTCTTGATTTATCAAGAAATTGGGTTGGCCAAATATCTCGGAGCAAGCTAAATAAACGTTTAGTTTATTTCTGCTCCACTAGATGGCGCTCTGCCATCTAAAAAGCACATGTGCTCGTGGTCAGGAGATGCCTTTTTTTATTTTTAATATCAACACCTGACCCATTTATCTTTTATTTTTTCTTTTGTTTTTTCATATGTAATAATATATGACTCCCATTAATTTTTCCATTGCAGTAAGGACAGTAGAAATTGTTTTATTTTAAAAAGAATCATACGCGTCTATAATAGTTTTGAATTTTGATAACAGATACGCGCTAATGCATCATAATATATGACATTTAAAAAATAAAATAAAACTTGAATTCAATAGTTGAATCTAAATTGAAATATTATTTTAATGTAATTTCTATCAATAAGAAAATTGTCCAAATATTTTATATTTTAAGAGTTGTGACATATATTTCATATGTATGGGTGCAAAAGGAATACACTACTTTCCTTTAATAAATGCATAAAAATAAAGACGTTTTCTGATATTCTTACATTGTAACTCTTTGTCTCAGAGCTTTGAATAAGCTATATAACCAGCTTCAAATAAATGAACAAATTCTATCTAATTCTAGTTTCTAAGGATAATAACACACACAAAGTATACGCACAAAATATTTATCTATAAAATAATTTGCACTAAGTTTCTCATTAAACCAAATTGGAAAGCTATCAAGTTTCACCTCATCATCGGGCCTATCCTAATCCTATCTGTTCATATTTACCCTATTTCTGGCTTATTCACCTATCTGAAGATAGGCGTATTGTTCAAGAAAAATAAACCACTGCTTTGCTTCAATGTAATGTATGCATTTATTACAATGGTAAAGTGTCCTTTTTTGCGCACAAAACTACATAAATATTATATTATAAAAAAGACAAGGGTCGCCTCTCTCGGCAAAATTTCCACATTATAATATATATAGGTGAATGTCGGTGATGAGGGAGTTTTTGTCATCGAAGTGTCACAGTTCACACATGACTATAAAAGGAGATAATTATTGATTCCAAAGTAAAGGCAGTGCATCAAATTTGAAGATGGAGGGAAGAGTATGTGTCGGAACCTATAGGCACTACAATCAGACTCGGAACCTACAAATATCTATTAATATAAATCTGGTGGTGGTGCTTATCTCCATGGTTAAACCAATTCCTGAAGTCCACTCCTCTCCAATTTTGCAATAAATAATAAATCAGATAAATCTAAGGATAACCATCATTTTATAGGCGAATCATGATTAATGATTATCTTGAAGATAAAGGTCGCCTGACCGAAATTCATATTTCTTTAAAAAATTGATACTTCAGTCAGTTAAAGTTTCATTTTCTCAACGTTTCAAAAAATATATTTTCTCCTGACGAAGAAAAAATATATTTTTGAAACTTTAAGAAAATAAAACTATTTTTTTGTTAATAAAAAGGTTATTAATGATGTTGATTCATACTTGGCTTAGCATATTTTATGATTGATGATGAATGGCCCATGAAATAATATTCAGCGACCCAACTTATCTCCTTTGTCAGAATTTGAGTTCTATCATTCTATTGTGATTAGTACGTTATATAATTTGCTATATATGGATTATTACATTTCTATTTTATGTGAGCAATACAGAAACCTAGATATTATTTTAAAAAGGAACAATAAAATTCAGGTAAAGAGTTCAAGATTCAGTATAAAGATGATCTTGATATTGTACATAGAAGTATTTACCCGTTGAAAAGCAGAATATTAGCTCGAATGCTTGCAAAAAAAAAAACAAAATTAAAATAAACTCTTTACCTGAATTTCATTGTTCCTTTTTCAAATAATTTTTATTTAGAAAACCTTTATTCTCGACGTTTCAGTAATTCTCTGTCACAGTCCTAAAGGGAATGATTATTGCATTTCCTGAAGAATGTGAAATAGAGTCGCTGACACTTCGAGAAGTCTATTTAATAAATATATTATTCAGATCTATCAAGAAAAAAAATCCAAACAACAAATAATGTTCAAAATTTAAACTTTTATGAACAGATTATAATGTTGATTGTGACTTTGGACTTCGAAATCATTTTATGAAATCCTCGTGGGTCTTTGGAAAAAATAATTGTGTTGTGAATTTCATTATACACTAGCGGATGTACCCGGCTTCGCCCGGGTTTTACCCGAGTAAAGTTTGTCAAACGAATCTCTCGATAAAGTGAACATTTTTTCCCGGTCCCTTGAAAAATACTCGATAAGTTGAATAAAATCAATATTAATTGGTTCCCTCGATAATTGGAAGTTAAAGGCATAGTATCTTGCCTTGGAATTGTATCATTATTCATAGTATCATTATTAATTATTCATAGTATTCATATTCATTATTATTGTATCTTACTCATAGATTCTCCACTCAAATGTAGCCATGGGTAATTTTCACCCGGCGCGCGCAATGCCGGGTTAAAATAATAAATCACTAATTTCGTAATGAAGGTCTTCTTTACTTGATTTTATTAATATGTGAGATGCTATCTGAAAATTAGGATATGAGGGAAAATGTTGCCGGCGACTTTCTCAAGCCAGACCAGCCCGCGAACAAACTAAATAAAGTAAGAGATCAAAATTCCCACGCTCTACGGGCGGAGATCAGAGCTTGGTTAAGTGGTTTCGTTAGCGTAGAGGACAAAACGTTCCGTCGGCGGTTTCATGTTCAAGTCTTTCGCGCAGTCTCTTGGGATTAAAGGATTTGCTTCAAGCGAGGGGTGGCTCTCAAATAAAAAAAATAAAAAAAAAATTTAAAAATCTGCGGAGAGAGCGCCAGCGTGGATATTTCCATTTGTTCGCAAAGGATTGACGACCTAAACCAACTTTTTAATGGCAATGACCTATGCTTATCGTCCGATTTCTACTAATTCAAAAATGAATAGAGGTTCGTATAAAGCAAATTCAAAGGGAAAACAGGAAACTTTTATCAAGTTGGTATGCTTACAGGACGAAACTATGCAAAAGCTTCTATATAAGTTATTTAATTTTTAGTATCGCATTTAATTTTATTCGAATTTTATATTTAAACGATACTCATTATTGTTGATGTTATTTATTTAAAATATTAATTTTCATTCTGAAATTGATTTAATCTGTGGTTTAATTTATTCTGTGGTGTTGAGAGTATATATACGTA
Organism: Cordylochernes scorpioides; assembly: GCA_030710605.1. Lineage (NCBI taxonomy): Eukaryota > Metazoa > Arthropoda > Arachnida > Pseudoscorpiones > Chernetidae > Cordylochernes > Cordylochernes scorpioides. Next base: position 48,088,109 of record CP092864.1, read on the forward strand.
TATATGTATTTCTTTGAGTGGGTGTGGGAGAGAGTATATGTGGAGACGTTTAGGCGTAAGAGTTTGTAAGAGTTATTTAGATTTATTATAGAAATTTATATTCATAGTTTTTTGTGCCTTCAATAAAGAAGTTTTATATTTTAATAGAGAGTAATTATTACGATTCTCCCAACAATTGGTAGCAGGTAGCGGTTGCTTGGAATTGATGCAAATCAAGATTGATTGAATAATTTTTAGAAAAAGAAAACATGCAAAATTTCAGCAATTTGTCGCAAATAGAAAAGTTGTCAGACAATAACTACTTGATCTGGGCAAATAGAATTGAAAATGAATTAAGAGGATTGAAATTATGGAGACGAATTATAGAAGGAAAAGAGATAGAAAAGCCTCAAGAAACAAAAGAAGAAAATTTCGAACAAAAGTTGAAAATCTGGGAAGATTGGGATGATGACAATGCCATTGCTAGAAATGTGATGAACAGAACAATGAATGACACTCAAATTTTAAAATACTCGAGCGAAAGAAGTGCAAAACGATTATGGTATAGCATTAAGGAAGAAATGGCATCTAAAAATGAAGACTTGCAGATGAAAAATAAAATAGAATTATCAAAATTGAAAATGAAGGAAGATGAAACGGTGGATGATTACTTGAATAGAGCAGTGATTATAAAGAGCAGAAGCATTCAAGCAGGAGATGAAATAAAAGATAGAGAATTGATCTGTTTTGTTTTAGAAGGTTTAAGAATAGAATTTGATTTTGACGTAAAAATTATCAAATCTGATAAAGAAAAGAATATGAACAAAATAAGACAAATCCTGAAGGAAATTGAAGAAAAATTAAAATATAGGAAAGAAGAAAAACGGCAAACAGAAATTGCATCTAAAGCTAGAGAAGGCTGGACGGAAAGAAGAAATCCTAATATTAAGTGCTATAACTGTGGAAGGATGGGTCATATTTCTAAGGAGTGTAGAAACCAGATAAAATGTTTTAAATGTGGAGGATTTGGGCATAAATCGGCAATATGTAAAAAGAATAGAAGTGATGGGCATGCAAGATATAATTATAATAGGCCTAAAAGAGGAATAAACAGACAAAATAATAGTGAAGCTACAAATCATGTGATAGAAACAAATGGTGAAGATAATTACGAAGAGGAAGATCAAAAGGAAGACAAAATTAGATGGAATATGGATTCAGGAGCCTCTAGCCATATGGTTAGCAAAAAAGAACTATTTATAGAATATAAAGAGGAAGAAAGAATTATAGCAATAGCTGAAAAAGGTGCAATAATGAAATCATCAGGAATTGGATCAATAAGAATGAAGTCAAATGTAAATGAAAGATTCATAAAAGTTGAAAATGTTTTACATGTACCTAATTTAAGAGAGAATTTATTATCAGTTACAAAAATTATAGATCATGATTTTAATGTATTGTTTACAAAGAACAAAGCTGAAGTAATAGATAAAAATGGTGATGTTTTATATGAAGCAAAAAGAAATGGTGATAAATTTGAAGTAGAGGGACTCCTAATTATGGAAATAGCAAGAAAAGTAGAAGTAGATGATATGTTATGGCATCAAAGACTTGCTCATGTTAATTTTCAGATATTGAAAGAAATGTATGATAATTCAACGGTATTAGGATTGAAAAATTTACATAAAATCAAAGGGAATTGCGAATCTTGTGTGTGTGTGTGTGTACATTGGGAAAAATACATAGAAAATCTTACAAAAGTATTCAATATAAACAATCTGAAAATATTTTGGATCTATGGCATACCGACATAGTTGGATCTTTGAATGATTCTTTTGGATATAAGTATTTCATTACTATTGTTGATGATTATAGTAATTTTACTTTCGTTATACCAATTGCTAATAAATCTCAAACTGCAGATTCCATGATAAACTTGATTATACAAGAAGAAAGACAGACTGGAAAGAAATTGAAGAGAATTCGAAATGATAATGGAGGAGAGTATGTTTCAAATTATTTGAAGCGAAAGTTATTTAGTAAAGGCATCAAACAAGAATTCACCACTGCTTATACTCCTGAAAGTAATGGAAAAGCCGAAAGATTTAATAGAACCATAGTTGAGTCAGCAAGAACCATGCTAATTGATTCTAAATTACCTATAAAATTTTGGAGTGAAAGTGTTAAAGTGGCTGTTCATATAAATAACAAAATTAAAATTAGAGAAATGAATACAACTCCTTTCGAGATATACAAGGGATGGAAACCAAACATTGTTTACTTAAAAACGTTCGGAAGTGAAGCTTATGTTCATATAAGAAAAGAAAAGAGAAAGAAGATGGAACCAAAAGCTCATAAAGGGATTATGATGGGATACAGTATGATAAGAAAAGGTTATAGAATATATTTACCAGAAATGGATGAAATTCATGAAGTATCAGATGTTAATTTTAATTAATCTAAACTAGGATATTATTTAATGAATAATAGTGGAAGAAATCTCGATGAAAATGAACCTTTTTTTTTTTAGTAGAGAAGACCCAAATTTGATTTTTCATGGGAATGAAGACTCTGGTGGTGATATTTATAATAGAGAAGACCAAGTAGAAAACTTTAACATCGATGATGAACATATTCCTCAAGATGATAATGATGTAGATTTTAATGATATAGAAGAAATACCTCCTGATGAAATAATTACTCCACGTAGAAGAGGACCAGAACCAGGAATGACGAGAGAAATGAGAAAAGAACGAGATCTTCGTTTGAGAGAAACCGAGGAAGAAGAACTTATAAAAAGGGGAGTGAGGAGATCTGAAAGATTAAGACTAATGAAGAATAAGGAAAATGTTTCTGATAGAACTTATGAAATTAAATGTCCGAAAGATTACCAAGAAGCATTGAATTCAGAAGAAATGAAAGCGGACCATCTCACCAAGACTGTGGATGCTGTCAAGATTAAGAACTGCATAAGTGGTGGAGTTATTTTTGAAAAATGAAAATTGAAAATTTGAAGGGGAGATTTGTTGATGTTATTTATTTAAAATATTAATTTTCATTCTTTGATTGAATTAATCTGTGGTTTAATTTATTCTGTGGTGTTGAGTGTATATATATATGTGTATTTCTTTGAGTGGGTGTGGGAGAGAGTATATGTGGAGACGTTTAGGCGTAAGAGGTTGTAAGAGTTATTTAGATTTATTATAGTAATTTATATTCATAGTTTTTTGTGCCTTCAATAAAGAAGTTTTATATTTTAATAGAGAGTAATTATTACGATTCTCCCAACAATTATTTCTTTTGATATATATTGTTGCACCAGGTTGCGGCTTGGCAGACTCTTCAGCCTTGATTCTCTCCTGTGCTGGGTCTTGCATCTTACCAGAGCGTGTTTCAACCATCCTACAAATTTATAAAAGGGAATAATGAGATAAGTCTACTTTATGTAGCCACCAGAATAATTTATTTATTTTCTCACATCAAAGAGAGCAGTGAAGTCACAGTGTACCTAAATACAAATGATGATAATCTAAAAATAATATGTTTTAAATAAATATCATAGAATATAAAAATAAATAAATATATAATTTAAATTTCAAATATATTAAAAATAATATAATAAATACGCCATTAATCATGATGTAACACTTCCCCCTCTCCAGAGGTCGTCACGTCCTCGTGAGTTACCTCATCAATTCTCTCAAAATAGGGTTTGAGTCTTGAGACATGGACAATCAATGGGTCTTGGCCAGGATTATCTTTCGGCTCAATTAAGTAATTTACGTTAGACAGCTTCTTTAATATTCGATATGGGCCAAAATATTTTCTCAATAGTTTTTCGCATTTTCCGATTTTCCTGACTGGTGTCCAAACTGCCACTAAATGTCCTGGTTCATAGATTTTCTCATTGTGTTTTTTGTCATAGTTTCTTTTCATTCTTTCCTGAGTCTTCTCTGTGTTGTTAATGACTACCTGTCTCGTCCTTGCTATTTTATCTAAGTAGTTTTCTATATATTCGTCGTAATCGTCCATGTTACTGTCCGTTGGGATATTCTCGTCGTCTAAGAGGGACATGGGTTCCCTTCCAAACAACAGGAAAAATGGAGAGTAGCCTGTGGTTTCTTGAATCGTGGTATTATACGCGTGGGTGATAAAAGGGAGGATTTCATCCCAGTTCTTTTGGTCTGTGTTCACATACATGCTGATCATATTGATTAAAGTTCTATTTAGCCGTTCCGTTAGTCCGTTAGTCTGGGGGTGGTAGCTCGTTGTGAAGCAGTGTTTCACTTTGCACATTTTCATTACCTCCTTCATCAAATTGCTAGTGAATTGTGAACCTCTATCGCTAATAAGAAATCTTGGGGCCCCGTGACGTAAAATAATATGTTCGATTAAAAATGTAGAGACTTCTTTCACGGTTGCTTCTGATACTGCCTTTGTTTCAGCATACTTGGTATAATAATCAGTCAACACAATTATCCACTTCCTTCTTCTTTTCGTTGATGGCAAGGGGCCAACAAAGTCAATTCCGATTCTTTCAAAAGGGTAGTTAGCTGGGGGAATAGGTTGTAGAAGTCCAGAAGGCAAGTGATTTGAACCTTTCCGACTTTGGCAAAGATGGCACGTCTTTACAAATTCTGAAACATCTTTCAACATGGAAGGCCAATAGTATTTATTCTTCAATCGGTAAGTGGTTCTGGCGACGCCCAGATGGCCATTCAGCATATGGTTGTGGTATTCACTCATGACTTCCTTCCTTCTCTTCTTTGGCACTACCAGCAACCATGCCCTACCTTCAGGATTTGGATTTTTCTTGTAGAGACACCCATTTTCTTCTTTGAAGTTCTGTGTAATTGAACGCTTGTTTCCACTAAGGTTCTCCTTAATATTCTCAATAAAATCATCCTTTTCGTCTATTATTTGATTCAGAAATAGTCTTTCATAATCTTCGTCCCATTCGTTTTCAGGTAAGGGTCCTCTAGATAGACCATCAGCGTCCAGATGTTTTTTACCCGATTTATGTATGATTTCGAAATTATATTCCTGAATCTTCAGTGCCCATCGTGCTAATCGGCCGGTCGGATCTTTCAGATTCTTAAGCCAGCATAGTGCGTGATGATCAGTTACGATTTTGAAGTGCCTTCCATATAGGTAGGGTCGTAACTTGGACATTGACCACACAACAGCTAGACATTCTTTTTCGGTAGTCGAATAATTTTGCTCAGGTTTGCTCAGTGTTCGACTTAAATATGAGATAACTTTTTCTTTATCGCCGAACTTTTGGACTAATGTTGCACCCAGGCCGATGTTAGATGCGTCAGTATGAATGTAAGTAATTGCATTCGGGTCAAAGTGCCCTAAGATTGGAGGATTTATCAATGCTACTTTAAGGGTTTGAAATGCTTTCTCTTGATTTTCTGTCCAGGTAAAAGGTACATTCTTTTTTATAAGACTGGTTAATGGATCGGCAATTTTTGAAAAACCTTTGATAAATTTTCTATAATATGAGCACATTCCTAAAAATGATTGAACTTCTTTTATCTTTTTGGGCCGAGGAAAATCTCTAATAGCCTTGATATTATGCTCCGCTGGTTTTATACCATGTTGATTAGTTATATGGCCAAGAATCTCCAGTTCTTCGAAAGCAAATTGGCATTTTTTGTTGTTCAATTTTAAATTAGCCTCGCGAAAACATTTTAAAACAGCTTCTATTCTTTTGAGATGTGTTGAAAAATCCGAGCTATAAATGATTACGTCATCTAGATAACATAAGCAAATTTGCCATCTAAGATTACCAAGCATATTTTCCATGTTCCTCTCAAATGTAGCAGGGGCATTGCATAGACCAAAGGGCATTACGTTGAACTCATATAGGCCATGTGCTGTAGTGAAGGCTGTCTTTTCTTTATCTTTCTCCTCAACCTCTACTTGCCAATATCCTGATTTAAGGTCAATTGCTGAAAAGTATTTGGATCCTTGAAGTGTATCCAATACTTCATCAATTCTGGGAATTGGGTAAACATCCTTCACTGTTACATCATTCAATTTTCTGTAGTCAACGCAAAATCTGTACTTACCATCTCGCTTCTTGACCAAGATTACAGGGAAGGACCATGGACTCGAGGATGGTCTAATTATGCCGTCTCTGAGCATTTCATCAATTTGTTCTTTTATGATTTCTCGCTCTTTCGCGCTCACCCTATACGGCTTGTGTTTGATCGGTTTCGCGCCTTCTGTATCGATCCGATGTTTCGCTAAGTTGGATCTTCCTAATCCCGACGAAAACAAATCCTCGTACCTTTCCAAAACTTGTTTCAATTGCTCCTTTTCCGTATATGCTAAATTTTCGTTTATCTGAAATTGGGGTTCTTCATGCTCTTTTTGTTCACTTTCTTCCATAAGATTCACTTCGGCTGGTTGGCTTCCAAAGCACAATGTTTGGTTTTTTAATATTTTTAATGGTCGAGGGTAAGGGTTTGTTATCCAGATATATGTTTCCTTATTCACAACATTTATTAAGCTTCTCGCTAGTCGAAGTCCATTTGTTTGAAACATTTTATGGTTCTCCTCGATGATGTATTCGCCATCCTCTGCTTCTACAAATGCATTAATCAATTTAATAGAAAGTTCTGGTATAATGGCATCCTTTGCACTTTTTATTTTCTTCTGTTGATATTTGATTACGTCACGATTTTCTGTCAAGTCATATTTGATTATTTCACGCTGACAATCAATTTTTGCGTTCATTTTCTTAAGAAAATCACGTCCAAGTATAAATATTCGCAAATGTGTTCTCATTATCACAAATTGATGTGTAATTGTTTTGTCATCAAAATTTATATTTAAAATAATATTTCCTACGATATCTAATTCTTTGCCATCGGGTCCGGAGCACATTTTATCAGGATTTATTATTTCAAGACCTGTGTTAAGAGCTGTACTAAGGTCGACCACTGAAAGATCGGCGCCTGTATCAATCAAAGCTTCGCAGATACCGATTCTATCCACGTTAATGTTCATTTTATATTTGGGGTCTAACTTTTTAATTCCATTTATGGTCGACTTGCTTTGATTGACGGACTCAGGCGCGATGTTTAGTTTAAATCTTCTAATGCAGCATATCTATTCCTTGTAGGGATACTCGAGTACGGGCTATTACTTACGTCAGAGTAGAGCAGAGGTCTCGACTTCTGAGTTCCATTATCCATTCGGATTTCTTCTTCGACCTTGTCTTGTGTAACTATGGGGTCCTCTTCCACAATTCTTACAAACCTGACTCTGCAATACCGCGCTACGTGTCCTGGCTTGTTACACTTGAAACATATTGGTCTCCCGTCTTCTGTCCTATTCCTATTTGAATTTGGATTCTTATTGTATGTTTTACTTGGGTAGACCGGTTTTGGCTCAGGATTGGGAGTGTAAGATCGTCTAGGGGCAGATACCTGGGGCAGAGGCTTGTTCTGGTAATACCTCGGAGTGGGGGCCTGGGGCTTGGAGGTGTTCTGGTAGTACCTCGGAGCGGGGGCCTGGGGCTTGGAGGTGTTCTGATATGGTCTTCTGAACGACGTAGCATTCTTCCATTGCTCTTGATGATGGGGACGAGGAGAGCGTGGTCCATTATAAAGAGCTTTTGATTTTTCTGCACGTTCTTGGTAATTCTTTTCGAACAAATCCAGCTTTTTACAAATTTCTAGAAGTTCATTGGTATTTTTAGGAGGGTTTAGGTGAAGGGCAAAAGAGTATTCTTTCTTTAACCCTCCAATAACCCAGTTTATTTTAGTCTCTTCTTCCATTTGGGGGTCGACCTTGTTGCACAGTACAAGGATATCCTCTGCGAATCTGATTGCAGGTTCATTCCACTGTTGTATCCTGTTTAATCTCATCCTCATTTCTTCTTTGTTGGCGTCTGAGGCAAAATCCTCAATTAGGCGGCTCTTGAAATTTTCCCAGCTGGTGAAACTTACTTTGTGTAGGTTCAGCCAGGTTTTGGCGCTACCAATCATATTCATGGCAGCATAACGGGAGATAATGTAGTCTGCCCAATGGTACAGGAAGCCAATTTCTTCAAGAGATTCAATCCATGGGCGAGGGTCTTCTGTTCCATCATACTTGGGGATGTCGATGTTGGGATTCAGGACAACTGGGTCGGAACTAGCATCTCTACCAATTGTTGCACCAGGTTGCGGCTTGGCAGACTCTTCAGCCTTGATTCTCTCCTGTGCTGGGTCTTGCATCTTACCAGAGCGTGTTTCAACCATCCTACAAATTTATAAAAGGGAATAATGAGATAAGTCTACTTTATGTAGCCACCAGAATAATTTATTTATTTTCTCACATCAAAGAGAGCAGTGAAGTCACAGTGTACCTAAATACAAATGATGATAATCTAAAAATAATATGTTTTAAATAAATATCATAGAATATAAAAATAAATAAATATATAATTTAAATTTCAAATATATTAAAAATAATATAATAAATACGCCATTAATCATGATGTAACAATATATATCGTAAATATCGTCTTGCACAATTATTTAAACTTTTTTAAATAAAGTACAATACTTAAAATAAAATATGTTTCTTATACAATTTAAAATTAGAAAATAAACTTTTAAATCGGTAACCTCAAGGAGATAGCCATTATAAAGCACTAATATTTGAATTAGTTTTACTTAATATATTAGCCCTGAAAGACCCAAGGTCATCAGGTGTGGAGCAGACTTCCTGCCTAAGCCTATCTCCGTCGCAATGGTGGCGCTGCTTGCGAGTTAAATATACAAATCTGCAAATAACTCTAAGGATATTCAAGATATTCAAGAAATTATTTTTCAGAAACCTTCCCAGTACTATACTAAATAACTTCCCAAAGTTTCATGGCGTTCCAATGAGTGGTTTGGTCAGGCATAAAGGAGACACACACACATACATTCATCCTTTAATCCTTACGGCGATTAAAACATTTTTTGAGAGGGCTTGGCTCATCAGTGGTGAACTCTCCCAACGGCTTTGCCAAATTAATCTACCAGACTGCTTCTTTTAGAGCTCGAATACTGTATTGGACGATTCTACTTATATATGCTACACTAAGAGGCGGAATCTCAGATATGGTATTCAAGCAAACTATGGACATAAGCTTTAGAACAGTAGAATTACATATAAATATTTGAATCCGAGTAGGGACAATAGAAGTTAGTTTTGTGTATGAATGAAACATTCGTGCTTTTAAATAATTGCATTTTTATATATATAGATGAGGCGTTATTGCTTTATATAGTTTATATTTATTTATAATCTATATATATATAAATGAATGTATTTGTGTGTCTGTCCTTTATGCCTGACCAAACGACTCCTTGGAACGCCATGAAACTTTGGGAAGTTATTTAGTATAGTACTGGGAAGGTTTCTAGCAAATAAAATTTTTGAAATAACTTTTCACCTAGAAATAATAAAGATAAATATTCTAATTTATCTGTTATAATTCAACAATCTGCTCTAAATATTATCATGCATATAGAAAAAAAATGATTATATGTCTCTTCTTTATGCCGGACGAAACTAATCATTTCATCGCAATTTAACTTTGAGAAATTGTTTAATATCCTACCAGAAAGGTTTCTATCTAATTATTAGTTTGAAAAACCTTTTTTTTTTAAAAAATAAGGATAAATATTAATTAATCTGTTATATTTTCAGCACTATAATTTATTATCTCTGTATTATCTATCTATCTATATATATATCTCTATATATATATAAATGAATTTTTGTATGTTTGTGTGTTTGTCTGTTTGTTTGTTTGTTTGTTGGTTTGTATGTCCGGTATACAAATTCGCAGTAGCTCACTAATTCAAACCAAAATTTCCATAAATAGGTTAAAAAATACGGGGAAGACGATAGGCTATTTTGAAAAATATATATCAATTATTAAAACTATATACTTTTAGTCAGAAAATGATGGTGACGATATTGCTGTATCATGTTTGATTATCAGATACAAAATTATATCGGGAAAAATTCCAAAAAGCAGAGACCACGGGTGAAACCAGTTCATTATTTTGTACGCAGGAACAAAATTCTAACAGAAAAACATTCATTCGAGCAGAAATCAAAAGCCATATCATCTTTCTATAAAAATATCGCTTCTCAGACACAAAGTTTGGAGCGGGACGTTTCACAAGAGTGACATCCACGGCGCCAATTTATAATTGAACGAATAGTATTTGAATAAAAACATTTAATCGGGTAAAACCCGGGCGTTGCCCGGGTCATTCGGCTAGTAATCTATCTCTCTACAACCGCAGCTGAGATCGTAATGTCATATTTGGACCGATGGTTAGTTTCCCAGTTCCACCTAGGAGTAGTAATGTGGGCGAGATATGTTGATGACATTTTTTGTCTGCATCAGAGCACTGACCACTCCCCTATCCTGACTGTTTTAAACTCCTATCATTCCGATTTACGTTTTACCCACAATTCTTCCCGTTTTAATTGTATCCCGTTCTTAGACGTTTTAGTGGTTAACCTCCAGGGTCGTTTCCATACAACCGTTTTTCGTAAAGCTGGTTTTACCCCTTCTTACTTGCATTTTTCATCACATGCTCCCGTCTCCCATAAAATTACCACCGTAAAAACTCTTTCTAAGCGCGTTTTTACTCATTGCTCCCTTCCTTTATTCAGTAGAATCGAAAAACGGATCGTTTACTTACACCTTTTATCCGCGGGTTATCCACGTAACTTTATCGATCGACATTTTTATTCACCAAACTACGACAGTTCTATTCCTCCCCCGTTTAAAGATGTTTGCGTTCTTCCGTTTTCTACTACGAATTCCGACATCGGTTTTTATCTGCGTAAATTTGGCATCCGCACGTTTTTTAAAAAATCACCTTCCCTAGGCACATCGTTACGCCATCCCCTCACAAAAAGCTCCGTCAGGCCCAGCCCCCAATCTTCCTCCAATGCCATCTACAGAATACCGTGCAACGACTGTCCACAATCATACGTCGGAGAAACTGGCCGCACCATTGCCACTCGTGTCCTAGAACACGAACGTAACATCCGTTCCCATGATCGTAAGTCACTACTATATCAACACAGCCACGAATTTAACCACTCTTTTAACCTACGCAACACGATTCCGGTATACAGTGAAGTTAAGAATAAATATCAACGTTTGGTCCTGGAGGCTCTCGTGTCCAACTCCATCCCTAGTTTTAATAGAAAAATAGATCTCCCCCCTCAATATACTGCTTTTTCTAAACTTGGCCACTGACATCTTATTTCGCTTCCTTCCTTCATTGTGCCTAGATGCCTACGCTTTTCTTGTCTTCCCATCCTTTTTTCTCATGTTTTACCTTTTATCCGTCATATACAGATTTTTAGTCTATTTTTTAGAAATTTCGTATTTTTTAGAAATTTCGTACTTTTATCTTTAGTTCCTATGTAAATTTCTTAATTATTTTAAATAGATGTTAGTTAGCTTTCTCTTATGCTAATTTACTGCATATATATATTGGTTCACTTTTTCCAACCACCCATTGTACCTGATGAAGGGCAGCTGATGTCCGAAAGCTCGTAGCTCCCAATAAAGAAACTTACCACGCTGTTTACCTACTTGCTGTTTTAATATATATAAATGAATGTATGTGTGTGTATGTCTGTCTGTTTTTTATGCCTGACCAAACCTGGGAAGGTTTCTGAAAAATAATTTCTTGAATATCCTTAGAGTTATTTGCAGATTTGTAGCTTTAACTCGCAAGCAGCGCCACCTTGCGACGGAGATAGGCTTAGGTCTGCCCCACCCCGTCGAGAGAATGGAATCGTCCGGCCGCCGGCCGGATGGACAGTCCAAGTACCCACCGACAAATCAGGGCAGAGTTGGTGACACAGCTGTGCCAAGTAGACAAGAAAAAAAGCCTCGCGGGAGCTTGCCCAAGATGACCTCCGGGAACTTCGTCCATCTTCCATAAACGACCATGATTTTATTCAACTTATCGAGTATTTTTCAAGGGACCGGGAAAAAATGTTCACTAGATAAAACGATGATTTTGTAATGTAAAAAAAAGGAAAGACAAAATTCAGAATGACACGACACACAGGGACCGGGAAAAAATGATCACTTTATCGAGAGATTCAAATTTACGAGTTTCAAATTATCAAAATATATCTTTTTTTTAAATAAGTTTATTGAGAATTGTTTTAACAAATGTTCGTTAGACAAAACCCTACTCGGGTACCGATTAATATTGATTTTATTCAACTTATCGAGTATTTTTCAAGGGACCGGGAAAAAATGTTCACTTCATCGAGAGATTCGTTAGACAAACCTTTACTCGGGTAAAACACGGGCGAAACCGGGTACATCCACTAGTATATTTATAAAACATTTGCAGAGTTCCTATGTAGAGAGCTAAACATGTAGAATTTCTAAATGCGCTGATAGTTTTGTTTTACTTTTTATAAACTAATATTTGATTTTCTAATTGAATATTATAATATATTAAAGCTAAAACTTGTTAAAAAGGTATTTTTACTATCAATCAATTATGAGTTTATCTGCCAGGTATCTACTGAAGTGTGACTAGTGATAATCTTATGTCCACTATTGAGGCAGAAGTGGCTTAGTATTCTTTAAAATTCTGAATATTTTGTCATAAAACTAAAATATATTCATATATAGCGATTCTAAATAGCTCAATTTCAAATATTCATACATTATATATATTTATTTGTTAGATCTTATGATGCATAAGTGCGCCATCTGTAATGAAAATTCGAAATTATTATTATAAAATAAATGAAATTATTATAGACGCGTATGATTATTTTAAAAAGCAAACTATTTTCTCTCTCTACTGCCCTTACTGCAATGAATAATTAACGAGAGAGTTCACCACTGATGAGCAAGGTTCTCCCAATAATTTTTCACTGCAGTAAAGGCGGTAGAAAAGTATTTAATTTTCGAAAGAATCATACGCGTCTATAATAATTTTAATTTTTTTCGAAATTTTATTTGTTAGATTTGTATGCTAATTCATTATTAACTTGTGTGTTTTTGAAGTTCATGTTTGAATTAGAATTCAAAAAGAGGTGCATTTTAAAGATTTTCTTTTTGTGTTTCAGAGCCCATGTCAGCTACATTATATGTGTTGGCCCTCTTTGCAGCAGTAGGTCCTCATGTTCTGGGATGTGGGCCCAAATGCAGGATGTTCAAAGATGGAAAGAGCATAGTAATCATCGAAAAAAGAAAAGTGAACGGAGGTAGCTGTTACTGCATACAGGGGCCTGGCGTAGAAGAACCAATTCTCGAGTGCATGCGTGTAGACCGCCCTGATATCCTTCTTCATGGCGTTACAAGTCAAATAGAGCCTGGAGCGACCATCAGGAAATTCTTCATAAAAAATTCGACACTGCCTTATCTACCTAACGGACTTTTGAGCTACAGAAAAATTGAAGCTATAGAAATAAGTAATAGTTTAATTCTAGCACTCGCACCTAACTCCTTCACTGGCAGCGAGGATTCTTTAAAAGAGTTGCATATTCACGGAAATTCATTTGTAAATGCCTGGAATTGGAAACCCTTGAAAAAATTAAAAAATCTCAAAATATTGGAAGTAAGTAAATGCCAAATAAATTCAATTTCGAGAGATCAGACATTGAACTTTCCATCTCCATTGGAAAAAATCTATTTGGAATATAATTATATTGAAAAACTCGAGCCATTTCTATTTACTCATATCAAGGTCAAAGTGATTAATTTGAACTATAATCGAATCGAATTGATATATGCAAATGCATTCCCTGCTTCTTTAACGGGTTTACATTTAAGGTAAGAATTAAATTGTATATATATGTATAATTTCTCATATAATCATTATTGTTGTGTATGTAAATTGTTAAACATCTGTATGTATTTTGCATGTTTTTTTTTTATTATTAATATGTAAATATATAGTTGTATATATACGACATAACGGTGCAATTAAAGAGAAATTGACCAGTAGATATCGGCTGCGTGTTGTGACTAATACTGGGAGGAGACACAACAACTGGCGACGAGGACCTGTAGGAACAAGATCAATTGCACTTTCGCAAGTAAAGGAAGACTGTAATCTAAAGTGAACGAGAAGCCAACAGTATGTCTGGTTGTTCAATGATTGTACCGTTCGGTTTCTTCAGACCAGTGGAAGAATCCTTTGATATTTTCGTTCAAAGATTTGAAGCAGCCTTTGAGGCGAATGGGTTGGAGGAGGAAAAAAGAATACCCATCTTTGTTTCTCTGCTGGATTCGGAAATAATAAAACTGGGCAATGATTTGTTTTTCCCGAGTATAATGAGAGAACAACCTTATGAACTGTTAGTACAAAGAATAAAGCTACATCTAGCTCCAAGAAAGAAGGTGATTCCTCAACGATGCAGGTTCTTAAAAAGAATACACCTAGGAAATGAATCCGTTCCAGAATACCTGCGTGAGCTCAGGCATTTGGCTATGGATTGCACTTTTGGTGAAATGTTGGAGGTCATGTTACGAGACCGTTTTGTGGCTGGTATAAAGTCAGAAAGCCTTCAGAAGAAATTGTTGCAGGAGGATGACGATGTCACCTTGGACAGGGTATTTTCTATAGCAGTCTCGTTTGAGCTAGCTGAACAAAATGCTAAGGAGCTGCAGGATGGACTAGTGGCTAAGATGGATATTGTTCCAGGAGGAAATGGAAAGAATGAAGCTCGTAGGGGATGGCAGCATGGGCCCGGTATGAAAAGAAGGGAGACAATTTGTTTCCGATGCGGCGAAAAAACTCTCACCTTGCACCTGCATGCCCACATAAAACAAAATGCTGTTATAAATGCAAAAAAAAATTGGACTTTGAGCAGGGTGTTCAAAACGGGTAAATCATTGCCAGACTGCAGATATGTGCAGGACGAATTTATTTATTCAGTACAAGGTGATACTGATGCAAAAATAAATCTACATGTTGATGAGTACCAGTTGTGTTTTGTTGTGGACACGGGAAATCCCGTCACACTGATACCGAAAACAATTTATGAAAAATACTGGAAGGATAACAAATTATCTCCATCTTATTTAAGGTTGTGTGTGTGTGTGAAATCCTTTTGCGGAAAACCTATAAAAATTATTGGTGAGAGAAGAGTTTTTGTAAAAGAAGCAAATCAAAATTTGCGGTTGATAGTTGTAAATGAAGATATTTCGATAGTTTTGTTGGGACGAGAATGGCTAGAAAATTAAATCTTGATTTTTCTAGGTTATTGAACATTAGACAAGTAAGCGAGTCCGATATCAAAGTTATAATAAATAAGTATGCTAATTTATTAAGCAAAGAATTTGGTTACTTAAAAAACGTCCATATTGATTTTTATTTTAAAAAAAAAACGACTCCTGTATTTTGTAAGGCGAGAAGTTTGCCTTTTTCTTTGAAGAAAAAAGTAGAAACTGAAATCGATTGTATGGTTAACGAGGGAATTTTACAACCTATTGAGTATGCAAACTGGGCCGCACCTATAGTACCAGTACTGAAGAAAGATGGAAGCCTTAGACTTTGCGGCGATTTCAGATGCACCGCAAATAAGGCCATAGAATTGGGTAAGTATCCGCTGCCATCAATAGACGAATTTTTTCAAAATTGTTAGGAAATACAGTGTTTTCGTCATTGGACTTATCCAGAGCTTATTTGCAGGTCAGGTTATCTGAAGAGGCCAAAAGTGTGGTGAACATTAATACTACGAAGGGGTTATTTGCCTTTAAAAGGCTACCCTATGGAGTAGCTGTAGCACCAAATAAGTTCCAAAGAGTAATGGACAATCTATTTGCAGATATGTCGGGAGTGGCTTGCTACATCGATGACATCCTGGTAGCCGGAAAGGATCATAGGGATCACGAGCAAAAGCTGGAATTGGTCTTTAAAAGGCTGCAAGAAAAAGGTTTAAGATTAAACAAGGATAAATGCAAATTCGCAGTAAATGCTGTTGAATATTTAGGTTTTAAAATAGATAAAAAGGGACTGCATCCCATAAGTAGTAAAATAGAAGCGGTGGTAGAGGCGCCTGAACCTACAAACGTTTCTCAATTGAGATCTTTTATAGGTCTCCTTATGTATTACTCTAGGTTTATAAGAAATATTGCAGATATTTTAGCGCCCTTCTATCACCTCTTAAAAAGAATTCCAAATGGAATTGAACTAGTGAACACTGTATATTATTTGCAAAATGCAAAGCATTGCTAACTAACGAGTCGGTGCTGGCACATTATGATGCAACTCGGGAACTAGTCCTTGCATGTGACGCCTCTAGCTATGGATTAGGAGTTGTTCTGAGTCACAGGAACGATAGAAATGAAGAAACTCCTATAGCTTTTGCTTCAAGAACGCTAACTGAAGCGAAAAGGCGGTATTCTCAATTAGAAAAAGAAGCCTTAAGCATCATTTTTGGTTGTGAGAAATTCCGTCAATATCTATTGGGACGTGAATTTGTGTTGGTCACAGACAACCGACCTTTAATGCACATTTTTTCACCCCAGAAGCCGATCCCCATATGTGCTGCATCAAGAATTAAGAGGTGGTCTTTAAAATTAGCTGCATTTAAATACACTGTGGAGTTTCGAAAAACTGATGATAATGGCAATGCAGACGCGTTATCACGTTTATCTTTAGGCTCAAAGACCACGGAATCTTTGGATGAGGATCAGGTGCTTCTCCTTCGGAAAATGAGTGAGGTCCCCTTCTCATTCCAGGATGTGGCAGTTGAGACACGCCGGGATAAATTACTATCAATTGTGTTGAGAAATGTTAGGGAAAATAATTGGCAAATTCCAAAGGTTTCGCAGGAAAATCCACTTTATTCCTATTATAGGATAAAAGACGAATTAAGTTGTGAGTTTGGTTGTCTTCAATGGCGTGAAAGAGTGGTAATTCCCCAGAAAATAAGATCCTTAATTTTGGACGATTTACATGAGATGCACCTAGGGATGGTGAAAATCAAAATGATTGCTAGACGGTTTTTTTTGGTGGCCAGGCATAGATAAGAACATAGAAGAGTTGGCTAGAGATTGTAGAATATGCCAAGAATCTGCAAGTATGCCGCCGTCTACCATTTCAGAGTGGACTTGACCTGAGAAGCCGTGGCACCGTCTACACTTAGATCTAGCAGGTCCCTTTATGAACCGAAAATTTATGGCCCTTTTAGACGCGTACAGCAAATGGCTGGAGATTGTCATCATAAAGGACATTACGAGCAGGACTATCATAGGACATCTTAGGGAGATCTTTGTCAGATTTGGATTACCTGAAATTTTGGTAACCGATAATGGCAGACAATTTGTCTCGAGTGAATTTGAAGAATTTACAACAATAAATGGAATAAGACACACAAAAATGAGTCCGTACAATCCCAGTACTAATGGCTTAGCTGAGCGTTATGTACGTGAATTCAAAAACTCTTTACGAAAGAACCAAGGAAAGGACAGTATAGAAATCAATCTACAGCGATTTTTATTCACCCATAGAGCTTTTCCTCAAACGGCATTAAAAGAGTCTCCCGCGGAACTTTTAATGAAAAGAGGTTTAAGATCAAGATTTTTAAATTTGATTCCGAAAATGGCGAAGGTGGGAGAGGTGTACCATGATGCCGTGAGGAAGCAAGAGCATTTTTTGGTCGGCTCTGATGTGTATTTCCGGAGTTTTTCTAACGGACCAAAATGGAAAAGGGGCAGGATCATGGAACTACTGAGCAGCCGACATTACCTTATAGAAGAGGAAGGCCGTTATGTGAAAAGACACATAAATCAACTAAGGCCAGTTATCAAGAAAGAAGTTCCTGAAGTGAGAGATTTGGTATTGCCGGGTACATCAAGAGACTTTATACTTCCTGGCACTTCTCGAGATCACCCTAGGCTTGAAGGACAGGAGAAGAAAATGGAAAAAGCCCCGGAGGTGGACGAAGAATTGAAAGGAGCGGAGTCTTCAGCACAAGAGGACACTCCAGAACCAGAACCGGGCCCTGCTGCTGCGGCTGTCTCTGTCCCTGTGCGCAGTCCAAGACCGCAGCGATCCAGAAGACCGCCAGACCGGCTGCACTACTATTAAGAGGGGAGATGTGTTGTGTATGTAAATTGTTAAACATCTGTATGTATTTTGCATGTTTTTTATTATTAATATGTAAATACATATTTGTATATGTACGACATTAACGGAGCAATTAAAGAGAAATCAACCAGTAGATATCGGCAGCGTGTTGTGACTAATACTGGGAGGAGACACAACAATTATTATTATATGTATATTTAATGCGGGAAGGGATGTAATACGTTGAAGAACTTCACAAAAAAAAAACGTGCTAGCTAATATTCAGTTTCCCAGAATTTATAAGATCTCAGGTTGAATGAAGAGCACGAAAATTGATTTGCGTGAAGAAATCCATATTTTACCAAGTTTTCTATAGAATATATTACCTATTAATGATACATTTTTATCTGAATCAACCTTATTAAATTTTCATATAAATGGTCTTAACACAAAATGTACTTTGTTCTATTCCAGTGGTGTTCATATATACCCAAAGTGGTATTTCAACAATTTTGTAATATGATAAATATTTATTTTGTAGTAATTAAAATCTATATATATATAAAATTGAATGTCTCTCTGTGTGTACTCTATAGATTCAAAAACCATTCATCCAATCGCCGTGAAATTTTGGGATATTATTAGGTATATCCCCGGGAAGGGTTTTGAAAAATAATTTCTTGTATTTCCCGAATATCCTTAGAGTTATTTGCAGATTTGTAGATTTAACTCGCAAGCAGCGACGATGATAACAAGATTTTTTTATCTATAAGTTTTATTATCACTACGTTTATTTGTTGCTAATATAATCCCTTCGGTATAATTATTAATAAAAGACAATTCGCTGAGGGAAAAGTTTCTTTTTATGTATATCGACTAGGTTTATTATCTTAAATATTATTTATCAAAAGTAAGATTTTCTACCTATTAATTGCGCACAAGTCAAAGTTAGTTTTATCGTTTATCTACAACATATATATTGGGAGAATAGATAAAATGATGATTTTGTAATGTAGAAAATTAGGAAAGACAAAATTCAGATGACACGGCAATTTATTTGAGACAAGAATAATGATAATTAATATTGATTTTATTCAACTTATCGAGTTATTTTCAAGGGACCGGGAAAAAATGTTCACTTTATAGAGAGATTCAAATTTACGAGCTTCAAATTATCAAAATATATCTATTATTTTTTACTTATGTTATATTCAAATTACATTTATGTAGGGATAATTTTATTGTTAATTTTCATTTTTAGTATTGTATACATTTGATCATTAATAAATTATTATTTAGGTATTAAAACTGCCTTTTTGTTCAAAGACAGCAACGTTTGAACGGGTACAGCTAGGTAGAGCAGATAATCAAACATAAAGTTATCTTGCCAAGTATAGATTCAGAAGGGATTGGGTGTTTTCTAGAATTGTTTGAACTAATGTTCGTTAGGTAAACTTTCACCAGGGTAAAACCCGGGCGAAGCCGGGTACATCCGCTAGTATTATATATACACTCAATAATGCAACTTAATAAAGTTGTACCTTTTAGCATGTATATAGAAATAAAGACAATAACTGTAGAAAAATATTTGATTCACAGTGACCTTTATTGAAGACAAACGACCAAGGGTGATCAAAATTACCTTTGTATCTCTTTAAAAAAGAGAGACCAGCAATATCAAAGCGTTTGGTATTTTGTTTATCATTTTATTTAAATGTTTATATTTTGCTGTTAAATAAATGATATTTAACTCATAGAGCTTTATTTTATAATATATAACTATATATACATACATACATACCTTCCATTATAATTTCCTTTCATACACCTAATTCTTTGTACTATCTTTATGGTACGCACACAGTCAAAACGAATAGATTTTTAAATAAGTATATATTTAAAATTATTTCTGAAAAAGAATGAATATCGATTAATAAAATATTTATTATGTTAAACGAATTATTTTGTAACTTTAAAACTATGATATCATGTCATATAATCAACACTAACAACATTTTTATCGATATTTGTGCAGAAATAATAGAATTTCTTCACTGCCAATTTCACTCCCCGAAGAACTCCCTAATCTGACTTCACTAGACTTAGATAAAAACAATTTTGTTCATCTGGACTTCCGCTTCTTTCAGAACATCCTGAAGAATGATAACCTAATGAAAAATCTTATTGTTACAATATATGGTAAGATATTATTCCTAATTTTTATACTTTTTATTCTTTAATTTTTTTATCATTAATTGTAGTAATTACAATTATCCTGATGACTATATAAAAGATTATTATTATCATATTTTATTTATTTATATATTTTTACTCGAAATCATTGAACCAATCGAGGAAGATATATCGTTTGGTAATTAGATATATTGTCGCGTGTTTTGACCCTACCGGTTCTTCGCGACTACGTCGCTTCCTCCTTCGTGGATCACCTACTCAGGCTCCCGTTGCTCTTCCTGCAGCTTTTCCCCGCAGGCCACCCAAAGACGTCCTGAGTTCCACCTCTGGCAGTATCTCTCGACCTTACCACTAGTGGGGGGACACGAGAGACTTACCAGAAGAGCAGCAGCAGCCTGGCGATGATGGCAATGGCGAGAGTAACGACAGGAGGCGGCACGGAGACTTGAAGCACTTATTTTATTGTCATCTATTACTAAACATTACATATAAATTGAATAATAAACAACGGGTATTTACATTACGCCACCTCCTGGGGCCAATATGAAAAGGTATTTACAGCCAACCTCCCCAGGAAACGGGACCACAGCAGTCGGCGACTCCCGCATCAGTTGCAGATGTAAAACTGACGCCATCTATAGGAGGAGGTTGCAAGTGCTATTCTCGTAACAATATATATACATATATATTGTTGAAGAATTAAATTTCTTAATTGTTTTAAATAATTTGTGTGTTTTATGCTATTTCTTCTAGTTCGTACGTGCTTTCTCTTGAGAGCTGTATTGAGTCATAAACGTTTGAATTTGAATTAAGTACATTTAGGATATTAAAATTATAAGGACTTATACGATATTCACAATATATTTCCATATTACTAAATATTAATATACATAATTCATTCAAACCAAGTATTTTCATTTGAAAGTCAGGCCAATTGATTATTACTCATATTTGCAAAATATTTGTATCTATGTTTCAATGTGTATCAATATATTTCGATTTAAGATATTGTATGTTATTACTTTTTAAATAAACATTATGATTGAATTTTGAAATCTTCTATTAAATTATGAATAATAAATATATATACATATACCTATGTATAAATATTATATAATAATATAATAGAGTATTATTCTTTTTATAAATAAATTTATTTACTTTAAAAAAAAATTAACTCTACATTCGATAACAAGGAGATAAATAGATTAAGATTTAAGTAGGTTTATTATATTTATATTGATCACACCTAGATTTATACATCTTTATATTGAATATGTATTTGTGTTTCGAATAAACTGATTCTAAGGAAAGGAAATGTGCAGATAATCCCGTGGACTGCTGTCGACTTGCATCCTGGTTCTTTGAATCAGATATTCACAACACCAATGTCCTCTGGGCCAGGTGTGACATTCCTACTTCTTTAAGGGAAAGGCAAATACTCAAAATGACCCTGGAAGACAGAGATAAACATTGTCCTCGAGATGACAAGGCTATCAACAGTTTCAATACAACATTTTAAATATAAATATTTCAATAAGCCATGTGTGTTTATTATTTGTTCTACAAATGCATTTCTTTAAAAATCACTCTTTTCCAACTTATCCACCTTGTTAAACAATCTGTAAAATTGTATTCTCTTCGTACTTTACTATTTGGATTGAATTCTGTACTAGATTAATGCTATATACACTCATGAACAAAACCTAAGAAAGTTATACATTTTAACATATTTATTCAAGTATGTTCAAATATAATAACAAAGCGTGATGATCCACTAAGGTTACTGACGTCCAATGAGAGGAGGGGAATAGAAAGAGTGAAAAAAGAATTTCAAAATTTCAGATATACAGAAAATTACAAAATGCTTGAAAAAAGTTTTTAATAAGCATGCTAGTTTCAATTTGGGCTTAAATCAAAATAAAGAAAACTATATAAGTAGGATATATTATACATATAATCAATTATATAATCAACTATTAATATTATATTTTTTTAAGTCTGATATATATTTATAATAATGAATAGATTCAAAAAGGATGAGTTTCTTTATTTGAAAAATTAATTCGAACTTTCGGGAGCAAGCTGCCCTTCTACAGGAATAATGGTTACAATTTCAAGTAATCATGTATTTACAGTTATATATATTTTATTTAAATGGTTCCTCGCTTTGGTCTTGTATAGCGTGAGTGGATCACATGCCCGCGTGATTTAGTTTAAATCAAAGAAAAGCCCTGATAAAGAGAGGCGTGTTGCTCCTAGAAATACTAGCTGATTAACAATTTATATCCAGTATATGCCATATATTTATTTATACATATATATAAGCTATTTTTTGCATATTTAGGATTATTTATGAAGTTTTATATTTTATTATTTAAGAAAAATTATTGCTATGTAAATTAGTCAATTGGTTCATATTATTATATGCAAAATTATTAAGTGGTGTGGTTAAGAGAAATCGGATAATTCTATTTTAGTTTTTGGACCAGCCTATCATATGTCTCTGGAATATCTATGTGTCTATTTATGCTATTATATTTTGATGAAATCAGTGCTTCCAGTATTAATCTTTTGTATTTACTATTTATGTTTGTATAATGAATATTAGGGTTTGCTAGGTTGAAATCGTGATCTGTGTTTCTGATATGTTGTACTATTAGAGATTTGGGGTCTTTGTTTTTAATATTTCTTCTATGTTCGTCTATTCTGTCTTTTATATGTCTGCCTGTTTCGCCTACATATACATTATTACATTGGTTGCATGGTATGGAATATACGGCTTTGCTATTGTATAGTTTTGTTATAGGAATACTGTTTCTTGTAATGGGGTTTCTTATTATGGTTGCTATACTCGGGTTGCTTTCATAATATGTTCTTATACCGTGTTTGCTTAAAATTCTGGCTATATTGGTACTACAAAAATAAAATTATTGAATTCGATGTATGAATCTTTGCTAGAAATTAGTTCTCTTGGATCAGTACGAATAATACCGTTATGATGTCTGTAGCCTTTAAATGTTGGAAACTCGAGTATAAGATGAGTAGAATCCTGAGCGTCACATTTACAAAAACAGTTTAGAGATCCTCCACTGCGTGTATTCTTTCCAAAAAACTTAAAATTACTATAGTATATTACAAATTGTGTGTAGAAGAAATTAGGCAAAAATTATGGAATACTTTGGTTGAAAAGTATTTTATCATTTGCATTATTCAATAGGAACGTCATTCTTTAGTCTATATAAGATTTTAATATAAAAAGAACATTGATATTGTATATTTGCGCTTATCTTCGAACGATAAATTAGTCAATTCGTATTCCTCGTATTTTTGATTCAATATAATCTGTAATAAAAGAGGTTTTGGGGCAAAAATAAAAACAAAAGCAGTAAATAAAATTGCACGAAGCCGTCTTGTAAGCTTGTAATATCTGAAATTGTTTGGATTCAATTTTTGTATAGATTTTTATTAATAAATATAAACCATATTTCTCTGAACCGTATGTAAAAATTGGTCTGAATAGAGATTTATAAAATTCATTTTTTTTTTGAGAGACCAAACTTCAAAAAAGCTATTTTTTGACTTTAATACATTTCTAAAAATATATTTTCAACGACTATTTGATGTAATCCTTCGTAGGATAAAAAGGTTTATCAGATAAATTATAATATACTTCTATGAAATAAATATTCAAATGTAAACAATAATGATTTATATTGCCATGTGGGAATTTGGGAAGAAAAACTTAAGGATGACACAGCAATTTATTCAAGGCAAGAACAAACTATAATGATAAAATACAATATAAGCCACGAGGGAAGTTTACAGATTAACAAATTACAAATGATATTCTGTTAATAAAATAATAAATAATTTGATAAAATATTAATAGGCAAATTAAAGAGCCAACAATTTTTAACATGATTATTCATTATTTGCTTTTTGATCATTTAATTCATCTAGACGATGATATATTATGCATATATTATAATAAAATCTTTAATAAAATTACCCATCAATATTTTCCCCAAATAAATAGAATTACATTTTAATTTAGCCCCCTGACAAACGAACTAAAGTAGATATTTGGGGAGTTATTAATAGACTATTATTTTATTTTTAAGTGTATTTTGGATGAATATTGTATTGTGGATATTCCATATAAGTAAAAGAAAAGAGTTAACATAACCCGGGTTCCTGTAGAGTTGAACGCCAAATACCGAGGTAAGAAATTATGAAAGGGAAATAGTTTATAAAATCATATTATTGAAGGAAATGAAAATTGGTAAATGAACCATTTAAGGTATTTGAAGAATATTTTTAATTATTAAAAAAATAAATTTAATTATTATGTGCAATTTTGAATAATTGAGAAATATTAACATTTCACAATGTTATCCAATACATTATCAAAGACTTATCGTTCAATAGGTAGAGGTTTGATAGGCAGTTCCTGTGATCAGTTCAACTCTAGGGTATGTACTAGGGCGTCTTTTTGGCTAATACTATAAATATAATTAATATTAGCATCTAATGCCTATCAGAACCTTTTATAAAAAAACCTCATAAAGATATTAATATTCATAGTGGTTTCATATCAGATAGTTCGGTTACAACAATGTTTCTATTATATCTCATTTTCCTTATAATTGTGCTATGTTAACGTTAGATATTCAAATGTTAAGGCACAATTTATTTTATAGATTATAAACACAAGGTAAAAAGACCAAATCCAAATAAATAAATGATTTTACCTTGTGTTAGATGATAAAATATCACCAGTCTTATTTTTCTGAAAGGTCATGCTCGAAGCATTTATTCTTAAATTTATTTGCATATTCTACAGTTCTATAAGCTCTATCAAATGTTCCCTTGAAGATACACTCAGCTTAGATTCCAGAACTAAAATACAGACTATATAAGAAAAACATATCTAAATATAAGTGAATTTGTCTAAGAGATCAAGTGCTCACACCGCTTTGGGGGTTTATCACTGATGAGACATGCCTTCTTCTATTTTTATCATTACAGTAAAATGTTAGTAGGAATAGTTTTTAATATAAAGAATGTGAAAAAATATTTTGTTACAATTTTCAGTGAAAATTGAAAATTGAAAAAATGAAATTTCAATATATAATTAGCAATAAAAATATATTTTCGAATTATATTAAAAATAAAGATAGAAAGCTCATTAAAATATATTTTCAAAAAGAATATTTCAGTGTAAACGTAATTAAATTTTATTTTTCCAATATTTTTGGCAAAATAAATTCAGGCAAACCAGAGTGTAATTAGAACCTTTTCAAGAAATATATGCTAACCTCGTATACGATAAATACGCAATACATTTCAACCGGAGTATCTTTTAATTTGTCAAGTTAAGCTCAAAAAGAAATAGAAGGATTTAGGCTTTAGACTAAGAGCTAGGATTTACCTTATTTCAATTAGAGTATGGGCATAACATCGCACCCAGAACAATGGCCGTTCACACACAAGTTGAGAGAAAGATAGTTAAAAATAAGATCCTTAACAATAAGGGCATTTCTAACTGACGCAAAGATGCTTCTAGACCTCTCCCTGAACCGCCAATATTGTCAAATATTGTCACAAGCTAGGACTTGATATTTGCTACACAAATTTAAACTCGATCTTGGTCCTCGCATTATTCTGAATAGCCTCCACTCTACGCCGATCTCGAACATATAAAAAGTTACCCCCCACATATTCATAAAAGTAGATTATTATTTACATTTCAATTTCATAATATGTTTTTAATATTCATGTTTGAATATGAATTCGCAATATTTCATATATTTGAAGAAACATTTTTGTGTGTCCAGAGAACATGTCAACTACATTTTGTTTGTTGATATTCTTAGCAGCTGTGTGTCCTCAAGTTCTAGGATGTGATCCTAAATGCAAAAAACTCAATTATATATATTTTATTTTAGAAAGAATCTCCGAAAGGCAAGAGAAAGGATGCAAGTGCTACTGCATGGGTTGGCGAGGCGAAGATCCAGCTCTCCAATGTACGCGAATAGATAATCCTGAATTTCTTCTTGAGAGCATATCGAGTCAAATCGAACGGGGAGCGACCATCGGAAGGTTCTTCATAAGAAAATCGACACTACCTTGGTTGCCTAATGAACTCTTCCTTCACAGGAAATTTACGGAAATAGAAATAGAAGATAGTTTGATTTTAGCACTCGCACCTAGTACTTTCACTGGCGGCGAGGATTCTTTAGAAGTCTTCCGCATATCTCGTAATTCCTTTGTAAATTCATGGAGCTGGGAGTCCATAAAAAAATTGAGACATCTCAGAATTCTGGACGTAGCTCCCTGTCATTGAAGGTAATAACTAAATATCAGACATCTGACTTTCCATCTTCATTGGAAATTATAAATTTAGATTACAATTATATTGAAAGATTCGAAGCATTTCTATTTTTTCATTTAGAAAAAGCCGACTATATCTCTTTAGGTTATAATAGAATCGAATATATTTCTGAAAAAGTATTCCCTGCTTCTTTAACACGTTTATATCTAAGGTAAGAATAAAATATTATATCAGATTAATTCTCCCATAGATATTATATTTACATATAAACATTTACATATACAATTTAATTTCACAAGGTAGCATCAAAGAAAATAATTAAAGAATGTCAATATGAATTTTTGAGATTAGAATAAACACCTAAATTGTTATTAATTCAAGCCGAATTTTTTAATTCTTCCTTTTTGGATAATAGGCATAAATTTTGCTCCTAAAAAAATACCCACTCAAATATTTATATAGCAAAATAAGATAAAAACATCCTTATATATTACAATAATAAATCATATAATATTAATATATTCTACTATACGTATATACAAATCTCTGAAAAATCAATTATTAATAAACTCAGTACTAGACTCATCGCATAACATTAATATAGGAAGGGAGAATATTTATGAAAGCACCTATCTAAAATATATTCATTTATAAATTTTACAAAGGTTTAATGATAAAATTAACGTATTTTTATTATTCTAATTTAAAAATAATAAATATTGAAAAAATAATTAATTCAAAACATTATCGTAGAAGGATATTCCCTGGATATACACTATATCTAGACACTTTCATTTTACGTTCATCATTACTCTTCACAATTCATCCTTTCATACTTCATCCCTAAGGATAGAAATAGTCGTTATTTCTCCTTAAAATAAATTGCGATTTTTCATTCAAAAGAAACATTTGCGGAAAAATCGTCGAACGTCGTTTTACAATAATAAGCCGCATTATATTGCATTATATATTGTATTATAAAGCCAATTAATATTGAATAAATTCTTAGTTTATAAGCTGAAGTATTTGAAATAAGTCGCTTAATTTTTAAGTCCTTAAATTCCACTTTCAGATGAACCTCTGATAATTTTATTTGATGGCTATATATAACTATTATATATTCATTAAAGAAAACTATTTCATCCTCATCCCAATAAATTACAGTGTGATGCATCCAAAGACTATAGCTCTAGTCTTCTTCTTAATATGATTTTCTATCATCCCAATAAATTACAGTGTGATGCATCCAAAGACTATAGCTCTATTCTTCTTCTTAATATGATTTTCTATCATCCCAATAAATTACAGTGTGATGCATCCAAAGACTATAGCTCTATTCTTCTTCTTAATATGATTTTCTATCATCCCAATAAATTACAGTGTGATGCATCCAAAGACTATAGCTCTATTCTTCTTCTTAATATGATTTTCTATCATCCCAATAAATTACAGTGTGACGCATCCAAAGACTATAGCTCTATTCTTCTTCTTAATTTGATTTTCTATCATCCCAATAAATTACAGTGTGATGCATCCAAAGACTATAGCTCTATTCTTCTTCTTAATATGATTTTCTATCATCCCAATAAATTACAGTGTGATGCATCCAAAGACTATAGCTCTATTCTTCTTCTTAATATGATTTTCTATCATCCCAATACATTACAGTGTGATGCATCCAAAGACTATAGCTCTATTCTTCTTCTTAATATGATTTTCTATCATCCCAATAAATTACAGTGTGATGCATCCAAAGACTATAGCTCTATTCTTCTTCTTAATATGATTTTCTATCATCCCAATCGACTACTAATTTTTTGTCTCTGCAGTTTTGAAACGAAGAATGAATTCTATCTTTTTTCCCCGTATAAAAATATATTATTCAAAAAGGAAAACTCACTGTATATATAACATTGAACATTAACACTTTAAGATGACTGCATGAAATATAAACTTATATAATATATATATAATGAATAAATACTTTTATAAATTATGATATATAATATATTTTTGGGTCAAATAGAACGTTTACATTTTCTTGAAACATTGTATTTGACTTTAAAACTATATATATTGTATAAATTTATCTGTTTAATATTATAATTGCTTAATTTATTTCAATTTGTGTAGGAATAATAAGATCTCATCGCTACCAATTTCATTCCTTGAAGATCTTCCGAAACTGACTTATTTATATTTAGATTATAATAACTTCGTTCATCTAGATTTTCGCTTCTTCCAGAACATCATGATGAATGATTATCACATGAAAAACCTCGAAATATTATTGAGAAGTAAGATGTTATTTTGTATAATCCTAGATATTATTTTTTTTTATTTATTTACTTATTTATTACAAAAACACACGCTATATAATATTTGGATATTTGGGTACAAATCTTCTAACTATTTTATGTACATAGTTTCAAAAAATATATATATAAATTATGTTTTATTATATATTATATATATCGAGGGTGAAAATTATAGATATGCTGACAAACAAGAGTTTGAGATTTATTTTTAAAGCAGATTATTTATGAGCATTATGAATACCAAAAATAAAATATCCAAACCAAAACATGAAATATATAAAAACGTCTTTGCTCGAAATCTCGCTTTTTACAATAAAAAAATAAGTTTACCTTTTTTTAAATATTGATGGATTTATATATAACAATTAACATTATTTCTTAAAATAATGTATCTATTTATCAAATATTTGTAGAAAATATTGCCTTTGTGGTTTGTGATTCACTTGTAACTATTTCAAAATATTATAAGGTACAATTTGGATTATATATTATAAACACAAGGTAATAAGACCATCCAAACAAATAAATAGTTTGTGACATTTCGGTAACAGCGTTGTTACCATCTTCAGACAAAAGTATTGAATGAGAAATTTTGTGGTAAAATTTCTCATCCAGTACTTTTGTCTGAAGATAATAACAACGCTGTTACCGAAACGTCACACATTATTTATTTATTTGGATTTGGTCTTATTACCTTGTGTTTATTTCAAAATATTAAAACTGTTTGAAAACCTTCAATACACTTTTAGAAGTAAGGGAATAATATCATATAGGTGATCTCTCTCTCTCTTTCTCTCTTCTATATTTAACGCATTCTGATTATATATATATACTATATATAATAGATATTTACATTTCCCCCTTTATATTTGGAAAATCAAATCGATTTTTCTAACTATACAAGTTTATCTTCAGCGTAAAGTAGAATACTACCCCCCTCGACATCCTATAATGGTGTTATAATAAAGATTTGAGAAATATTATTATACATTCAATATATGTTTAAATATCGAATACATTCTTATTAAAAGAATAAATATACATAATTTAATTGATTTCTTTTCAATTTTCTTTTCTTCATTTTTTGAACATTAATTGGGTATATTGCACAAAGATATATCTATTGCATGTTAATTTTGTTCATATCCCACTCTATATTTAACTGTTTTTTTAGAAGAAATTAAATGTGCAGATAATCCCGTCGACTGTTGCCGAATATCATGGTGGTTCTTCGAATCAGATTTCCACATCACAGACATCCTACGTGCCTGGTGCGACCACCCTGCTCCTCTCAGGAATAGGCCAATCCTAGAAGTTACCTTGGAGAAAAGAAATGAGCATTGTCCTCAATTCGACATGAATAATACCACCTCCAACACAACATTTTAATTATAAAAATATCGACATGCATTTTATGTTTGTTATGAATGCTGTTTGTTATCAAATTATATCGTAAATATTTATAATTATTATTAAGCTTAGTTCTCAATAAATAATTTCTCTCATATACTTCAGACAAGTGAATATATGTTTAAATATATCGAATACATATATATATATTGAATGTCGAAATATTGAAATTTAAGAAATATTTTGATCTAAAATATGCCCCTATTTTAATATATATATTAAAAGAATAAATATATATAATTTAATTAATTTCTTTTCAATTTTCTTCATTTATTGAACATTAATTGGGTATATCAAACATTAGCGCGCCATCTGTTGTGAAAATTCGAAACTATTATAGACGCGTATGATTCTTTGAAAAATTAAACAACTTTCTCTACTGCCTTTACTGCAATGAAAAATTGATGGGAGGGCCTGGCTCATCAGTTTAATCACTAATAAGCTGGGCCCTCCCATTAATTTTTCATTGCAGTAAAGGCAGTGAAAATTGTTTATTTTTTTTAAAGAATATTACGCGTCTATAATAGTTTCGAATTTTCATTAATTGGGTATCTATAAAACATTGAGAAAATTATTTCATAAAATGTACGTTTTGTGAGTTTCACACACACACAAAGATATAATATTAATAAAATATATATGTCTTATTGTGATTATAAATACATTAAATATATTCATTGTTTAATTTTGAAGAATATTAAGAATTGAGGTTTTCGGTTAACAAGAGAAGTATGAAATAATAAAAAATAAATATATTCAAATATTATAATAATTAAATTAACTATCAAAACCAAGTTTTAAACACTTGCATGTTTGGGGGAAACGTCTTTGTATGCGTATTTTCATATAAATCGAGCAACTTCCTTTTGGTGCGTCGATTATTTAAATGATTTTAACAACCAAGGAGCACTTTAAAAATTCGTGTGATATTGAAAATCTTATTTATATAGGATTGGAGCATTGTACTTACATTTCTGCCTTTAAATGCTTGTTTTTATTTTAACGCACCACGAATATTTACCCATCTTATTCACCCTTAGAATTTAAACCACAATTCACATTTACATCAACCTATAAACATATTTTCTTGAATTTAATATATTCGAATTCAATTTTTACCTCAAATAAAAGTTGGTTATTAATTTTGTTAAACAATATAATATAATAATTTCGAATATAATAAAACATAAAACCTCCAAAAGGCTATTTGAACCTACATAAGCATTCTTCGTCGCCTGTTGGGGAAATATTCGTATTCAAGCTGTTATAAATCAAATAATTCACATGATCTAATAGGAAACCTTGCGATATAGGACAGAGCTGTCGGTTAAAATTCATATAAATTATACTTCAAAATCAATAAATCAATGTTTAGTTGATTTCTGTTCCACTAGATGGCGTACTGCCATCTAAAAAGTACATTTTGTCCTGATCAAGATATGCCTTCTTTATTTTTAATACTTCAAAATTTTGAAAAAAAATATTAGGTTAGCGCACACACACATTTATTAAGACCACTGGTTTTATACATTTTTACCCCCCACAGGTAGAATTCAACACTATCTTTTTTTCAGTGATACATTAAACTTGACGTATGCACGGTGTGGCTATTGTCGGCTGTTGTTGGGTTCTGCGCTGCCAGGAGTACAGGAGCTCTACCTATGTTTCCTTTCTCTCTGTGGTGATCTTTATAAGACTGGTGGTCTTAATAAATCTGTGTGTGCAAAGATATATATTTATTAGATTATCAAAACATTTAAATTCAATTAAAATAATCCCTTTTTACAATATTAAGCTGTAAACATCAAGCTTCCAAAAATAAGTATTAATTTTTTAATAAAATCTCTAGCTTTTAGGCATGATAGCCATTTCACAGGAAAAACACAATATATATTGATTAACAACGAAGTAATAGATGTAGAAATATTAAACGGCTGCCACCTAGCAACGATTATCGCACATTCAGGAGTAACATAGATAGATACCACCTGGTGTCAGATAAACTCCGAGGTAAGTTCTAACCGGTGCTTGAATTTTGTCTACCGACTTTTTAGATGTGTGCTAATTTAACCTATCATAGATTATACTCATCAATTGTGGGTGTACATGAATATATAGACCTATATAATATTTAAATTGCTATATAATATATATGTAATAATATATGGCATTTAAGAAAGAAAATAAAACTTGAATTCAATAGTTGAATCTAAATTCAATATTATTTTAATGTAATTTCTATCAATAAGAAAATTGTCTAAATATTTATAAATTGTAAGATTTGTGACCTATTTTCATATGTATGGGTGCAAAAGGAATACACCACTTTCCTCTAATAAATGCATTAAAATAAAGGCGTTTTCTGATAATATCACATCATAACTCTTTGTCTTAGAGCTTTGAATAAGCTTCAAATAAATGAACAAATTCTATCTAATTCTAGTTTCTAAGGATAATAACACACACAAAGTATACGAACAAAATATATATAAAAAAATAATTTACAATAAGTTTCTCATTAAACCAAATTGGAAAGCTATCAAGTTTCACCTCATCATCGGGCCTATCCTAATCCTATCTGTTCATATTTACCTTATTTCTGGCTTATTCACCTATCTGAAGATAGGCGTATTGTTCACGAAAAATAAACCGCTGCTTTGCTTCAATGTAATGTAAGCATTTATTACATTGGAAAAGTGCTTATTTTGCGCACAAAACTACATAAATATTATATTATATAAAGAGACAAGAGTCGCCTCTCCCGGCAAAATTTCCACATTATAATATATATATACAGTAGAACTCCTCAAATTCGGAAAGCTTGGGGCGCAAGGTATTCCGAATTTGAGGATTTTCCGAATTTAGGAGAGTTAGATTTGTGAATATTTATGTGGCATAAATAGGCATTTAGATGACTGAGACAAAGATTTTGAAGCATATGAACAATTTTAGGTTGAATATTATATGTACATTACATAATTTTAATTACGATTTTTAATCAAATGTTCCTTGACTTTTATGAGTTTTGAGCATGAAACCGATGAAAAATAGTAAAATATTTTATTATGTATGTAATGCAATTGATGGCCAAGTAAGTTATGGCTTGGCAAAGAAGTTGCTGATTGTTGTCTGCTTCTTTGGCTTGTTTAACAAAGCTTCTTCTTCTCTCATAAGCATAGTTCGAAGACTATTGATGGTGTTGTAGCTTGCAAGCATTTCTGGTTCAGTGCGCTTTCCCAAATATTTTAATGCAACATCCAAACTTTTCAACGCTTCGCATCTGGGAACATCCGGCTCCAAACTGTCTTCAGAAGTTGAGGAACTATCATCAGAACTGCTGATTTCCATTTTTTCACTCAAAACAGCTTCAACTATATCATCATTGCTAAGAACATTGTGACCTGGATCATCAAGGTCTATATCGATCCATTCATTAATGCTTTCTTGATTTACTTCAATTCTAGCTCTTTGATATAATTGCTCCAGCCGTCTAATTTCTTGTTTATCTTCATCAGATTCATCCTCGGATAATTGTAATGCATCACCTGCTGTTTCCAAATCTGAATTATTTTTGTGTTCAAGCAAAATCTTCCATCCATTTCTTATTGTAGAAGATTTTAATTCATCCCAAGAATTTCCAAAATTGAATATCGCTTTCTTGATGTCGTACTTTTTTAAATTAGAAAAGGTTTGTTCACCCACAGAGTTATTTGGCTGATCTGCATCATTTGAAAATACTAAACAACTTTCTAACTGTCCTCGTTTATACAACCTTTTAAAGGCAACAATAACTCCCTGGTCCATAGGCTGCAATACAGAGGTTGTATTAGGTGGTAAAAACTTGCATTTAATGTTGCCGTCATTACTGATCAGCTCTGTTGGATGAGCAGGAGAATTGTCAACTAGTAGTAACGCTTTTACTTGATCTGGAGCAACTCTTAACTTATTTTCTTGAAAATTGCGAACTTCGTTTATGAACCGTTTAAAAACCCATTCACTAAAAATGCTTTGATTAAACCAAGCCTTGTGTGAAGAATAGTAATGGACAGGCAATCGATCAATGATGTTTTTGATTGCTCTTGGACGTTTTGATTTTCCAACAACAGCCAAAACATTTTTATGTGAAGCGTCTGCATTTGCACAAAGTAAAACAGAGAGTCGATCTTTGGATTGCTTATGACCACTAGCGCTGTTTGCATTTTTGACTTGAGAATTATCGGGTAATGACTTCCAGTAAACTCCTGTTTCGTCAGCATTATAAATTTGGAACTGTTCATACTTTTCGTCAGTCATTAGTTTGTGAAAATCATCTTTAAAGCGATTAGCTGCATCTTCGTCAGCACTCAATGCTTCCCCGACAACTTTTTTATTTTTCAAATTATGTCTGGCTCTGTATCGTGACAACCATCCACCACTAGCTTTAAAAGTGGGATTATTCAATTTTGATGCAAAATGACTCGCAGCTGTTTGGAGTTCAATACCACGAATAGGATCCCCTGATAATCTCTGACTTTCGTACCAGATGTTAACTGCTTTATCAACATTTTCGTATAACGGATTTTTTACTTGAGAAAACCTTTTGACATCTTTTTCGGTATAATCAACAAACTTTGTAAGTTTAAGCTCAGACTTTTTTATATCATAAACAGTTGTCTTAGAAATTTTATACTTTTGCATTATCGTTGTATAGCTTAATCCTTTTTTAATGTCACTAAGAACATCTAACTTTTCACCAAGCTTAAGAATTCGGTACTTGCCTCGTTTTGCCGCTCCTCTTTGGATGCCATTTTGTTGAAGAACAAACTTGTAAATGCAAAAAATTGAGAGTTGAATAAAAGAATTTGAAACTTACAATGTCTGAAAATGTTTGATAATTTGAACTTTAGGTGAATCAACTTTGCAATAAAAAATGCGTGAATGGCTTATGACGTAATAATGCTGCCTTCTTATTGGACAATATCCTAAACTAAGCACAAAGGTCAAATGAAACTGTTGATTTATTTAAGCTTTTAAAAAGGGGATAAACCCCTAATTAGCTATTATAAATAATCGGTAAAAGTAAATTAATTAAACACTTAAATTAAAAATAAATTACTAATCAAAATTAAATTAAATAAAATAAAAGCAAAGCAAAAGTAAAAGTAAATAAAATAAAATAAAATAAAATAATGTTGAAATATCAACAAAATAAAAGCATGTGAAAATTGATTTTTTGTATGTAAAAAAAAAAAACATTACAATACTTTCCGAATTTGGGAGTTTCCGAATTTCAGAATTTCCGAATTTGAGGAGTTCTACTGTATGTGAATGTTAGTGATGGGAAGATTGTTGTCATCGAAGTGTCACAGTTCACACATGACTATAAAAGGAAAGAATTATTGATTCCAAAGTAAAGGCAGTGCATCAAATTTGAAGATGAAGGGTATAGTATGTGTCGGAACCTATAGGCACTGCACTCAAACTCGGAACCTACAAATATCTATTAATATAAATCTGGTGGTGGTGCTTATCTCCATGGTTAAACCAATTCCTGAAGTCCACTCCTCTCCAATTTTGCAATAAATAATAAATCAGATAAATCTAAGGATAGCCATCATTTTATAGGCGAATCATGATTAATGATTATCTTGAAGATAGAGCTCGCCTGGCCGGCATTCATATTTCTTTTAAAAATTGACACTTCAGTCGGTTGAAGTTTTATTTTCTCAACGTTTCAACAAAAATATTTTCTCCTGACGAAGACAAAATAATTTTGTTGAAACGTTATGAAAATAAAACTTCAACTGGCCGAAGTGTCTATTTTTTGTTAAGAAAAAATATGATTAATGATGTTGATTCGTTCTTGGCTTAGCAGATTTTATGATTGATGATGAATGGCCCATGATTTAATATTCAGCGACCCTACTTATCTCCTTTGTCAGAATTTGAGTTCTATCATTCTATTGTGATTAGTACGTTATATAATTTGCTATATATGGATTATTACATTTCTATTTAATGTGAGCAATACAGAAACCTAGATATTATTTTTAAAAGGAACAATAAAATTCAGGTAAAGAGTTCAAGATTCAGTATAAAGATGATCTAGATATTCTACTTAGAAGTATTTACCCGTTGAAAAGCAGAATGTTTACTCGAATGCTTGCAAAAAAACAAAATTAAAATAAACTCTTTAGCCGAATTTCATTGTTCCTTTTTCAAATAATTTCTATTTGGAAAACATTTATTCTCGACGTTTCAATAATTCTCTGTCACAGTCCTAAAGGGAATGATTATTGCATTTCCTGAAGAATGTGAAATAGAGTCGCTGACACTTCGAGTAGTCTATATTGAATAAATATATTATTCAGATCTATCAAAAAAAAAAAAACTTCCAAACAACATATGTTCAAAATTTAAACTTTTATGAAAAAATTATAATGTTGATTGTGACTTTGGACTTCGAAATCATTTTATGAAATCCTCGTGGGTCTTTGGAAAAAACAATTGTGTTGTGAATATCATTATACATAAGATTCAGATCTATATAGAAGGGGCTTAATGTAAAATTATACGAATGAATTTTCTCTCAGGAAAATTTCTAGCTCCTGCTAAATTATCCTTAATTATCCTTAAATTCTTACGGCGATTAAAACATTTATTGAGAGGGCTTGGCTCATCAGTGGTGAACTCTCCCAACGGCTTCGCCAAATTAATCCACCAGACGGCTTCTTTTAGAGCTCAAATACTGTATTGGACGATTCTACTTATATATGCTACACTAAGAGGCGGAATCTCAGATATGGTATTCAAGCAAACTATGGACATAAGTTTTTAGAACAGTAGAATTACATATATATATATATATTTGAATCCGAGTAGGGACAATAGAAGTTAGTTTTGGGTATGAAAGAAAAATTCGTGCTTTTAAATAATTACATTTTTCTATATATAGGTGACGCATTATTGATTTATATAGTTAATATTTAATTATAATTTATTTATGAAACATTTGCAGAGTTCCTATGTAGAGAGCTAAACATCTAGAATTACTAAATGCGCTGAGAGTTTTGTTTTACTTTTTATAAACTGATATTTAATTTTATAATTGAATATTATAATACCTTAGAGCTAAAACTTGTTAAAAGGTTATTTTTACTATCAATCAATTTTGTGTTTATCTGCCAGATATCAATTAAAGTGTGACTAGTGATATTCCTATGTCCACTATTGAGGCAGAAATGTCTTAGCATTCATTTAAAATTCTGAATAATTTGTTATAAACCTAAAATATATTTCACATATAGCAATTCTAAATATCTAAATTTCAAATATTCATACATTATATTAATATATTTGTTAGATCTTATGAAGCATTAGCACGCCATCTGTAATGAAATTCTAATTTATTATTATAAAATAAATGAAATTATTATAGACGCGTATGATTATTTTAAAAATCAAACAATTTCCTCTCTCTAATGCCCCCTTACTGCAATTAATAACACTGGTCAACAAGATTTTTGCACAAGAGAACCTGATTATGTTTCTAGTGTAACTTATCATTCTGAACTCAAAATTCTAATCAGAAATTTCCCATTACCTATGGTTTTTGCGTGACGGTCTTTTTTTAGTATTTGGATAAATACAGTAAAAAATGCAAACAATGTTACGTAAGCAGTTTTGCATAACCCTTATTACATTACACTGGTTTATCAAAAAATATTTTTCTTTGTCCACAAAGAAATAGCATCTTATCTACATGTCCTGAATCCAAATATACCATTAGTTTTTTTCTATTGCGCAATATTTCTGAGATACACCTACTTGAAATTTGGAAATATTGTTAATATATAGGCATATATGAACGAAACATATTTATTTATTGAAAAGCAGTGACAGTGGATTTTCTTCTATACTTTGCTTGTGGTAGATCCCTCTTGAGTGTCCAGCAGTAGTCGGCAAGCATAGCGGGACTCCATTTACCTTGGTACCGCTTCTTCATGCTTGATATATCTTGATGAAACCTCTCACCATGCTCATCGCTAACTGCGCCAAGATTTTCTGGAAAGAAATCTTGATGTGAATGCAGGAAATGGATCTTGAGGGACATGTTACATCCCAGTGCCTTGTAGGAAAGCAACAGATCAATAACTATGTCTCGGTAATTTTCAACCTTGACACTTCCTAAGAAGTTTTTGCAAACGTTTCTAAAGGAATTCCATGCTGCTGCTTCAACTTCATTCAAACTATTTTGAAAATTTCCATCCTGCTGCAATTCTCGAATCTGAGGTCCAACGAAAATGCCTTCTTTAATCTTCGCTGAAAATGCCTTCTTTAATCTTCGCTTCACTAATACTAGAAAATTTTTGTTTTAGGTAGGCAAATCCACTGGCATTTCGATCCATTGCCTTGACAAAGTTCTTCATTAATCCCAGTTTAATATGTAATGGTGGTAAGTAAATATTTTCTGAATCGATCAGGGGTAGATTTGCAATATTTTTATATCCTGGAGTAAAGATTTTACGGTTTGGCCAGATTTTTTTAATGTAATGCCTTTCCCTATCTCTGCTATCCCACTCACACAGAAAACAACAAAATTTTGTATATCCAAGCTGTAATCCACGCAAGAGAGCAACAACTTTCAAATCGCTGCATATTTTCCAACCGTATCTTTCATATTCTATCTTTTTCAAAAGCAGTTTCATGTTTTCGTAAGTCTATTTCATGTTGGATGCATGTGCTATTGGCACTGATGGGAACTTATTTCCATTGTGAAGGAGAACAGCTTTCATACTAATTTTTGAAGAATCAATGAATAAACGCCACTCTTCTGTATCATGGTCATGACCAAGCGCTTCCATTAGACTAACAACATCATTGCAATATACTAAATCATTCTCTTGTGAATAGAAGTCTTGAAATTCATCTTGACGCTTGCGAAGAAAGCATACTTTTGTGCCTTTATGCAGCAGATTCCAGCCTTTTAACCTAGAGCCTAAAAGTTCACTCTGTTTTTTGGATAAATCTAAATCACGTACGAGGTCGTTCAAATCTCCTTGGGTTAATAAATGAGGTTCAGATAAAGCACCTGCTTCAAAATTTGTGTCATCCCACTGTTGCTCTCGTCTATCTGAATCATCGTCACTAAATATTACATTTTCAGGAGGCTGTGGAACAGGTAAAATATCACTATGAGGAACCGGTCTCATAGCAGAAGCCAAATCTGGATATTCAACTGTATGTCTTGATTTGGATGTAATGCCTGTAATCTTTGTCAAACAAAAATAACAGTCTGAAGAATGGTCTTTAGGTTCCCTCCATATCATTGGGACCGCAAAAGGCATATGACGTTCACCTTTAATCCACCCTGTAAGATGTCGAACACAAATTACACAACAATGGTGAGGAGCCCAAGTCTTGGTCACCGACTTTAAAGCCAAAATAAAGTTCATAGCACGTTTTGATGAGCGGTGTAAAGTTTCGCCTTTGAACTTTGAAAGTTAATTCCCCTCAAATATAACAGAAAATATCAGGAATATTAATGCAACGCCTCGGCATATTGACACAGTCTAGTGCACACGATTTATAAAAGCAAATCGATAGAGAAGAATAAACTAATCACTTCAAATTTACCTGTCACTTCTGCTGCAAATCTATTAAACAAATCGTTAGGTCCAATTTAAATATATATATTAAAATTGTTAATGAGCAAATAGCATTACAGAGCTTGTCGTTATTTTTGAGTTGAAAGCAAAACAGATTATTATATTATATAATAATAAATTATATATATTCAATTAAAATTTCAATAATTTGTTATTTAAATTAATATTTATGATTCTTAAAGAGCAAAATTTAATTAATAACAAATAAAATAAAGCTTTTGGCTCCACATACCAACTCTTCTTGTCAAAAATAAAGCGCTAGCTTAGTTAATGATGTAACTTAAAAAATGCTTACGTAACATTGGTTGCATTTATTACTGTATTTATCCCAATACTAAAAAAAGACCATCAGGCAAACACCATGGGTGATGGGAAATTTATGATTAGATTTTTGAGTTCAGCATGAAAAGTTACACTAGAAACACCATCAGGTTCTCTTGTGCAAAAAAAAAAGTTTTTTTTGTAGACCTGTGTAATTAACGGGAAGGTTCACCACTGATGATCAAGGCTCTCCCATTAATTTTTCATTACAGTAAAGGCAGCAGAAAAGCATTTAATTTTCGAAAGAATCATACGCGTCTATAATAATTTTAATTTTTTTCGAATTTTTATTTGTTAGATTTGTATGCTAATTCCTAATTAACTTGTGTGTATTTAAAGTTCATGTTTGAATTAGAATTCAAAAATACGTACATTTTAAAGATTTTCTTTTTGTGTTTCAGAGCTCATGTCAGCTACATTATATGTGTTGGCCCTCTTAGCAGCTGTAGGTCCTTATGTTCTGGGATGTGGGCCTAAATGCAGGATATACAAAGATGAAAAGAGCATGGTAATCACCGAAAAAAGAAAAGAGAACGGGAGTGGCTGTTTCTGCATTCAGGGGCTTAGGGAAGAACCAGATCTCGTGTGCGTGCGTGTAGACCGCCCTGATATCCTTCTTCATGGCGTTACAAGTCAAATAGAACCTGGAGCGACTATCATGAAATTCTTCATATATAATTCGACACTGCTTTATCTACCTAACGGACTTTTGAGCTACAGAAAAATTGAAGCTATAGAAATACGTGATAGTTTAATTATAGCACTCGCACCTAACTCCTTCACTGGCAGCGTGGATTCTTTGAAAGAGTTGCATATTTACGGAAATTCATTTGTAAATGCCTGGAGCTGGAAACCCTTGAAAAATTTTAAAAATCTCGAAATATTGAAAGTAAGTAAATGCCAAATAAATTCAATTTCGAGAGATCAGACATTGAACTTTCCATCTCCATTGGAAAAAATCTATTTGGAATATAATTATATTGAAAGACTAGAGCCATTTTTATTTACCCATATCGAGGTCAAGGTGATTAATTTGA
Organism: Cordylochernes scorpioides; assembly: GCA_030710605.1. NCBI lineage: Eukaryota > Metazoa > Arthropoda > Arachnida > Pseudoscorpiones > Chernetidae > Cordylochernes > Cordylochernes scorpioides. Next base: position 48,129,431 of record CP092864.1, read on the forward strand.
ACCATAATCGAATCGAATTAATATATGCAAATGTATTCCCTGATTCTTTAACGGATTTATATTTAAGGTAAGAATTAAATTGTATATATATATATATATATAATTTCTCCTATAATCTTTATCATTATATGTATATCTAAATGTAGGGAGGGATGTGATACGTTGAAGAACTACACAAAAAAAACATGTGCTAGCTAATATTCAGTTTCCCAAAATTTAAAAGGTCTCAGGTTGAATAAAGAACACGAAAATTGATCTCCGTGAAGAAATCCATATTTTATCAAGTTTTTGGATATTATTACCTATTAATGATACATTTTTATCTGAATCAACCTTATTAAATTTTCATATAAATGGTCTTTACACAAAATGTACTTTGTCCTATTTCAGTGGTGTTCATATATAACCTAAGGTAGTATTTCAACAATTTTGTAATACGAATTAATATATGCAAATGTATTCCCTGATTCTTTAACGGATTTATATTTAAGGTAAGAATTAAATTGTATATATATATATATTTTTGAAAATAGAGCAATCCATACTTAATTCATTAGATAATAAAAGGCATATATTGGATTTAAAAATATATTTATTTTGCCAATATTTCGGCTGGCTGAACGCCAACCTTTATCGAGGCATTACATTTTTGTATACACAAACTCAGCGCCGCATAGTGTTATAATATCACAGTTGAAATCAATTAAAATACAGAGTAGGTGGGAGAAATTTGTGAATGTAAAAAATAATTATTATAAAAAATTGCAATCAAAATGTAAAATATATTAAAATATTAACGGAAAAATATGGGTTCTATCTTTATATTTTAAAATGTTTTTAAAAAGTACATAAAAATAATGTAAAAATATATATATCTATTAAAACATTTGAAAATGAATTTAAAATGATTTAAACAATAAACTGTAAGAACTTTTTAAAAAGGTTTAACAAAAAATGTGGGTATTTAAAAATTCATTTCAAAATTGATGGAGATCGATTTAAATGTAAGTAAAAAATATTTTATAAAAAGGCATTGAAATGGAAATTAAAGCAATTTAGGAAGAATATATGAGAAAAAAAATAGATTAAAAAGTGGAAACTAAAAAAGTTTAAAGTATTTCATGTAATAAGTTATATATTTAATGTATCAATACTTTTGTGTATTAAAGCGATAAATGTAAAAATAATTAAACAAGTGGTATGTATTAATTACAGGTAATAACTAATGTGTGAAAAAAATAATTTAAGAAATCGCGGGTATTACAACAAAATTTAAAAATTCATTAAAGCAAAAAAAAAATAAATAAAATAAAGCAAAGTTATGTAATTTAAAGAAACGGCACCTCTCCCTTTAAAAAAGTATAAAATAAGTCAATTTAAAAATAAAAATTGACTAATTGAAATTAAAATAATTAGACAAAAAAAATTAAGAAGATCTAAATGGTGTGTAGATGTCTGGTAAATCAATTTTCCTATTAATGCTTTCTTTGTGTATACAAAAATGTAATGCCTCGATAAAGGTTGGCGTTCAGCCAGCCGAAATATTGGCAAAATAAATATATTTTTAAATCCAATATATGCCTTTTATTATCTAATGAATTAAGTATGGATTGCTCTATTTTCAAAACGATTTTAACCAGTTTTGGTACCGACGCGCTTCGCCTAGCCAGAACAATGGAAAGGCTTAGACTTTCTATCAACAGTTGGAAATTGCACTTACATTTTAATCACCAGTGTCTCGCCGCAAGCATAATTCCACCTTCTTTAATTTTAAAAGATCCTGTCCGCACAAATTATTCTAGAAAAATATTATTTGATACAGGTAAGAAACTTTTAAATGCTAGAATAAAAAATTGTCATTATAATTTAAACAAATTACAATTAAATATTGATCAATTAATTCCTAAACTAAAAGGAATTTTAAATGATGAAGTATTTGACAAATTTTATAAGTGCTTAGATATCAAATGTCAAAATAAAGCCACTGCTATTCGCAACATTCATTCAAAAAAATTAAACACTTGGCAACAAAAAACACAACCCCAATCTCACCAAAATACTGTTATTAATCTTTCTAATCAATCAATTACACCCGAAATTAAGACACTTCTATCAAAAGGCTTAAACTTCGTACCTTCCAAAAAAATTGATATTCCAAAAACTCTAGCTGCTATAGAAAATTCGATAAAACAATTACCAGATAATAATAAGGCTAAAATTAGAACAGAAGTTACTCCTATTATTAAAAATTTAGAACGAAAAAACAAGACTAATTTAAATCAAGGAGAAAGACAAGCTATTAGATCGTTAAAGCAAAATAAAGATATTGTTATCACACCCTCTGATAAAGGAAGAAACACAGTAATTATGAACACAACTAATTACAACACTAAGGTAGAAGAGTTACTTCAAGATAAAGAAATTTATGAACCTTTAACTAAAAACCCTACACTTAATTTTACTAAAGATTTTAATAAAAAACTTAATAAAATCATACGTTCACATAAATTAGACAAAAAAACTTTTGAAAATTTAAAGGCTGAGGACAAGAATTTACCAAACTTCTATGGCCTCCCAAAAGTACATAAGCCAAACACACCTTTACGTCCGATTGTTTCCTATGCTGGTTCTCCTCTTTACCCCCTCACTAAATTTATTTCATCCATCATCTCTCCCCTCCAGAAATTACTTCCCCACACTGTCCCTAATTCTACAGTAGCTGCTAAAACGATTAGAGACCTTTCAATTTCTAATAACAGCCGTATGGTATCTTTCGACGTTGAATCACTCTACACCTCAATCCCACACAATGAAGCTATTCTAGCACTTCGAAAATTTACAGAAACCCATCAAAATCTAGATTTTCCTTTCTCCACAGAGGCTTTGATTGATTTAATTAAACTTTGTTTGGAACACAATTATTTTAGCCACCAAAATAAATTCTACAGACAAATCAAAGGCTTACCGATGGGAAACCCAATCTCATCGGCCTTAGCCAACATTTTCATGGACCAAATTGATCAAGCTGTCACAGAATCAAAGCAACTAAAAATTATTTTTTGGAAAAGGTACATAGATGACATTTTTTGCATAACAGAATCAGATTTTGTAGTAATTTCAAAATTTTTAAATAATTTAAGACCATTTTTAAATTTTACACATGAAATTGAAAATAATAATTCTCTGGCATTTTTAGATCTACAGCTTAAAAGAAAGGTTAATCAAATAGAAACTAGTATTTTTAGAAAACCAACCCACACAGGAAATTATTTGAATTTCAATTCTTTTGGCCCAGTTCATCATAAAATCGCTGTGGTTAAAGCTCTCTCCAAAAGATTAGATACACATTGTTCTTCAAAATTTATTGATATAGTGGAGAGAAATAGAATCTTCAGAGAATTAAAAAACAACAATTACCCTAGCAAATTTGTCGAAAAACATTTTTATAAACCAAAATCTCCACTTTTAAATAACACCCCTGATCAATCAAAAAAGCTTTACTGCTCCCTCCCCTACAGCTACGGCTCTGAACGCATCGCCAGAGTCCTAAAGAGATACAACATCATAACTACCTATCAATCATCTTTAAATTTAAAAAAGGCCTTACGCCATCCAGACACTAAACAAATTAACAAAATGGAAAACAAAATCAACGTAATTTACAAAATACCTTGTAACAATTGCCAAGCTAATTATATAGGTGAAACCAGCAAACCACTTAAAGATCGTTTAAATCAACACAAATCAGGACTAAGGAATTACAACCCACTGTCTCTCCTTGTAGATCATGCACTAAAAAACAACCACACTCCGGATTTCGAAAATACAGCTATTTTATACCAGAACATTAAAGAGAAACACTGCCGATTGTTCTTAGAAAGCTGGGCCTCTGCAGAAGACAAAGAAAGCATTAATAGGAAAATTGATTTACCAGACATCTACACACCATTTAGATCTTCTTAATTTTTTTTGTCTAATTATTTTAATTTCAATTAGTCAATTTTTATTTTTAAATTGACTTATTTTATACTTTTTTAAAGGGAGAGGTGCCGTTTCTTTAAATTACATAACTTTGCTTTATTTTATTTATTTTTTTTGCTTTAATGAATTTTTAAATTTTGTTGTAATACCCGCGATTTCTTAAATTATTTTTTTCACACATTAGTTATTACCTGTAATTAATACATACCACTTGTTTAATTATTTTTACATTTATCGCTTTAATACACAAAAGTATTGATACATTAAATATATAACTTATTACATGAAATACTTTAAACTTTTTTAGTTTCCACTTTTTAATCTATTTTTTTTTCTCATATATTCTTCCTAAATTGCTTTAATTTCCATTTCAATGCCTTTTTATAAAATATTTTTTACTTACATTTAAATCGATCTCCATCAATTTTGAAATGAATTTTAAATACCCACATTTTTTGTTAAACCTTTTTAAAAAGTTCTTACAGTTTATTGTTTAAATCATTTTAAATTCATTTTCAAATGTTTTAATAGATATATATATTTTTACATTATTTTTATGTACTTTTTAAAAACATTTTAAAATATAAAGATAGAACCCATATTTTTCCGTTAATATTTTAATATATTTTACATTTTGATTGCAATTTTTTATAATAATTATTTTTTACATTCACAAATTTCTCCCACCTACTCTGTATTTTAATTGATTTCAACTGTGATATTATAACACTATGCGGCGCTGAGTTTGTGTATACAAAAATGTAATGCCTCGATAAAGGTTGGCGTTCAGCCAGCCGAAATATTGGCAAAATAAATATATTTTTAAATCCAATATATGCCTTTTATTATCTAATATATATATATATAATTTCTCCTATAATCTTTATCATTATATGTATATCTAAATGTAGGGAGGGATGTGATACGTTGAAGAACTACACAAAAAAAACATGTGCTAGCTAATATTCAGTTTCCCAAAATTTAAAAGGTCTCAGGTTGAATAAAGAACACGAAAATTGATCTCCGTGAAGAAATCCATATTTTATCAAGTTTTTGGATATTATTACCTATTAATGATACATTTTTATCTGAATCAACCTTATTAAATTTTCATATAAATGGTCTTTACACAAAATGTACTTTGTCCTATTTCAGTGGTGTTCATATATAACCTAAGGTAGTATTTCAACAATTTTGTAATATGATAAATATTTATTTTGCAGTAATTAAAATATTCTATATACACTCAATAATGCAACTTAAGAAAGTTGTACCTTTTAGCATGTATATCGAAATAAAGACAATAACTGTTGAAAAATATATTTTATACACAGTGACCTTTATTGAAGACAAACGAGATAACCAAGGGTGATCAAAATTACCTTCGTATCTCTTTAAAAAAAGAGAGAACAGCAACATCAAAGCGATTGGTATTTTGTTTATCATTTTATTTAAATGTTTATATTTTGCATTTTAAGAAATGCTATTTAACTCATAAAGCTTTATTTATTTTATAATATATAACTATATATATACATACATACCTTCCATTATAATTTCATTTCATACCTGATTCTTTGTACTATATTTATGGTACACACACAGTCAAAACGAATAGATTTTTAAATAAGTATATTTTAAAAATATTTCTGAAAGAATGAATATCGATTAATAAAATATGTATTATGTGTGTGTGTGTGTTAAAAGAATTATTTTGTTACTTTAAAACTATGATATCATGTCATATAATCAACACTAACAACATTTTCATCGATATTTGTGCAGAAATAATAGAATTTCCTCGCTACCAATTTCACTCCCTGAAGAACTCCCTAATCTGACTTCACTAGACTTAGATAAAAACAATTTTGTTCATCTGGACTTCCGCTTCTTTCAGAACATCCTGAAGAATGATAACCTAATGAAAAATCTTATTGTTAGAATATATGGTAAGATATTATTCCTAATTTTTATACTTTTTATTCTTTAATTTTTTTATCATTAATTGTAGTAATTACAATTAACCTGATGACTATATAAAAGATTATTATTATCATATTTTATTTATTTATATATTTTTACTCGAAATCATTGAACCAATCGAGGAAGATAAATCGTTTTGTAATTATATATATTGTCGCGTGTTTTGACCCTACCGGTTCTTCGCGACTACGTCGCTTCCTCCTTCGTGGATCACCTACTCAGGCTCCCGTTGCTCTTCCTGCAGCTTTTCCCCGCAGGCCACCCAAAGACGTCCTGAGTTCCACCTCTCCAGTGAAAACTCCCTTCCTCTGGCAGTATCTCTCGGCCTTACCACTGGTGGGGGGACACGAGAGACTTACCAGAAGAGCAGCAGCAGCCTGGCAATGATTGAAATGGCGAGAGTAACGACAGGAGGCGGCACGGAGACTTGAAGCACTTCTTTTATTGTCATCTATTACTAAACATTACATATAACTTGAACAATAAACAACGGGTATTTACATTACGGCACCTCCTGAGGCCAATATGAAAAGGTATTTACAGCCAACCTCCCCAGGAAACGGGACCACAGCATTCGGCGACTCCCGCATCAGTTGCAGATGCAAAACAGGCGAAAGCGCCATCTATAGGAGGAGGTTGCAAGTGCTATTCTCGTAACAATATATATACATATATATATATATATATATATATTGTTGAAGAATTAGATTTCTTAATTGTTTTAAATAATTTGTGTGTTTTATGCTATTTCTTCTAGTTCGTACGTGCTTTCTCTTGAGAGCTGTATTGAGTCATAAACGTTTGAATTTGAATTAAGTACATTTAGGATATTAAAATTTCAAGGACTTATACGATATTCACAATATATTTCCATATAACTAAATATTAATATACATAATTCATTCAAACCAAGTATTTTCAATTAAAAGTCAGGCCAATTGATTATTACTCATATTTGCAAAATATTTGTATCTATGTTTCAATGTGTATCAATATATTTCGATTTAAGATATGTTATTACTTTTTAAATAAACATTATAATTGAATTTTGAAATCTTCTATTAAATTATGAATAATAAATATATACATATACCTATGTATAAATATTATATAATAATATTATAGAGTATTATTCTTTTTATAAATAAATTTATTTACTTAAAAAAAATTAACTCTACATTCGATAACAAGGAGATAAATATATTTAGATTTAAGTAGGTTTATTATATTTATATTGATCACACCTAGATTTATACATCTTTATATTGAATATGTATTTGTGTTTCGAATAAACTGATTCTAAGGAAAGGAAATGTGCAGATAATCCCGTGGACTGCTGTCGACTTGCATCCTGGTTCTTTGAATCAGATATTCACAACACCAATGTCCTCTGGGCCAGGTGTGACATTCCTACTTCTTTAAGGGAAAGGCAAATACTCAAAATGACCCTGGAAGACAGAGATAAACATTGTTCTCGAGTTGACAAGGCTATCAACAGTTTCAATACAACATTTTAAATATAAATATTTCAATAAGCCATGTGTGTTTATTATTTGTTCTACAAATGCATTTCTTTATAAATCACTCTTTTCCAACTTATCCACCTTGTTAAACAATCTGTAAAATTGTATTCTTTTCGTTCTTTACTATTTGGATTGAATTCTGTACTAGATTAATGCTATATACACTCATGAACAAAACCTAAGAAAGTTATACATTTTAACATGTTTATTCAAGTATGTTCAAATATAATAACAAAGCGTGATGTCCCACTAAGGTTACTGACGTCCAATGAGAGGAGGGGAATAGAAAGAGTGAAAAAAGAATTTCAAAATTTCAGATATACAGAAAATTACAAAATGCTTGAAAAAGGTTTTTAATAAGCATTCTATTTTCAATTTGGGCTTAAATCAAAATAAAGAAAACTATATAAGTAGGATATATTATGCATATAATCAATTATATAATCAACTATTAATATTATCTTTTTTTAAGTCTGATATATATTTACAAAAATAAAATTATTGAATTCGATGTATGAATCTTTGCTAGAAATTAGTTCTCTTGGATCAGTACGAATAATACCGTTATGATGTCTGTAGCCTTTAAATGTTGGAAACTCGAGTATAAGATGAGTAGAATCCTGAGCGTCACATTTACAAAAACAGCTTAGAGATCCTCCACTGCGTGTATTCTTTCCAGAAAACTTAAAATTACTATAGTATATTACAAATTGTGTGTAGAAGAAATTAGACAAAAATTATGGAATACTTTGGTTGAAAAGTATTTTATCATTTGCATTATTCAATAGGAACGTCATTCTTTAGTCTATATAAGATTTTAATATAAAAAGAACATTGATATTGTATATTTGCGCTTATCTTCGAACGATAAATTAGTCAATTCGTATTCCTCGTATTTTTGATTCAATATAATCTGTAATAAAAGAGGTTTTGGGGCAAAAATAAAAACAAAAACATTAAATAAAATTGCACGAAGCCGTCTTGTAAGCTTGTAATATCTGAAATTGTTTGGATTCAATTTTTGTATAGATTTTTATTAATAAATATAAACCATATTTCTCTGAACCGTATTTAAAAATTGGTCTGAATAGAGATTTATAAAATTCAATTCCTTTTTTGAGAGACCAAACTTCAAAAAAGCTATTTTTTGACTTTAATACATTTCTAAAAATATATTTTCAACGACTATTTAATGTAATCCTTTGCAGAATAAAAAGGTTTCTCAGATATATTATAATATACTTCTATGAAATAAATATTCAAATGTAAACAATAATAATTTATATTGCCATGTGGGAATTTGGGAAGAAAAACTTAAGGATGACACAGCAATTTATTCAAGGCAAGAACAAACTATAATGATAGAATACAAGATAAACCATGAGGGAAGTTTACAGAGTAACATATTACAAATGATATTCTGTTAATAAAATAATAAATACTTTGATAAAATAATAATAGCCAAATCCAAGAGCCAATAATCGTTAACATGATTATTCATTATTTGCTTTTTGATCATTTAATTCATCTAGACGGTGATATATTATGTATATATATATATATATATATATATTATAATAAAATCTTTAATAAAATTACCCATCAATTTTCCCCAAATAAATAGAAATACATTTTAATTTAGCTGACCAACGAACTAAAGTAGATATTTGGGGAGTTATTATTAGACTTTTATCTTATTTGTAGGTGTATTTTGAATGAATATTGTATTGTGGATATTCCATATAAGTAAAAGAAAAGATTTAACACAACCCGGGTTCCTGTAGAGTTGAACGCTAACTACCGGGGTAAGAGAATATGAAAGGGAAATAGTTTATAAAATCATCTTATTGAAGGAAATGAAAATAGGTAAATGAACCATTTAAGGTATTTGAAGAATATTTTTAATTATTAAAAAAAGAAATTTCATTATTATGTGCAATTTTGAATAATTGAGAAATTATAACATTTCACAATGTTATCCAATACATTATCAAAGACTTATCGTTCAATAGGTAGAGGTTTGATAGGCAGTTCCTGTGATCAGTTCAACTCTAAGGTATGTACTAGGGCGTCTTTTTGGCTAATACTATAACTAAAATTAATATTTAGCATCTAATACCTATCAGAACCTTTTATAAAAGAACCTCATAAAGACATTAATATTCATAGTGGTTTCATAGCAGATAGTTCGGTTACAACACAATCTTTCTATTATATCTCATTTTCCTTATAAATGTGCTATGTTAACGTTAGATATTCAAATGTTAAGGCACAATTTGGATTATAGATTATAAACACAAGTTAAAAAGACCAAATCCAAATAAATAAATTATTTTACCTTGTGTTAGATATTAAAATATCCCCAGTCTTATTTTTCTTAAAAGTCATGCTCGATGCATTTATTTTTAAATTTATTTGCATATTTCACAGTTCTATAAGCTCTATAAAATGTTCCCTTGAACACACACTCAACTTGGAATCCAGAACGAAAATACAGGCTATATGAGAAAACCATCCCTAAACATCAGTGATGTGGTCTGAGAGATCAAGTGCTCATACCGCTTGGAGGGTTTACTACTGATGAAACATGCCTTCTCCTATTTATATCAATACATTATAATGTTAGTAGGAATCGTTTTTAATATAAAGAACGTGGCAAAATATTTTTTTTACAATTATCAGTTGTAAATTAGTTTATTATAATGAATTATCAAGATATAATTAGCAATAAATATATTTTTCGAAAATTTTATGAAATTATATGAAGATTATTATCTGAAAATAAAACAGAGAGAAAGATAAAGCTCATTAAAATATATTTTTAAAAAGAATACATCAATGTGAACATAATTGAAATGTATATTTCCAAGATTTTTAGCAAAATAAATTCAGGAAAACTAAAATGTAATTAGAACGTTTTCAAGAAATATATGCTAACCTCGTATAGGATGAATACGCAATACATTTCAACCGGAGTATCATTGAATTTGTTAAGTTAAGCTCAAAAGGAAAAGGAAGGATTTAGGCTTTAGACAAAGAGCTAGGATCCACCTTCTTTCAATTAGAGTATGGGCATAACATCGCACCAAGAACAAGGGCCGTTCATACACAAGTTGAGAGAAAAATAGTTAAAAATAAGATCCTTAACAATAAGGGCATTTCTAACAGACGCAAAGATGCTTCTAGACCTCTCCCTGAACCGCCAATATTGTCAAATATTGTCACAAGCTAGGACTTGATATTTGCTACACAAATTTAAACTCGATCTTGGTCCTCGCATTATTCTGAATAGCCTCCACTCTACGCCGATCTCGAACATATAAAAAGTTACCACCCACATATTCATAAAAGTAGATTATTATTATTTACATTTCAATTTCATATTATGTTTTTAATCTTCATGTTTGAATAAGAATTCGCAATTTTTCATATATTTAAAGAAACATTTTTGTGTGTCCAGAGACCATGTCAACTATATTTTGTGTGTTGATATTCTTAGCAGCTGTATGTCCTCAAGTTCTAGCATGTGATCCTAAATGCAAAATACTCAGAGATAACCGAGATATAGATTTTATTTTAGAAATAATCTCAGAAAGGCAAGAGAAAGGATGCAAGTGCTACTGCATGGGTTGGCGAGGCGAAGATCCAACTCTCCAATGTATGCGAATAGATAATCCTGAATTTCTTCTTGAGAGCATATCGAGTCAAATCGAACGGGGAGCGACCATCGGAAGGTTCTTCATAAGAAAATCGACACTACCTTGGTTGCCTAATGAACTCTTCCTTCACAGGAAATTTAAGGAAATAGAAATAAAAGATAGTTTGATTTTAGCACTCGCACCTAATACTTTCACTGGCAGCGAGGATTCTCTAGAAGTATTCCGCATATCTCGTAATTCCTTTGTGAATTCATGGAGCTGGGAGTCCCTAAAAAATTTGAGACATCTCAGAGTTCTGAACGTAGTTCTTTGTCAGTTGAAAGTAATAACTAAATATCAGACATCTGACTTTCCATCTTCATTGGAAAGTATAAATTTAGATCACAATTATATTGAAAGACTCGAAGCATTTCTATTTTTTCATTTAGAAAAGGCCGACTATATCTCTTTAGATTATAATAGAATCGAATATATTTCTGAAAAAGTATTCCCTGCTTCTTTAACACGTTTATATCTAAGGTAAGAATAAAATATTATATCAGATTAATTCTCCCATAGATATTATATTTACATATATACATTTACATATACAATTTACATAGTTGTGTGAATGAGATAAATACAATAATAAATAAAGAGCAGTAATGTATTAACTACATTTAGACAAAGCGTGTGCTTAGGTAGCATTATGTTTCTGAAAATATACAGTAAAAATCTTTTATCAACATGCAATAAAAAAGAAATATTTTAGCTTCCGAAATTAAAGATTTATGAGTTAAAATAAAGGCATCGGGTGACCTTCATCATGAATTTCGAAATTAATATGATTTAATAGAAAGCGACTGATTAGCGAGTTCTTATGTTGACTAAATATTTCACCTTTTCACTCAATATATGATAGTTCCCCGCCGCTTTTACTTTTATCATATAAATCGAATTGTTCGATGTGGCAGAAGCTAAAATATTTATTTTGTTTATTCTTATTGTACTTTAATAAAATCATTTTAAAAATGATATCTTTAAAATATTTTCAATTTTATTTCGTGTGTGTGTGAAGTCATGAATTATAAATTTAAAAATTTATCATAGAAAAATGATTTTCATATTTACGAAACATCAGAATCAAATGTTAAAATATGAACAAATTCTAAGCAAAATATATAAAAGACATAACAATTTTATACCCAGTGTTATCAAGAAAAACTGTCAGACACTATGATATCTAGTCTACTTGTTTTTATTCACAATGGCGGCCACAGTTCCAGAATTTTGGTTGCGTTAAGCAGATATATTTCTAGATTGAAAAACCCTGTACAATTTATAAACGAATACAATAAAGCATCAAGGGCTGCGTATCTTTATTAAAACGACGATTTACTAGCTTTCGGGCACATACGCCCTTCTACAGGAATTAAAAATATAATAATAATCCAATCAGTTTGAAATAGAATTTATATACACGTAGCTATTGTTTTGCATATCTGCTTAACTAGAATAATATTAAGATGATTGAATTTACATGTAGGTGTATTATTTCGGAAAACTAATTCTAAAATATATGAGATAATATGATAAATTAAAGCAAACTTATTTAGTATTTATATACATATTTTACAAATTTTATAACTTGCAAGGAATCCCATTAGACATGTGATATCTTATACTAAGGATGAATTTGTATTATCTTATTGTATTTAAGTCTATTGAATTGTATGCTTCTGGTAAATCTATTTTGCGATTTATACTGTTGTATTGCTTGGACACTATTGCTTCAATTATTAATCTTTGATATTTGTTACTGATATTGTTGTAATGTGCTTTAGGTTCATTTAAGTTGAATGTGTGTCCTGTTGAATTGGAGTGCTGTCCTATTAATGATAAAGGGTCATTTCTGTTTATATTTCTTCTGTGTTCAATGATTCTATTACTTAATTTTCTTCCTGTCTCTCCCACATATCTGGCATTACAGTTATTGCACTGTATAGAATAAATTACTTCTTTTCTGTGTGATATGTGTTCGGTTTGCCTGTTTTTTGTTATCGGGTTTTTCAAGATATCTGATAAGCTGGGAGAGTTACTATAAAAGGTTTTTATTCCAAATTTATCTAATGTTCTGGAAATATGAATAGATTTCGGGGAATATGGAATGTAACAATTTTGCCTGTATATTTTAGTTTTTTGTGCTATCATATTAGATGTGACCTGTGCTTGATAGAAATATTTTAAAATAAATGTTTTAGGGTAACTGGCTGATGTTAAATTCTGGATAACCGTCTGTGTTTCATGATTTTTGTAAAGATTTAGTGAGCAATGAGTGTAAATTCTTTTAGTTAACGTTTTCACTGTGTTAATTTTATGACTGATGGGGCAAAATGAAGAAAACCTCATATAATTAGGGGTGAATGTAGGTTTGTAGTAAACTGTAGTTTGCAATCTATTATCTATTTTCATTATTTTAATATCTAAAAATGGTAATGTGCAATTATCTTCTTTCTCTATTGTAAAGTGTAAGCTATTGTTGTAACTGTTGAGAGAGGCTAAGATGTTGGGAATCTGTTTTTCTGTACAAATGCAAAATATGTCATCTATATATCGTCTGTATAATATGATATCTGCCGGGTATAATGAAGTGATCCATATATCTATTTCTCTCATTACTATTTCAGCTAATGGAGTTGACAATGGGCTTCCCATAGGAGAACCCTTAATTTGTTTATACTGTTTCTGGTCAAATGTGAAAATGTTAACTCTAAGACATAGTGTGATTAAACCTATTATTTTATCTATTGTATTGGGGTCTATCTTATTGTTATCCAGAAAGGTTTTAGTAGCTTTAAGTATTAAGCCGTGGGGGAGACTGGGGTATAAGGCCTCTACATCAAATGATACCAATATATGTTCTCTTTGATAATTGTAATTGGCTATTTCTGTGATGAATGTTGGAATATTGGCTATTGACATTGGAAATGCGTTATTCTTAATTAATAACTGTAAAAATATTGTAACATACCTGGCTATTGGTGCTAGTGGTGAGCTGTGATAGGCTACTATTGGTCTTAATGGGATCCCTTGCTTGTGAACCTTGGGTTTTCCATATATGTAACTCTCAGAGTCTAAATTAGACATGAATAATTTAAATTCATCATTTGATATCATATTGCTTTTGGCCATTCTGTTTATTTCTTTTTTTTTTTTTTAAGTATGTATATTCTCGTTTCTTGTTAGTTTCATCAACTATTGTAAATATGGTTCTGTCCTCTAATATGTGGGGGAGACAGGAATAAAATTATGTAATAGAATCATTGAACACAGAAGAAATATAAACAGAAATGACCCTTTATCATTAATAGTACAGCACTCCAATTCAACAGGACACACATTCAACTTAAATGAACCTAAAGCACATTACAACAATATCAGTAACAAATATCAAAGATTAATAATTGAAGCAATAGTGTCCAAGCAATACAACAGTATAAATCGCAAAATAGATTTACCAGAAGCATACAATTCAATAGACTTAAATACAATAAGATAATACAAATTCATCCTTAGTATAAGATATCACATGTCTAATGGGATTCCTTGCAAGTTATAAAATTTGTAAAATATGTATATAAAATACTAAATAAGTTTGCTTTAATTTATCATATTATCTCATATATTTTAGAATTAGTTTTCAAAATAATACACCTACATGTAAATTCAATCATCTTAATATTATTCTAGTTAAGCAGATATGCAAAACAATAGCTACGTGTATATAAATTCTATTTCAAACTGATTGGATTATTATTATATTTTTAATTCCTGTAGAAGGGCGTATGTGCCCGAAAGCTAGTAAATCGTCGTTTTAATAAAGATACGCAGCCCTTGATGCTTTATTGTATTCGTTTATAGATATATTTCTAGAAATATTTTACAGAGACTTTCCAGGTTGAGATTTGAAATTATTTAGAGAGTGACCGTCTGAAATATTTGGTATTTGAAAGCAAAGCAGATGAAGATATCATGGAAGGAAGCCTTCCCTGGACTGAAAAGAGCCATATCTAGAAACCATGGTCTCCAGGTGGGCGCTTCGCAGTTTCCCAAGTTTTATTGCTTTGTCACCGAACCGTGGCTGCTAGATTGCGGCGACGGTCAATAGATGGCGTTCATCTTTGACGTTTATTTTAATGTGACTTGACCTTTTTTATGGATCATTATTCTCCCGGAAAAATTTCCATCTAAACGTACAATGTGTGATTCGAAATGCATTTAAATGATGAACTTGCTTAGATTCCTCTACAGACAGATATCAGATTCAAATCGTTGTATATGTTATTAGGAAAGCTTTGACGAATTCAAACGTTTCCTAATCTAAAACTGTTTTCTTTGTGCCAAATTCGCACGTTCTGTGGAGAAATGATCGAGACGTTTGTTTTATTTCTAATAAGGAGAATTAACTGTATTGCATTTCGGCATATATATCTCACACATATACACACTTAAAAGTTATAATTCATTTTTTATTTTTCGATTTCAACATATATATAATATATTTTAATAGATATTTATACGGCGTTTATCAGCATATGATATCAACATCATATTTTTCTAAATCTGTTTGCATATATAGACAATATAGAATTCGAAATAGAATTTTTGAAAAAAAAGGGGGTATTACGAGTAAGCTGGCAATATTCTATTAGTTACGTTTAAATACAATATTTCCCTTTCGCCTTGCATATTGTTCAAAGGATATCTTCATATAACAATTATATTTTTAATTCTTGAGTAGATTTTATACTTATTTATGAATTCTCCTCTCTATCAACAATAAATTTTTGTTTGCATCATAAACTGTAAATGATTTATTGTTGCTCACCAAAAATACACTTTGATATTTCCTGGTATTCTCAAACACACCATGCAAAGTTATATTTCACCATGTGTGTTTTCTTTTTAAGAATGAGTTATGAATATATTTGATGCGCCACTTAAACCATTATATTTTCATTGAGGAGTATAGAGAAAAAATAATGGTTGAAATGGCTTAATAACAATAATTTTGAATGGATTAACTTTCTAATGTGAAACTTCAAACTGTTCACAAAAACTATCGTTTATATATTTATTGAGGGAAAAACCTAGTTCGTTGCGTTTGTTTAAAGGTAACAAAGACAGAAATAAGTATTTATATAAGAGTATAACTTGACTATATATAATCACAAATATAACTAGGATTAAATAAATGTAAAATTACTGAAAGCATTGCATAATAGTGTTTGACAATACCTGTAATCTTTAATTCCAAGATTATGTTTATTAAAAAATTGTAAACATTTGTCAAGTTTATCCTGTCTACTGATTGTTGTAGCATGCAGGTTTATACAGTCATGAAGCCAAAGTAGTTTCAGGCGTCATTGGGTAATACAAAAGGACGACGCAGGTTGGATGTCATTTGAGAAAGAGACCATCGCCGAAGAAGCAGACAAGGTCCAAGAGGATGTCTGCTCTACATGAAAGGGAAATACTACTCTGATCAAAAAGTTTCGACACTTTGCTCATAAGTTGAAAAAAACTTTATTATTCTACCAAATTTAAATTGTCCCCTTCAAAGTAGTACCCGTTGGCCGCGATGCACTTCAGCGACCTTTTTTTCTAGTCGGCAAAACACTTCTGGTAGTCTGTTTTCGGGATAGCCTTCATGGCCTTCTTCGATTCCACTTTGATCTCTTCTATGCTCTGAAATTTCCGACCCTTTAACTTTTTTTTTTAGCTTTCCAAAGGGATGAAGTCGCAGGGGGCCAAATCGGGACTGTGGGGGGGAGGGGGGTTGGGGAACACAGAGGTTGAGTGGTCCTGCAGGAACTTCGAGAATTTGAGGGCTGTGTGCGCCGGCGCGTTATCGTGGTGGAGGATCCACGACTTGCTCCTCCACGGCTCCGGCCGTTTCTGCCTGATCGCTTTTCTCAATCGCCTCAAAACTCCCAGGTAGGAGTCAGCAGTTATTGTAGAGCCTTGTTGTTGAAATTCATGATGAAAGATGCCCTGGTAGTCGAAGAACACCGTCAACATGACCTTGACTTTGCTGGGAGACTTCCTCGCTTTCTTTGGTCTCGGCTCATTTTTGAAGCGCCACTCCGATGCCTGTTGGGTAGTTTCAAAGCCGTAAATCCATGTTTCGTCTCCAGTAATGACCCTCTTCAGCAATTCGGGGTCATCGATTGACACTGGCCGTTTCTTTCCGGGCGTTCTTTTGATCAAAAATAAAATCTTTGGGAACGAGAACGGCTTTGAGACTTCTCACTCCCAAAATCGATATCGATTGAGTCGACTCGAATGATATCCCTGCTTCTTCGGCGACCTCCCTGACAGTTATTCGTCGGTCTTCACGCACCAGTTCCAACACCTTGTCCACTTTTTCAGGCGTGGTTGATGTGGACGGTCTCCCGGAACGCTCGTTGTCGGCGGTCTCTTCCCGACCCTCCTTGAAGCGCTTGTACCACTCTAAAACTCGTCTTCGGCTCATGACGGCATCCCCGTAGGTTTTTTGCAACATCCAAATTTTTCGGCACCCTTGAATCCGTTTTTCACACAGAATTTGATGCAAATTCGTTGATCCTCCATTTCGGTGACTAACGAAATCGAAGCACGGGCAAAATGGCTTCACTTCGAACAGCCGCTGCTCACGCTGTTGTGGCGCGTGATTTTTGAAAATTGGCAGGTCTCCAGGCCAAGTGCGACGCTTGCGTTTGCAACAAAACGGGAGAAAATATATTAGGTTTTCAGGATTTTATGAGCAAAGTGTCGATGAAAAGGCAGAAGTCAAACAAACTAACGACTTCTGAAATTGGATCTTCGTTCGGTTTTAGGTGTGGCGGACTCTCAATGAAACTTTATTATCTTGTTTTGTATTGCATGATGGCTAATCTGGCGCGTTAATATTTATCTACATTTTAGGGCTGTTACAATTTTATAATTTTTGTTAAATATTAAGCAATCCCTATGATAATTAAAATAGGGACATATTTTTGATCAAAATATTTATTAAATGTCAACATTTCGAAGAGGCTGTTCGCCTATTTTCTTCTCGAAAAAATGCAAACACCTTGTAAGCTTATTATCCGCGTGATGCGCGCACGAGATATGTTGTTTATATAACATACTAGCGGATGTACCCGGCTTCGCCCGGGGTTTACCCGTGTGCATATCTACCCGAGTGATATATATTTAGATAAGAATTTTTTTTATAATTGTTTGTTATTAGCATAATCTATTTGTTTGCATCAGCATAATTTAATCAAAATTGTACTGAAATCAGAATATCCACTTTTATATAATTTGAATTAGCCTATCGTTTTCCTTGTATTTTTTGTACATATGTATTAAAATATTGGTTCGAATTAGTGAACTCCTACAAATTTGTATACCGGACATACATTCACTTTTAGACATAATAGCAGAGTGACCCGGGGTACGCCCGGGATTTACCCGAGTGCTTATCTGCCCTAGTGAATATATATTTGGTTAGAGCATTCCTCGGGCATTGCCTGGGTCACTCTGCTAGTATATAATATGGGGAAAGCGAACACCGAAAAAAAGGTAAAGCGGACAGAACATTGCAACAATATTTATTAAGATATATATCAGCATTATAAATTTATATGTAAGCATTACTTGGTATATATTACTGCGCATGCTAAAATTTAAGCAATGGCTTCTGCAATTTTATAAAACCTGTCTATGAACAATATTTTTAGTTTTTCCATCTTTACAATATATGTACAAATGATTTGGTGAGCCAACTCTTGAGCATGCTACATATAACTGCCCATGGGAAAAACATGGAGATTCAAGATTGACACCACAACACTTGAGGGATTGCCCCTGGGCCTTGTTGATGGTGATGGCAAATGCCAACCGTACAGGGAATTGCAAGCGTTTAAAAAGAAAAGGAAAGTCATTCGGTATCAATGGAATGCGAGGAATCAACACATCTTTTCCATTCTCCTTCCCAGTTAAAATTGTTGCCTCAATGACATTAGGCAACAGTCTTTTTACGCAAAGTCTTGTACCGTTACAAAGCTTAGGAGGGTCAAGATTTCGGAGGAGCATGATGGGCGAGCCAATCTTAAGCCGTAGATGATGTGGTGGCAATCCAGATGGGTTGAGAGAGTTGAGAAACTCAGACGGATAATTCACAGTGTCATCAACATCAACCATTGTATTAATTGAATTGTATTCAGTTACGGAGCCAGGAAGCATATCCTGGATGCAGTTGTTTATTTCATCAACAGCGTCGTTTCTAGGAGCAAGAATTGTTCGCTCACACAACCATCCGTGATTTCTGAAATTTTCTGCTATATTTGGAAAAACTTTATCTATAAGTTCCCCAACAGATGAAACTATATTTCCAAAATCAAGAGGAAAAGATACATCACACATTGGGATCCATTTGGGAATGTACCTTCACCAATCTGTAAAAGCTTGCGAGCGAAATTCTGTGCAGAGTGTTCCCCTAAAACTTGTACTCTCAAATTGGTTCTTAATGTAATATTTTTAATGTGCTTCCAAAGAACTGAAGCTTTAAGGCAAGCATTGATTTCATCAGCAGGAGTTGACCTCGGTATGACTGGGAGAGCTTGACGAAAGTCACCGGCTAGAAGTAGTAGAATTCCTCCCATTAGTTTATTATTTCCCTTTAAGTCTCGCAAAGTTCTATCGAGGGCCTTCAAGAGAATGCTTATGAGCCATAGTGCATTCATCCCATACAATGATTATACAACTTTTGAGTACTTGGGCCTGACCATATGTACTGCTAATGTTACATGTGGGATATTGTTCGTTAGCAATGTTTAATGGTAATTTAAGCATTGAATGCGCTGTACGGCCTCCAGCAATGAGTGTGGCAGCTATCCCTGATGAGGCAATAGCAAGTGCAATTGCATTCTTTGATCGGACTTCAGCAAGTAATAAATTAATTAAAAATGTTTTCCAGTTCCTCGGGTGCATCAAGGAAAATAATGCCACCCTGTTGTTTATTGATGCAGTCCATAATGCTATTATATGCCTCTCTTTGATCTTCAACCAAGAGAGGCTTCTTGGAATCAACAAACCTGCGAAGTTGTTCAATATTGTAGTTCTTTTCTCTCATAAGTTCTCTATTTAATATTGTCGGCTGACATCGCTCCGGGGATTGCAAGCCTAGCTGTGATAATGTCCTATCATTGATGGCCAGACACTTATTTTGTAACAATAAAAGAGCTTCATTGAAAATATCGGATGAGAAGTTTATGTCAAGAGTAGGGTTAGCTCTTCTGGCTTTGATAAGTACATCTTCACTCATGCTCTCACGATATTTCTCCCACAAATTTTGAGGATTGGATGGGTTGCAGGTGGTCAGTAGAATGGCAAAGAGTTCTCTGATTTGTTCAGGAAAAGACTGACTTGCTGCTTCTGATAATACATTATCCCAGTGTTGATCATCCTCAAGTAAGCCAAGCTTTTGGCAAGCTTCTCTGAATGTGCGACATTCTTCACCATTAACACATTTTAAAGATGAAAATGAAGTTGGTCCTCGGACTGTATGAAGCAGCATTCTGAGAAAAAAACATTCCGCATTGTTAGGGTGAACAGTATATACTCGACCGAGAGCTTCACTGGCAAATATGCCTTCATGTTCGGGAACTGATGTTCCTTGCTTCCTTCTGCAGAAACTCTTTCTTGAAGCATTCCAAGTGTAATATCGTGGAACCTCAGGATAGAGCAAATTTTTGCGAACGGGTCCTGTTGACACAATTGAAAGAAAGCCGTTAAAGTAGTGTTTGGTGGTGCTGCCGCAACTGTCCGGGCATTAGCATTGGTGAAATACACCCTTTGGCCATTCTCCAAATGAACACTAAGGTGAACAACGTTTGGATGACGTTCATGAATAGGAAAACTCAATATCCGCCAAACTGCTTCATTGCTACTGATATATCTACCCAACAGGTACTGAGATATTTAATCATTAGTGTTTTCTTTGGAAAGTCCAAAAATGGCCATATCATTGCCCTTATTCACATATTTGCAAATATACTTGATAGACTTAACTGAATGACAATATTCAACATTTATGTGGGCCTTGAACATTCTAGAAAGAAGTGGGGAGTATGGAACAACC
>CP092864.1:48150823-48209881 GCA_030710605.1 Cordylochernes scorpioides
CATACGTATATAGACTTATGTATTTTGATTTCAAATTCTGTGTGTGTAATATATATTGGCTTCATATTCAGGAATATAGCAGCATACATTTTAAAACTAATGTTTAGGTACACTATATCTACTTCTCTTTAATAAGCATCTTTATAAAATAAACCTGAACTAGTAAACTTCTTATCCTTCTGATTCAATAAATATTCGAAAGAATTAATAAATAGCAATATATACAGAAGCACTATCATATAATTATAATATTTTCAAAATTCTCTTTATATTCTCTTATAATTCTCTTTTGGCTGCTAAATATTTTCATGAATTTATAGAAGGGAATTAATTAGGTTAAAGCGCTAATTTTGTAAGATCTGTCATTTATTTTTCTATTTTTCAGTGAAATATTAAGTATTACTGAAGAAAAAGAAATAAATATCTTTAGATATGTTTTATGTAAATTGAAAAATTGCTCGAAGCAGTATATTTTCAAAATTACAAAATCTTGAGGCTTAGAATTTCTTTTAAGGCTTTTTATTTACTCATTTTTACTTCTGTAGTAAGAGAAAGAAAGGCTCGAAATATCGGCTATATTAAAAGAAAAAGCCTTACAAGAAACTCTTCTCCTCAAGATGTTATACTTTTTATAATATTTAATGTTTCTTCTAATAATAGAAATTCAAATATACTAACCCTAGTAACAAAGAATTCAAGGTAGCAGGAAATACATTTTCAGAGATATAAACTATTTGATTGGAAAATAAAGATATCGTTGTAAGGTTGGTATCGATGAAAAGAAGCGGTTCCAGCCTTTCAATTTTGTTGAAGTTCAAGTAAAATTTTACCAAAGAAGAAGGTAAATTGGATGTTTGGTCGCGTGAGATACTGGGTAACTCACAATTGGCTATAATTAAATCTTGCAGGTTTCGCAAGAGATTCAAAGCTCCCCAGTCCCACGATGCTACAAACGGGTTATCCGAGATATGTATAGATTTTAGTGTATCTTGGCTACCTGCAAAGGAACCATAAGTAAGAGCTAAGAGTGAGGTCCGTTCAAGGTGCAAAGCTAGCGCAGGTCTGGAGAGAAAAAGACCATCTGGAAGACGAGGCAGCGTGCAGTCACTGAGCTTCAGTTGAGCGATGGTCTCTCCAGGTTCAATCTCTCGTTCAATACCTTCCAGAATGACTTCAGGACGTCCAACACGGCTGCAATAGAGGTCTGGACCCTCAGTACCCATCTGGGCACAGGCACATCCTCGCTTCTCTAAATTGCGGTTAAATGTCACCATCGGTTCCTTGGCCTCCTTGAATATACGGCACTTGGGTCCACACGCCAAGCTCCCTATAGCTGTTAGTAAGATCACCAAATATATTGATCTCGTCATGTTGTCCCTGAAACAATACAAAATATCTAATAAATATTTCGGGTCTTCATATAACATATATAATATATATATATATATAATAAAATGATTTAAAAGCGCGAATGTTTCTTTTATACATAAAACGAACTTCTACTGTCCTTACTGCGACGAAAAAATATATTGGGAGGGCTTGGCTCATCAGTGGTGAACCCTCCCAGCGGTTTCGCCAATTTAATCCACCAGACCGCTTCTCAGAGCTCTAAAACTGTATTGGATCATTCTGCCTTTATATGCTACACTGAAGGATGGAATCATAGAAATGGTTTTCAAGTAAACTATGGACATGAGCTTATAG
This sequence comes from Cordylochernes scorpioides, assembly GCA_030710605.1. NCBI lineage: Eukaryota > Metazoa > Arthropoda > Arachnida > Pseudoscorpiones > Chernetidae > Cordylochernes > Cordylochernes scorpioides. The sequence goes on from CP092864.1 coordinate 48,152,528, forward strand.
GACAGTAGAATTACATTCAAATATTTGCTTCGAGCAATGCTCTTCAGCAAACTATAAAGACAAGGCCAGTTAGGAATAAATCAACACAAAGCAATAATGCGCCAATCTAAGCAAATATTTGAATGTTATTCTACTGTCCTATAAACGTATGTCCATAGTTTACTTGAAAACCATTTCTAAGATTCCATCCTTCAGTGTAGCATATAAAGGCAGAATGATCCAATACAGTATTAGAGCTCTGAGAAGCGGTCTGGTGGATTAAATTGGCGAAACCGCTGAGAGTGTTCACCACTGATGAGCCAAGCCCTCCCAATATATTTTTTCATCGCAGTAAGGACAGTAGAAGTTCGTTTTATGTATAAAAGAAACATTCGCGCTTTCAAATCATTTTATTTTATATGTATAGATGGCGCGTTATTGCTTTGTGTTGATTTATTCAAAACTGGCCTTGTCTTTATAGTTTGCTGAAGAGCATTGCTAGAAGCAAATATTTGAATGTAATTCTACTGTCCTATAAGCTTATGTCCATAGTTTACTTGAAAACCATTTCTAAGATTCCATCCATCAGTGTAGCATATAAAAGCAGAATGATCCAATTCAGTATTAGAGCTCTGAGAAGCGGTCTGGTGGATTAAATTGGCGAAACCGCTGGGAGGGTTCACCACTGATGAGCCAAGCTCTCCCAATATATTTCTTTTCGTCGCAGTAAGGACAGTAGAAGTTCGTTTTATGTATAAAAGAAACATTCGCGCTTTCAAATCATTTTATTTTATATTTATAGATGGCGCGTTATTGCTTTGTGTTAATAAATAATATATGCTCAAAATATTAATTTATATTATTATAAGGGTGTCTTTCAAATATCTGATGGCAAATACTAATTGGAAGGTCAATATAGTGGAATATACAAAACAATATTTAGGCCAATGCTTTCTTATGGATCGGAGATATGGTATAAATTCGCAAATAAGAGAAACAAATAAATAAATTAAATTCATTTCAATACCAAATGCTATTATGATTAACGCGATCATATAAAACGACAAGTTCTAATTGTATACATAGTATAGCCAAGATGCCTTTGCTTAACGATTTCATCGAATCCAAAGAAATGAAATATGAATTTAAATTTAGAAGAAAAGAAAAATACAATGTAGTTATCCCAAGCATAATAACGGATTTTATTGAATTTAAAATGGCTACTTTAAAGAACAACACAAATAAAACTTTTAAAAGCTTCTTCCCTAACAACATACTAAAATATTTCTGACCAAACTTAAATAATTCTCAATTCATTTCTAATCATGGAAATTTCAGAAGCTTTTCAAAAAGAATTAAAGCGATGGAAAACTAGAGTTGTTTTTGTGGACATGAGGAACAAACTTCAATACATATTTTACTAGATTGTCCTGTTTTATCAAGACTACAGAATCGTAAAAAAATTAATAATAATAGATCCGAGTATTTTTATTTACAGTAAAGAAATGTATATTAAATTTAATACCTTTGGTAGATATATTTTAAATTATATAGCAACACAAATAAGAAATTGATAATTTATGTTATGCTTATTGTACATATTGACAGACACTTCCTCCTTTGTACACAGTTATTTTTCTTGTTTTTTTCTCTCTTCATAATTGTTAACATCATATGACTATTCTATTCACGGCCTAGAATTATTGAATATATATGTATAGACAAATGTAAAGGCATACATGTGTGACAGCGCAAGTGTCCCTAGGGGGACATAGCGCTTTAAATTGAAATGAAATAAATAAATATAGTGGAATACATACCCAAGAGTTTAACAATAAAATCTAATTCTATAAAATGTTGTAGTATATTAATTTATAATCGAGGTATAATATTAAGGAAAGTCAATTAAAAACTCGAAAATATTACAGAAGCATAGAAAAATCGCCGCAAATGTTCTGAAAATTGATAAAACAATAGTGAAGTGTAAAAATAGTACAAAAGTGAAATTGTACCAGGATCAGGTGGATAAAATAAGAAAAAGGCATTTACTGATCGCGCAACTGAGAGTTGCTGATGGTCTGCGACATCCGTCGGAGTAAATATAAACCATTCGTGATTTTTAATTATAATAGAATTGGCCAAATACCCTTTCTTGATTAATCAAGAACCCAGTGCAATTTCACTTTTGTACTATTTTTTAATATTGTTTGGCGTTCTAACGCACTTATAGCCTTAACCACCCGTTGTATTGATTTTTCAGGTTGCCTGAATAACCAATTCTTGTTTTTGTCGTTGAAGAACAGCTTGTATTCGCTGAAGAGGACCAACAGCCCGAAACGCATACATGGATAGCTTTTCTTGATTAATCAAGAATAGGTATTAGCCAATTCTGGAATAATTAAATAATCGATATATTTATTTGAGATGTGCCTGTTCTATAGTGATGACCACTTGAAAGCTTATATTTCAAATTTGAAAAAACACTGTAATAATCTCTTTTATAATTCCAATACCTTAAATATTCTGACTTATACAGTTATTATAAAGCACCTATAGGAGGGTGATTTTAAAGTACACTTGCAATAATTCTAATGTAGAAATATATTATTTACATATATATATGTACGAAAAAGCATTTACATGAAACAATTGTTTAAAAACTTTATAAAATAAAATTTTGCTTAAACTGTATCCTTAACGTTTTCTATTACATATTATTCTTCATTGCTCGAGAGAAGGAATTTGTTCGAGAGAAATATTTCTCAACTCAACTCGTTTCTAATCAGAAAAGGTTTTTCTCATTTATATGAAAATAAATGGATATATCACTGTTAAATTCAATTATATATTTATAAAATTTAATATAAGTGAAAGAGATATATCATATAAAATTATTAAAAACAATATACATTTAGGATATCCATAAGGATTCACAATAGTATTATAAAATAGCATTATACGTCTCTAAAGACGTTCTTGCTGTGGAACTTACCTAAGGTTTTATCAGCTCCAGACCAACCAGGTGGCTATCTATACCTCACACTAACACGAGATAAACATTTTATAAATGAGGTGAGAAATTTGCATCTAATTTCTTCTTCAAAAATCTTCAACCTTGATTCACAATCTAAATACTGTAGTGATGCTTCGGTTTTAAATTTGCACAAATTATAGACAAACATGATAAATTGATTCAGCAAACACCTTCATATTATATCCATTATATATATATTTATATACAGGGTGATCCAAAAGTCCCGCACAACTTTAAAAATTAATAACTTCGCGAATATTTGCGCTAGAACAATGCGGTAAACACCATTGTGTTCAGGATGCAATGGGATTTTTTATGGCAAATAATGAAAAATTCGAAATTGATTTTAGTTACAACTTTACTCGCTAGATGGCGCTCTACCAGAATCAGCGATTCAGCGGCCAAATTGTTTGATAAATCAAAAAATATAACTGAACGACACGTATTTTTCCTTTTTGAATACCAGGAAAGAATCCAAATAATATCAAATGATAAATTAATAAAACACCATTTCGCCAAAAGTTAGAAGAAATGGTTAACGACTTTTAAATACAATCTGAGATATGTAAAATAGGTATATGCAAATTAAAACATGTAGCAAAAAAAAACTGATATTTTAGATGCGGTTTGCTGGAATCCTTTCAGCTATTTTAATTTCGAAAATAATAATTTCATAATTTTTTAATTCAACTCTCTCTCAGTATCGATTATATTTATTTTAATTTATTTGAAAAATATTTATCTATCTCTGATGATTTATTTTACTCTGGAATGCCGTTGTTGTTTTTGTCGTGTTCAATAAAGATCCTCAGATGTCTCCATGCATCTCTATCACAGCAGCAGCAGCAGCATTGTCCACTATCTTGGGAGTGTAAAGCAGCTGCTCTGGGTTTATGTCAATTTTCTGCAAGGCTGCGGGCCTGAGAATATGTGGGTAGGTGTTAGTTCCACACCAGGACAGTTGCTGCATTCCTTTGGCTCAACTTTCTGGCTTCCTTTGCAAATTCAACTGTCATTTCATTACCCCCGATCCAAACAATGGCAGGAATCCATTGTAGAATGCAGTTATTCTCCAATGATGTCAGTTGAGTAAGTAACGAATTATTTTCTGTGTGATTATAATATTGTCCTTCTGAATTGCTTCTAGATCGGATATGAAGTCGTTGTACGGTATATTATAATTCCTTCTGCTTGATGCAGGGATGGTTGGTTAAGGCATACATCAAGAGCTTTCCAGATAGCTGTCAGTTCACAAGTGAAATTTGACGAAATCTTTCTTGCTCCTTCTTTGAATTTGATGTATGTTCCATCTTGCAGTATTATGTTAATTCCAGCCCCTCCATTACTTATGGTAAGGTCTGATGATCCATCTGTATATGCTGTTAAATAATTTATCTGATCGCATAAACCAATTGTTTCAAGTCCTTTCTTTTTATGTATGTTTTTGTTCTCTTTTTTATTATTGCAGGGTTCATTCAGGTTAAGATTGATGATTACATTTGATGGCAATGGGCTGGGAAATATTGGTTATTATCGAATTTGAAATTCATTATGTTTCATATTTATGCTCTTTCTAATATTGTTGTCGTACTGAAGTGTTGAAGATCTTTTCAGCCTTTCTTTTTGTGTCCAGTTTAAATAGGTTCTATGTGATATGTGTTCGGTTTCTTTAGTTTTTAAGCTATTGGTGAATTTTATTGTTTTTAATTGTCTTCTGCTTTCAAGTAGGTCTAGACCACATTCATTCTGAATTTTCTAATTGTTGGTATTTGAAACAGAACCAGTGATTAATTTGACCGCTTTTGCTTGAACACTGTCTAGTCTTCTTTTTAGTGATGATCTTGAGGGAGCCCAAACAGGTGTTGCATATTCCATTATTGGCCTTATTAAGGTGATATATGTTGTTCTGAGAATTTTGGTCCCCAATTTGTTCCACATAGCCTTCTCAGAATGTTTAGGTTTCTAGTAGCTCTATTTGAGGTGCTAATTATGTGTTCTGTAAATCGCAATTCCTCATCAAGTATCACACCTAGGTATTTTTGAGATCTAATTTTATCAATTATATGGTTGTTTATGCTTATTTTGGAGTTAAATTCATGCCTTTTCTCCTGTCAGTGAAGGAGACCTATAGGTTTGTGTTTATTGGGTTTATGGTCATTTTGAGTTTCATTGCCCACTTCTCCAGTCCTCTCATTGATGTGTTCAGTATTTTTCTGATATTTCTATACTGCTACTTGTGTGCCATATGGCTATATAATCTGCATAACAGGCAAATTTTGTGTCTTCAGTGAGTATGGATGTTGTTAAGGTTGTGACCATGACTATTTTTTTAGCTCTTATTCTTTTCGTTTGGCCAACAAAAAATGTCCAATTTATATACACATATATTCTTACATAATGAGACTTTAAAGAATGCAAATAATCTTCATCTATTTACATACACAACACATCTCCCCCCTTAATAATACTCCAGTTGGTCTGGGGGTTTCCTGGCTCTCTGAGGTCTAGGACTGCGGACGGGCACTTGCACAGCGGCAGGCTCCGGTTTAGGAGTGCAAGAGGGTACGTGCACAGAAGCAGTCTCCTCCTTGTTTCCTGATGTAACCTCTGGAACCTCCTCTTCACTTTTTTTCTGACTTCCACCTACAGGCTTCTCGCGTGATGTTCGAGGAAGTATCAAATTTATTGTCTCCACTTGTTTCTTTCTCACAGGTCGCAATTGATTGATATGCCTCTTATACACGACGCCCTCGCAACTTATAAGGTAGTGACGGTAGCTCAATAATTTCAAAATGGTACCTTTTTACCGTTTAGGTACAGTTGCATAGTTGCGGAAATAAACCTCATAACCTGTAGTAAACTGCTCCTGCCTTCTTACGGCCTCATGAAATACCTCTCGCGGATTTCCCATCTTGGTATTAAATTCGAGAATCTTGATCTTAAACCTCTTTTCATTAGCAGTTCCGCGGGGGAATTCCTTTATTACAGTTTGGGGGAATGCTCTATGAGCAAATAGGAATCTTTGTAGATTCGTCTCTAAATCATCCTTCCCATTATCCTTTCTCAAAAGGTTTTTAAACTCTCTTACCTATCTCTCAGCTAAACCATTTGTACTAGGATTATACGGACTGATCTTAGTGTGCCGTATACCCTCCATTTTGGTAAATTGCTCGAATTCACCGGAGAAAACTGTCTTCCGTTATCTGTAACCAAAATTTAGGGCAATCCAAATCTGGCAAAATTTTCTCTAAGATGATTTATAATCGTTTTGCTGGTAATATCGTTGATGATAAAAATTTCTATCCACTTTGAGTATGCGTACACGAGAACCAAAAACATTCTTCCCATGAACGGACCCGCTAGATCAAGATGAAGTCGATGCCACGGTTTTTCGGGTCAAGTCCATTCCGAGATGGTAGCCGGGGGCATGCTTGCCGATTCTTGGCATACTCTACATTCTCTAGTTAACTCCTCGATGTTACTGTATATGTCTGGCCACCAGAAAATACCGTCAGGCAATCATCTTCATTTTAACAATCCCCATGTGTATTTCATGCAAGTCATTTAAAATTAAAGATCTTAATTTTTTGGGGAATTACCACTCTTTCACGCCATTGAAGACAACCAAACTCCAAACTTAATTCCTCATTGATCTTATAATGAGGAGCTAGTGGGTTTTCCCTCGGTACCCTTGTGAATTTCCAGAGTTGCCTTTTCTAGCATTCCTTAATACTATAGACAGTATTTTATCTTGGGGCGTCTCATATGCCACCTCCATAAAAGAGAACGGTACCTCATTCAACTCCCTGAGAAGAAGTACCTGGACTTCATCAAGAGACTCCCTGACACTCGATTCTAAAGGAAGACGTGACAATGCGTCAACATTGGAATTATCACTAGTTTTTCGAAATTCCACAGTATAATTAAATGTAGCTAATTTTAAGGACCATCTTTTAATTCTGGATGATGCACATATGGGAATTGGTTTATGAGACGAAAATATATGAATTAAGGGTCGGTTGTCTGTGACCAATACAAATTTCGTCCCAGTAAGTATTGCCTGAATTTCCCAACGCCAAAGGTTATGCTCAACGCTTTCTTTTCTAGTTGAGAGAAACGTTTTTCCGCTTCAGTTAATGTTCTAGAAGCAAAAGCTATAGGGCATTCTTTCTTTCTATCATTTCTATGACTCAGAATTACGCCTTGTTCATATCCATTAATAATGATATACATTTTTTTAATAACATTCGATATTCTATCGTCCAATCCATCTACAATTTTTATTCAAAAGTTGATAGAATAGCGCTAAAATGTTTGCTATATTATTTATGAATCTATAATAATAAATTAAGAGTCCTATGAAAGATCTCAATTGCGAAACATTCTTTACGTTCAGGTGCCTCTATCACTGCTTTAATTTTATTTTATAAGGGATGCAGTCCATATTTATCCATTTTAAACCCTAAATATTCCACCGATTTCTTTTTAAATTTACATTTATATCTGTTTAATTTTAAACCTTTTTCTAGCAATCATCAAAACACTAGATCCAACTTTTGTTCATGATCTTCAAAGTCTTTTCCTGCAACCAAAATATAATCTATGTAGCAGGCCACACCTGGCAAATCAGCAAATAGACCTTCCATAATCCTCTGAAATTTATTTGGTGCTACCGCTACGTCATATGGTAGTCTTTTATAAGAAAAAACCTCTTTGTTGTGTTTATATCAACAACAGCTTTGGCTTCTTCCGCTAACATTACTTGTAAGTAAGCCTGTGATAGGTCTAGAGTCGAAAGTTATCTAATTCTATTGCTTTATTAGCTGTACATCTAAAGTCACCACATATCCTTACACTACTATCCTTTTTTAATACTGGTACTATTGGAGCGGTCCAATATGCATGAACTATAGGTTATAAAATGCCAGAATTCAATAAACGAGCAATTTCATTCTCTACTTTGTTTTTTAGAGAGAAAGGTAAACTTCTCGCCTTACAAAACACAGGAGTCACATCCTTTTTTAAATTAAAATTTATTTTAACATCCTTTAGACAGCCCAAATCTTTGTTAAACAAATCTGCTTATCTATCAATCAAACTATTTCTATTAGATTCATTATTTAAATTTTTAATGCTAAACAATCTAGAATAATCAAGTTTTAACTGTTTAAGCCATTCTCTTTCTAACAAAATCACCTGGAATTTTCATTTACAACTATTAATCGTAAATATTGGTTGGCTTCTTTTACAAAAACATTTCTTTGCCCTATAATATCTATTGATTTACCACAAAAGGATTTTAATCTTAAATTTGTTGGAAATAATTTTTTACCTTGCCAATAAATCTTATGAATATATTTAGGTATTAACGTAACTGGACTTCCTGTATCTATTGTAAAGCACAAAGAATTATCATCTACTGTTAAATTTATTGTGGCATCAGTTTCGCCCTGTACAGAAAATATAGAGTCCTCTTGTGCATATTTACATCCCTACATTTTTTACTAGCTTTGCAGACCCTACTTAAATGACCCAGTTTTCAACATTTTAAAACAAGTCCTTGTTCTATGAGGGCAAACAGAGCCACGTGTGAATGTCTTTCACCACATCTATAACACATTATTTCTCCTCGTTGTCTGAAAGGCCTATGCTGCGCCGTACTATTATTGTACTCACCCTTTTTATCTTTTCCATTCACAGGGGATATCTTGGCCACTAATTTATATTGTAATTCTCTTGTATTTATCTCCGCCAGTTCGAACGAGATAGCCACTGCAAAAACTTTATCCAAGGTGACATCGTCGTTTTATTGTAGTTGCTTCTTTTGCAGGCTTTCCAACTTGATTCCAGCCACAAAACGGTCTCGCATCATGGTTCCCAGCATATCGCCGAATTACAATTAATTTCAATTCTCTAAGATATTCGAAAATTGATTCTCCTTCCTGTTGAATGCTCTTTAAAAATCTGCATCGCTGTGGTATCACTTTCTTCTTTGGATCCAAATGCAGCTTAATTATTTGAATGATAGTATCATAGGGTTGATCTTTCATTAGTCCAGGAAGAAAATGTCGTTTCCCAGCTTCAAACTTTCAGAATCTGGTAGCTAGGTAAAAATCAGCACTTTAATCTCCTCCTTCAGATGCCAGAAAGAAAGCCTCAAATTTTTGTACAAAAAGATCGAAGTGTCCTCCACTGGGCTATAACATCTAAAAGGTACTATTAACTTTGAACTTGTCATGCTGATCTTTTCTGCTCCTTTGTTTTCTTGATACAGATAGTTTAAAAGATGTAGTTGTTATACTTGCATAGACGCCGTTTTCCTAAGCCTTTTACTGGCTCTGTAGATCGCGCATCCTCGTCGCCACTTTTGTTGTGTCATAATTAGACGTACAAGACTTCAAACTTGACCATGGCCAACAACAAATGTCCAATTTATATATACATATATTTTTACAAAATGAGGCTTTAAATAATACAAATGATATTCAACTATTTACATAAACAACAGTTAATATATAGCGAGAAGAGTAGAGGACTGAGCACAGATCCCTGAGGTACACCAGCCCATGTTCTTCGGTCCTTGGAAAATGTTCCATTGACCCGAACCTTTATCCTTCTTCCCCTTAAGAAGTCTGCAATCCAGATTAAGGTTTTTCCTCTTACTCCGATGTTGTGAAACCTTTCAAATAATTTCTACACTCGATCAAAAGCTGAGGTCATATCCAGGAATACGGCCGTTGTCTTCTTTGGCGGTTTTACCTAGAAAACTATTATTGATTGACAGAAGTAGAACAGTTTATAAGTTGTACAGTGTCTGGATCTTTAGGCAGTTTGGTAGAAGTTTATTTTATTATTGTTAGTGAGCCAGACTATGAGCCTAGAGCGGTTAATTCATTCTGTTATTTTACAAAGTATTCTGGTAAGAGCAATTGGCCGATAGTTCTTGCATTCCTTGGCATCTTTGTTTGGTTTCAGTATTCGCACTATAATTGATATCTTCCAATTCTTTGGTAGTTTACCAGTATTCATAGGAGTTGGTTTTTAGCTTCGTCTCCAAAGTGTTTAATCATTTGACCAAAGATTAGAGCATCTCCAGGTGACCTCTCGGATTTAACTTTCCTATTGATGAGTTTAGCTCATTCGGTGTGAAGTCTCTCGAGTAAATATATTGTTGATGGTAATTTCTTGCTTGTGTTTAACTAACCTGTTTTTACATTATTTTTCAGAGTCCTGCCTTCATTCGTATAGCTGAGTCTGGAAGTGCTTGAAAGATATTCAGCAATTATTTCAGCCATCTGTTTGTTCGTCCTCGCTATTCATATCGGTTAGAATATTGGAGGATTAGTGTTGGTTTTGATTGTTTTATAACATTAATCATATTCCAGTGATGGCTTTCCTTTTTTGGATCCATTTTTTTCGCAGAATTCTGCCCATTTTTATCTCTCTCTCTCTCTCTTGTTTGAATATCCAAATTTCTTTTTCTATTTTGTGACTAATTTCAATGAGTTCCTTTATGATTTCTTCTGTTTTATTTGTTTAAGAAGTTCATTCTTATTGTCTCTCTCTGCAATCATTGCCTCGATATTGTGGTCCTTCCAGTAAAGTATTCACAGGTCTTTACGTCTACCTCTAGGTATCGATATTTTTGCAGCTTTGGATATGTTCGAAGAGAATTTTTCCAATTTTTTATCAATCGTTCTGTGATTTAATTCTTCGTTGCACAGTTCTTCAAGCTTTTCTGTGAATTTTTTTCCAGTGTTATTTTATTCTGTTGGATATTCTCAATTTTGAAGTTTAGGGTTGTTAAAATTGGTCTGTGGTCACTGATTGCACTTTTCAGAATTTTCCATTGTGTTGTGGGTGCGATGTTGTAATTTATCGCTGTGATATCTATTGCGGATTCTGTGCCTGGGGACTTGGATAGATAGGTGTTCTTTTCGTTATTCAACGGTGTAAGGTCGAGGTCGGTTAGCATGTCCTCAACCTGCTGACCTTTGTTATCCTGGACAGGTGATCCTCAAGTTGGTCTTTCGGCGTTAAAATCACCAAGTATGATTGCGATATCCGAAGACGTTTCACTCAATGTCTCTATCAGGCCTGTAATGATGCTAGTATTATCGTGGTGATGAACATTTATGATTGGAATTGTTTTATCTGTAAGATAGATTTCTATTGCCTGAGCTTCTGTCGTGCCTTACTCTGATTATAGGCGATTTCCTTAAATTTGATTTCTAGAGTTTTAATCAAAACGGCAAGTCCTCCTCCGAATTTTCCCGGTCTGTCCTTTCGTAGTGTTGTATAATCTTTGATATTGAATCTCAGATTCTGATTCAATTTTGTCTCCTGAGGACAAGTAATATGTACATTGTTATCACAGAGAAGACAAGTCAGCTCTTTATTTTCCTCTGGGTACCATTTATACTGAGTTGTAGTAGATTGAATTGTGTCCTCGTAGTAGATTTCTCATCATGAGCTCGAGCTGCTGCTCCTGACGCGGCGGTTGCCCCGGACGCGGTAGCATTACTGGAGATATAAGTTTTTCCCTTCATTGGAAAATGGGTGTCGTTGCAACGTTAGTCACCTTGTAAACGAACCAGAATTTGGTCAAATATTCCAAGGGTCCAGGGGGGTGTGGTTGGACTTCTCCCCTTCCCCCTGGAATGCCGTCACTACAGGATAAAGCACTCTTGGTGAATTTTTTCAATTGTGATTCAGAATCTGCCACTGAAGCTTTACGAGCGTTTCGTTCATTTAAAGGTATTCGAAGCGGTAAAGGACCAATGAGTTGCTACTCTCTAAAGCGATTGAATAAAAGTTTTGAGGAAACTGGATCTCTCTCTGGAAGCAAAACCTCGGAGTGGAAGACCATCGACATGCAAGTCAGTGGCTGTTACGGTTTTGCAGAATGCTGAAGAATTTAAAACGTTATCCACGTATAGAGAAGTAAGCGCTAGACAAGTTTCTAGACAAACGGGAATTTCGTATGGAACAGTTTGGAGAGAACAGACATTTACAATTTTTCTATAAAAATACCCTAACAAAATTCGAAGTTTTCGCGAGTTGAAAGTCAGCGATTTTGAGAAGCGTCAAGAATTCGCTGCATGGGTTTTCCGGCAAATTGATATTGATGAAAACTGGCTGTCAAATGTTCTAAGAACAGATGATGCTCACCTTTATCTAAAGGGAGAATTTAACATTCAAAACTGCCTCATTTTGGCAAAAGAAAACCCTAGGATTTTTGCAGAAATACCACTTCATCAGCCCAGAGTTACAGTTTTGTGTGGGTTCACTTCTTCTTTTATTATTGGGCCATTTTTCTTTGAAAAAATCAATGGAAGAACTTTTAAAACCGTTTTTGTAACTGGTGAACGTTATGTTCAACTTTTGAGAGGAAAGCTTATTCTCATATTGCAGGACAGACAAGCACTAAGCGAATTAACATTCATGCAAGTTGGAGGACCTCCTCATATCTCCCGCGGTGCCAAACAATTGCTGAAGGATACGTTCGGTGAAATTCGTTGATAAGTCGCCACTTTATATACCAGTGGCCTCCAATATCACCAGACTTGAAGCCTTACAATTTCGGTTATGGGGGTACATTAAGTCGCGTTTTTATCGATACCGGCCTACCACATTGGCCATGTTGAAGGCTTCTATCAGATGGCACGTTTTATAAATTTCAACTATTTAATTGTGACCTTTCTGTTATCTATCGTCTGCAGGCGGTGTTTGAGAATGAAGGGCGCCACATTGAGCAAGGATTGTGACTTAATACAAGAAAGAAGGTAGTTACCTCATGTGTTATATTTTGCAGCTCTTTGTTTTGGGTTATGGGAATAATAAATGCTGTCCTCACATCTTGACTCTTTTTTTTTCTGTGAACAGTAATTTTTTTGTTTGTCATTTGCCCACATCTTATATTATGTCGTGCAGGCCAAAGTGGTATAACTTCTCGAATAACACTGGTATACACAATTTTACCCCTTATGTTTAGTTTATCGCTTTTCGCTCATTGGATGAAATAGTATAAGGAATATTCTCTGTATCCCCCCCCCCAACTTTTGAAATTTTGCGCAAAAAATAGTACAAAATGATTCTACTACCACGTTTTTCAAAGCAAAAGGTCGATTTAAAAATGATTTTTTTGAGGGGATACATTTTCAAAATTATGTACAGTATAATAAACAATGATAACATTTGACAAACCCATAGGATATTTGGAATAAAGTACGACAAATATATTTTATCACTCCCCTCTATATTTCATTTTTGGATCATGACAAATATCCAGTTAAATAGTCAAGTGTCGCCAATTAGTCAAGAAACTATACATTCCTTATAGCACGAAATCCTATTAGTAGTGCCATCATAATTTTTGGTACTATATTAACATTTCAAAAATCGTGTATTGATATCAGTAGTTATTTTCAAACATTCAATCTATTTCACAAAGCTCCATCTAAAATATAAATATTTTTTGCTACAAGTTTTAATTTGCATATACCTATTTTACATATCTCAGATTGAATTTAAAAATCGTTAACCATTTCTTCTAACTTTTGGCGAAATGGTGTTTTATTAATTTATCATTTGATATTATTAGGGTTCTTTCCTGGTATTCAAAAAGGAAAAATACGTGTCGTTCAGTTATATTTTTCAATTTATCAAACAATTTGGCCGCTGAATCTCTAATTCTGGTATAGCGCCATCTAGCGAATAAAGTTGTAACTAAAATCAATTTCGAATTTTTCATTATTTGCCATAAAAAATCCCATTGCATCCTGAACACAATGGTGTTTACCGCATTGATCTAGCGCAAATATTCGCGGAGTTATTAATTTTTAAAGTTGTGCGGGACTTTTGGATCACCCTGTATATATCCATTTATTTTACCCTTCATTTTACTTACATAAATACATTTTGAGATTAGTGTCTGAATAGTGAGTAGTTTCGATTCATTTTTACCCTTTTATTTTTCCTAACAATAAATTATGAAAGTAGTATCTAATATTATTAATTAGTTTTTGATATGCAAACACAACACAGATATTTCGAATAGGTGTTTCAATATAGGTTTATATAATTTTGTGAACTACCTGTTTTTACAAACTAAAGGTTTACAGAATTATGAGAAACTATACTACATTTGGAGGAACATTTCTATTTGAATTAATTTGAGGACATTGAACAATCAATACGGGAAATTATTTTTAATATCATCTTGCAAAGTAGATAAATACGTTGGTTTAGAGTAATTAATACTAAATCAAATAAAATCTCTGGGCAAAAAAAAATTGTTTTACAAATTGTCAATAAACAATGACTTTATATAATTTCAAAATAAATGTAATATATAACTACTTTCTCTAAGCTCTAATTTAGATTATAATGAGAATCTTCTCGGAACACAAGAGATTAAAATTAATGCAAAAATTTCCAATTATATTTGAAGCCAATTCAACGAGTATTTGATTCAGGTACAATCAACCTTTGTTGTTGAAGTGGGGTTCAAGAATGATTTTATAATTTTGAAAAGAAGAAAAATGTATTAAGTTGATATCAAATGAGAATACATGAAATGCTATATATTAATTAAAATTAATTGATATTTATTTATTGGTATAATTGTTAAAAATTCAGCATATATTCAAAATTTGAGAGTCAGGTTCAATTCAAGTATTGGGATAATTAATAATTTAGTGTCAAATATACACTTCAAGTGTTTTTAATAAATTCAACAGAGATTATACTTTTATTTAGAGATATTCAGAAGGAAAAATACATTCACTAATTTTTAAAATCTTTTAAATAAAAATAACACATTATTACAAATATTAAATACTGTTTTTTTTTCTTATTTAAACTTATATTTTATCCTATTTTCAAATCATATAATAAACCAGAAATATTTCATTTATTGATCCGAAGGTAAGCTTACCTCTGATAATCTTCTCTTTTTGGTAATATTTTATATTCCAATATGAATTTCCTTCGAAAGTTCTTGTTAATGATATTTTGAATGGCGTATTTTGGCTTGTAAGGCATCTACATTCTTATACAATAAATTAGAATACGTGACATATATGTTAAAATCTACAATTGATGATGAATATCATACATTGATTTACAAAATTTAATTTTTGAACGCACGAATGAAATTAAACAAAGTAGAAACCTCCAATTAAGATTATATACCACTTCTAAACAAGGGTAAATACTATAATTTCTAAAATCTCATCTTCTCTGTTTATGCCGTTTGTCTTACGTGTGTCAAATAATATTGTTTAGTCAATTTTATATTGTTCAAAATCAATAAACAGCACGAATATAACTTTCTATAAAAATGAAGTATTTCTTTACCTCAATCTGACATTCCTGAACGTGAATTAAATAAGCTTGCCCCTTTATAAAAGAAATATAAAATAGGGATTAATATCTACATTTGAAATAATATATTCCGACACTTAGCATATTTTTTATATTCAAGTTAGAGACGATGCTTTTTAAAAATCCTATTCATGGTTTTATTGATACAGAGCTGAGAGACGCGTCAGAATAAAAAAAAGAGGAGTTTGTAATTTTATTTAGAATTCAACAAATGTGAAAATAATATCTGGATATACACTGGTATCCAGAATTAAATGAACAAACACAAAATTTAGATTAACGAGGTATTTTATAATCAAATAATAATAATTTAAATATTATAAATTAAGATTCAATTCTGGTAAATGTGTGTTTTTATATTTGTAACCTTAATAAGACTAATAAATGCGATATAGTCCAATATATATGATAACTGTATGCACAGAAACGTCTATCCACGCTTCTATCCTCATATTACTGACAACTTAATTAGTGTTTTCAATTTATATTTAATGGTTCTTTCTAACTGTTAGTTTATTGTTTATTTTGTGGACGATTTCTTACATTTGTATAGATTTAAGTACCTTATAGTGGAACCTACCATTTGGAACTAGAACAGATACCTTTATGATATAAAGTTAACGTTCTTCCCCTGACTTATAATTTAATAAATCGACAATGCATCCAAAGGACTAAGTTTCATTTATAGAAATATAGCTTATTTTTTAAGCTTTTGGACTTATCAACCCTTCGACGGGAGTTTCACACTAACTTTGCGTGATACTCTCGTAGAGAGGTACTGATAAGTCCCCGAAAGCTTGAGAAATAAAAAGTTATACAAGGCGGATATACTAACGAAGAATCTCCCTAATGACAAACTACGAAAATGTGCAGATAGCTTTGGTATTTCTGTTTAAGGCTTACACCCAGTGGAGCATGTGTTGTATATATATATTAAGTTTAATTAATTTATTGTTCCCCCACAGAGTATGTATAAGATCACAAGTATATAGGTACTAACTGTAGGAGGAGAAGTTTCTCTTTGTTTACAATGTTAGAAGTTTCTCTTTTATTTTGTTCTCTCTATTGTAAATCAATAAAAATAATGTTTGTTTAATATTCCGAATTCAGCTTCTTTAAAAGGTCTAGGCAAAGTCAACAGAAACTTAGACCTGGATGTATTATTGATTTTATTGAATAATATTAAATGTATAAAAAGACCCTCTACTCAATTCCAAACTCTGATGAATACCCATCTCTTGAAATCTTTGAAATTTTACAAATGTGAGCTTACGTAAAATAATTGTTTTTTTTTTTTAATATTTGAACCATAAGAGAGAGAAACGTCTTTTATGCTTAAAAACACTTATCCAGTGAATTCGCTAAACATTCAGCCATATAACTAGTGCATGCGTTCTACCGACCAATTAGCAGCTGAAATGTATTTTCTGATCAACCGGCACATCAACCTTATCGTCCATTTAGCTACTCAAAATGAATTGCATATGGGTCGCATAGATGACGCTGTAAAGCCGAAAAGAGCTATCAGCGAAGAAATTATATCTGTTTTCAATCAATTACTATATAAACTCCAGATTGTTGTCCCTCGAGTTTGGCAAGAGTCAAAAGACATTGAAGATATAACGACAGATTTCTTCATCCATATCATCTTCAACGATTTTTGGATCAACCTGCTTGTTGACCTTCATTCTTGGGCGCATTATAACGGCTGGTGCCTCCTGAATCATTGCCTGTCAGCTATTATTGGACTCCATCCTCTTCACGGTTGAAACGGCCTTTGATAGTAATGGCTAATCAACTTCCATAGTCCTATGGGCGGTTAAACATCCCTATGAAAGATTCAGAAATCGTCATCAGCACAAAATTATCATCAATGTTTGAATTTGAGAACTTATGGATCACCTGATTGGGCCCTCTCTTCGGTAATATCGTCTAACAAGTCGACAATATACGCTATAGCTGCGGGCAGGTTGCCAATCATATGTGATATATTCCCAATGTCTGCACGAAACCCCAGGCGGGTTATGGATGACGGGGCTTCCGCGCACTTATGACTTATAGTTCCTTGGTATCTGAATAACTCTTTAACTGAATTTGGTGAATAGGTTTGGTGCGTGTTTTGGCTTATCCAACCTCAATCCTTTAGATAATTACCTTTGAAGATACAAATTGATTTGAATGTTCAGCCGGTTGTGATGTACATTTTATATAAAATACTTATTGTGCCACTTGTCATTCTATTCCGATAAGAATTATAAATTTTTAAAAGGCAGCGTCAATTTATAAAAAGTAGCGTTTATCTGCCTTTTTAAGGCAACCAATTGTCAAATAAAGTCAATAAGATACTTTCTTCAATTAAAAAGGCATATATTAGATTAAAATATAAATTATTTTACCAATATTTCAGTTGGCAGAACGCCAACCTTTATCAAGGTATTATAACATATTAATGTGTGTCAACAACAATGGTAAAATAAATGATATTTTGATTCAATATATGACTTTTTAATTAAAGATTTATTTATAGATTTCTCTATTTTCAAAAGGATACTTTCAATAAGCAAATTAGCTTTTTACACATTACAGGAATTTAAATTATGCATTCTCGATATAAATTTTATAAATTTCCGCGTTCACAAAAAGCATACTAACGGTTAGAATGAGTATGGGAAGCTGTGTGTGATTGGGTGAAATTCCACTCAGAGAGAAGTTTATATTTTTCTAAATTATTCAAATAGCTACCTATGTTCAATAGATGATATTTTTATTTTGAAAAAAGGGAAGGAATAATATATTCCTCATATCTAAATCTTCATTGTTTACTAATTCAATTTTCTTTTTTTATAATCATCTGTCCAAATAAAAATTTATTCAAAGAGCAAACAAATATCTTTATTCCGACACACACACATTATTATGTAAAATTATGGATCACATTGGAAGAAAGTAAAATATATTTCATTAGTTGTCAATATGATGATAATCGACTAGCTTCTTTACTGATCACCTTTGATAAGTTCTTCGAATTATAGATACTTCGGCCAGTAAATCTTTTTACTAAACTTTTAAAACCTTTTTTAAAATTAATATTCTAGACCAAATGACTATGAAAAAGGAATAATGGTTATTTTTGTTAAGAGATTTAATGAATTCATCTATTGTATTTATGAAATCTATTAACCAGCTCTAAAGTCTCGTATCCTTCCCATATTTCTACTAGTAATCTTTGCCAATTTCTGTTAAAATCCATCAGGCTATCGTAGTAAATTATCCAGTAAATAGTAATATTCATTTTTTATCAGCTCTCTTTTCTTAAAATCCCATAGAATACTGTATTTCAAGCCTTTCTGAAATATTGCGATGAAATAAATTCGGTAAGACAGTGGTAAGATTTTTTTAACGGTATGTATTTGAAAACACAGAAAAATAATGCAGAAGTTAATTCCAACCCAAGATTATATCCTAGTTATAACAAAATTAATAATAAAAAACGGATACATCAGCAGGTACATTATTTTATTTGATTCCAAAACTATATATATATGAAAGAAATATAAAATCAAATTTTATAAAAGATAAAATGACATACATCCTTTGATTTCCAGAAGCACAATTCATGAATATATGGAGCCATCTAAACAGATAATGTTTACTGTCGGCAGAATTTCTTGACTTCGTCATCAATGTATTGTAGGGGCAGTCCCACGAGGTCAGATGGGGCTGCACACTTCCCAACGAAATATTCCTTGATTTCCAAGTCAGCAATCCACGTGAAGGAACAGCAGTTGAGAGGATTATCTATGCAAACAAAAACATTATGCAAATACAGAGACTTTCATAGTCTATTACATTCATTTTAACATTTCGAAAACTATTGAACGTTCTTAAGATTTTTTTTTTTCAATATAAAAAACAGGAGGTATAAGGAAAGAGAGGAATAAGACACTAAAGTTCATAATAGTCAATATACTTAATAATAAAAAGAATTCTAAAAAGATTTGATTTTATATATGTATTTATGTAAGAATATATTTAATATAAAATATATATTTACTCCTCAGGTTAATTTCGATATTATCTTCTTTTTCTTTGTAATGTTTATTGATGTAGAGAAAAGCCCTCATGTCCAGTGTATGGATCCGATTGCGTTCCATGTAGATGATTCGTAGTCGCTTTGAGTTCTCGAAGATGTCCAAAGGAAAGGCTTCTATCAAATTATCTCTGTACACACGAACCTATTTTATATCTAAAATATTGGGTGTATATCCATCTTACCTTATGTATAGGATGCTCAACGAGTTAGGAAGGGCATCGCCAGGGAGTTCTTTGATAAGGTTTTTATCTAGTGATAAAGTATTGATGTTAGAATCAACAAAGGCTTTGGGTTCGATGGTTTCAATTCGGTTGTTATCTAGATAGAGTGTTGATAGGCTGTCTGGCATCTTGTCGATGTAACTTTTCAGTAAATGGAAGATATCGCAGTTATCAATTGTAATGCTAATGAGGCGCTGAAGAGGTTGTGTGGCAGTGAAATCCCAGCTGCTGACATATCTATTTCCAGAAACGTAGATGTGGTCAAGAGAATATTCCAGACCCGTCATCATGTCAGGCGTATCGATAGATAATAGAGGAGTGTTTAAAATTTTAATTTGCCAAAGAGGTAGAGTTTTAAACATTCCACCTGGGATCATTTGTAATAAAGAATCAGATATCGACACAGTCCTTAGGGAATGATTCAATTCAGATATTGCGCGAAGGCTTTTTTGAAGCGGAATGTGGGAAGTAAGGTTTTGACATTCCAAAGAAGGGTAGTATTCATCGCCAGGAAGCAGATAGCATCTGCAGCCGGGGCCGAGATCGCTGCGGGGAATCTTGCATTCTTCAAGAGCAAAAGCTGCTAATGGCAGCAAGATCGACAATAGAGCCCCGAAGATGGACATCTGAAAACATTCGTTTAACAGTTGATTAAAATGGTTTAAAATATAAAATCTTGTGTTAAAATAATAGTATGCAAATTATAGTCAATAGTTTCTATATAATATTATTTTAAATTATGATCCATTAAAATATTTATTTCTTTTCTATCATAAAAATATTATATAAGAATATGTGGAATCATATATTGATTTTATGTTTTATTGTAGTAACGTCTGATGAAAAACTTAGTGCTAGAAATCTTACGGTTTTTACGAAGAAAATTTATAAAATAATCTTATATTTATATTTTTAAGAAATCGAGAATACTTCCGGGGATAAGGAATTTTTAAATAGTTGTTATATTACTTAAACTGAAAGAAATGTTTGAGATATATTGGAAATATGCAATTAGAAATTTTATCATAAGATATGAAAACATATTAAAATATGAAATGTATTGTGGTATATAAGATTGCCTAAATATATGGGATTGAAATTGGGCTATATTTCTTTAAATGTTTCTGATAATTAAAGGCATCGGTTTATATTTTGGTGCTGTTTGGATAGTAAGTATTATAAGTCTTTGTGTGTGTGGTATTTTACAAATGGGTATTTTATATTAATTGACTATGGGTTGAGAGAGATGAGTTAAAATTATATGGATTGTCCCTTCAATGTGTTGAATTATAAAATATTATGGATAGCTATTGTTAATATATCACCTATGTTATCTGCTATTCTACCATGTACTTTTGTCACCCAATTTACCTCAAATAGTTAAGAAGAGGTAAAAGCTAACGACGACAAGTTTATTCATTAAAGGTATATAAGTTTGGCTTATTTTCCTCTAGTTTCTTGTATTACAGCCTGTTGAAGGACGTTATCGTCTGAAAGGCCAAGTTTATAACTCTTTAATAAAGACACTCGTCGTCCTTAGTTTTCATATATTCTTAGCAATGATAACCGGCGATTATTCTTATTGTAATTTTACCTCACATATTTAAAGCTGCAGTTATTACCAGGAACAGATGACTTCTTTTAAATGGCATTTTTAAAACTAATTATATGTTACTGGATTTCTGATCATAATACCAAATTTGGATAATTATTGTGAATATATTTGATACCATATTTTCTAAGTGATCTAACGCTGAATACTGATTGAGGATAATATGAGATGATACAGAGTTCTCTATAAATTTATAGTTTTAGGGCTATTGAATTTTGATATTTATTTTTGTATATCTGTTTTTAAAATTGTAATAGAATAAAGTATTTGATGCTAATAAATTTGTAATTTCATTTCTTATTTTTAATTGAGGTAAGGAAAAAGGTGTAACGAAACTTTAAGATAAGATTTTAATAGTATTGATATTATGGCTAAAAGAGAAAAAGCATGAATAATATTTTATGTAAGTTGCTATAAGGGATGGCTTATAAAAAATGTTATTTGTAATTTTCCGAATTTCTTCTATTTTTTCATTTTAATTTATAAAAAGGTGAGGAAACCACACATATTATTATCTTTTTTTAAACTATAAATTAATATTTGGATAGGAACTATTTATTGAGGCTAGGATATGTAAAGTTATTGTATATTTAACGTGTCTAAAGCATATTTACTAATAAACGCCTTCATAATTTAAGAAATGGTTGGCTATTTTTTAGCACTAGTAATTTCTTTACAAATTGCAATAGTGTGGGTCGCAGAACATCGATTTTTGAATGTGTGTGCAAATCTACATATTATTTATATATATGTATTATATATTTTTTCTAATATTTTTCGGGTTGAATATATTTATGATTCATATAAAAGAGAACCATATATAATAAATTATATACAAAAAGCGTTATAACATTTTTATCTGTACATACCGAACAAATTAATATTAGGATCAGACATACTTTAGCCACGTTTTAAAAGTTAAAAGAGAAAACGAAAATATAACGTGGTGAGTTTCTATTTATTGAAAATACAAGCTTTCAAGCAAAACGCTTTTCTTCAGGTAATCCAAGGAATTGCAATTCCGCTTCAATATTCAAACTTACTTAGTTGGGTGTATATACCTCTCCGCACATTTTCTTGGATTACCTGAAGAAAAGCGTTTTGCTTGAAAGCTTGTATTTTCAATAAAAAGAAACTCATCACGTTATATTTTCGTTTTCTCTTTTAAAATTAATATAAATAAATAAGCCCCATTACTATCCAGGATTGAATTTTGACATCTGTATATCATAGTGTTGAACTGAATTACTTATTAATAGAAAAAGTAGTGCGGTTTTATAGAATCCCATATGAAGATTTATCAACTCAATCGAATCTAAAAAAAGATGCCATCTCGTGTAAAGGCCTGCTTTTTTTGAGCCATATGGCATCACAATTTACAGAAAAATGGAATGCACATGTACACAATTGTCATTTATCATTTAAAAAATAATCCCTTGTATTGGTTTTAAGGTGAAAACATAAGACTTCCAGCAATAAGTTTCTTTTAGAGAAATTCAATTTTGATCTCCAGCTTTGGGGAATTAAGCTAAATAAATTGATTGAATTTCTATAAAAAATAACTCATCATTGGAAGCCAGATGTTTTCACGTTTAAAATACTGTATATTAAAACATAAAAAGTAAGTGGATATTTTTTTAGAGAACACTAGGCTGTGTGAGATATCACTTACCTTGAGCATCTGTTGCCTTTAGATAGACTCTCATCTGATAGAGAGACTTGTCTCTCTAATTTATCTCTCAATATTTGGCCTAGTTCCCAAGCTAACTCCATCTTATCCTGATCCCATCTGTTGATTCTTCTTTCAATGGTTCAAATGAAATATGCTTGTTTACACCAGTAAGAACGCTTAAAGTATCATTTGGTTTGGGTATACCAAGAAAAAATATTTTTCCGTAAATGTTTTTTATCAAATGAATTTCAAAATTTCAAAATCTTTCTATTTTCACTACTGATTATAATGAAATTATTTTGAATTCGTTTTATCTCTAGCCTTTTCAAATTATACTTCACTCAATTAAAATTATGAATAATTATCTCTGTGTGTGTGTGAGTTGGAATCCAGCTTATTTAAAAACAATAATTTTGATTTCTAAAAAAATATGTTTTAATATATCTCGATTTATATGAAAGTTTATTGAACATAAATAAAATATATGCATGATGATATTTCGAATCGTTTGATGCATAATAACAGTAAATGAATTTATATATTGAATATCGACTATTGTTTGCTTCCATTTTCAATGAGGTCCGATATAGAAATCTGAATATTTATTTCTATTTTGAGAGAAGGTGAATCATCAATATAAAAATCACGTCTAATCAACATTTCCTGAGTTGAAACCGTGAATAATATACACATACATAGCTATTATATTTATGTTATATGTTTATTTTCATCTCATCATTATTGCTAATGATTGAAAAATATATCGTGTCTTCTTTCTCATATATCATAAAATAATATCCACAATATCTTCTAATTATATATTCACATCAATTATTCCAATATTGTCATCTTTTAACTACTGATTGCATAGTAGCACTTAAATAATTACCTGTAGGTCACTATTTTATTTATTCCTACATAATATGCACACATATATAGATATTTCATTATATTTATATATTTTTTCCATATATATAAAAACACATCTGCTCGTGGTCAGGAAGTGCCTTCTTTATTTCTAATATCAACACCTGACCCCCTTATATTTTATTTTTTCTATTGTTTTTTTTTAATGTGTTACGCAAATTTGGCCTTAAATACCCATTTCTTGGTTTCTCAAAAGGCCTCTGGGACCAAAAATATTTTTGGTCGCAGTGGTACAGCCTACTCCACGCTGACGAGCGCCAACAACGCGAAACGCGTTCGTGGATGGCTTCGCTTGATTTATCAAGAAATTTGGTTGCCCAAATATCGCGGAGCAAGTTAAATGAACGTTTAGTTTATTTTATCTCCACTAGATGGCGTTCTGCCATCTAAAAAAGCACATGTTCTCGTGATCAGAAAATGTCTTCTTTATTTTCAATATATATATATATAGTATATTTTAAACTGTAATTTAATAACACCGTGTTAGTATAGTTAACATGTCTTCTAATTAGTTAGAGCCAATAATTGATAAGATCATACTCTTCTATTAGAATGTATACTGCTCCTAATTGCTACCACCCCACATATTTTGTATGATATCCTATAGCTTTTTTTAATACAGCCTGTATCATCCTTATTTGTATTTCAACTCAAAACGTCGACATTAAAATAACAACAGCAAAAGTTTGGTCAGTGGACAGCTACGAGACAAAGTAAAAGGACATAGCCGACGCCTAGGACGGAGCCCCCTTCCGGGACTTTTTATGGGCGGCACCTCCCAGAGTCAACACAGCAGTGTCAGCTCAGTGTGTTATACAGTGTGTCCATCTACGCAGGCCGCATCTGGCTCTCTCTCCTTGTCTCGGTGTAGGGCATCCAGTTTTGTGTCATGGCCTCCACCTCTGTCCCGTGGGCTGTCTCCAATCCGCTCGGTACTAACATCTAGCCCTGACTCTGTTTCTTGTTGTCCACATGCGGGAAAAAGTCCTCAAAACTTCGCCTCACGACTAGGTTGTTAGTTTATTCAGGAGGTTTACTCTGGATTACAACATATATATATTTTTCCTGCATATATGCATTAAACAATAAAGGCTGCCTCTCCAGTCAAAATATACATAAAGACTAGATGCCATCTAATGATTGCTACCGCAAATTAGCGGCTCAGGTCGGTGAAAAAGTCACAAAGCCAGAAACGCCAACCTGTAGACCATGGTTTTGGGCTATTAGCTGGTTAGTCCAGGGCGGGCTTTATTTAAAGAGATCCCCAAGGGATCAAATGGAATCTTCATAATCTGCTAAAGAGGTGCTTATTTGGCAAAGTCGCTAGACAAAATCTATGGCCGAAATATAAAATAAATTTTGCCATTCGATAATGATATATAACAATGAAGGTCACTTCTCCCGTCAAAATAGAGGTCACCGACCCGAGGAAGATAGTTTTCGGCGACGGTCAATCGTTGCCAATTAGTTTTAAGGGAGACGTCTATCGAGAGGTGACCTTTATTGTTATAGATCATTATTATATCCCGAAATATTCTATATATATTTCGGCTATAGATTTGTGGCCTAGCCATTTTGCCATCTAAGCACCTCTTTGAACAATTTGTGAAGATTTCGTTTGATCCATTGTGAATTTCATAAAATAAAGCCCGTTCAGTACTGAGGGGGGCCAAAGCCCGAAACTATGGTCTCTAGGTCGAGACTTCTCACTTTGTCAAAGCTATGGTTGTCGCTCTGTCACCGACCCGATGCCGCTTGCGTGCGGCGACGGTCAAAAGATGGCGTTTAGTTTCGACGTTATTTTAACAAGAAAAGTTCCCTTTAATTTTATAGATCAATATCCCCTCCCGGCAATATTTTATATATTTTTAGGCCATATATTTGGCTTAGTCACTTTGCCAGCTAAGTACCTCTTTGGCAGATTGTGAAGTTTCATTTGATCCCTTGTCGATTAGATGGATTCTCTTTCTACTATTTATATTGACCATATGTAATTATCGCTGATTTATAAGAGACTGTTCAAAACATTTTTATTATTTTGGTTCCTCTGGAAAATAGTTATTCTATTGAACGAGAACAGGACAAGTTGATTCTGTTTTATAAAATGGTCACGGAGGAAACTAACTGTTCGGTCAAAAGAAAAATGCTCGATTGTCGGTCTAGTGTTTATTAAAATATATTGCTACATATATGTATTTTAAACGTTATTTCAAATTCAAATAGCATATCTAGCATTAAATACCATGAGTATTTTTTTATATTTTTACTGTATGAAGCTAATTAAAACTAATCGGCGTAGAGAGAGTTTTTAATTTTGATGATAAATTTTTGTGTGTGATCTCTAAATAATATATACAGAGGGTATTTACACTTATAGGAAACAAGTTTTATTATAAAATATTAAAAATTAACACCATATTTGAAAATTTTTAAATGTTCTATTTGAAAGTCTTTTTGTTCATTTACAGAACGGCACCTGATTTTCCACGATAGAAGACACTTTCTGATCATGGTCATACTCAAAAGATCCCTTTCTTCCTTTACCACTTTCCAGAGACCTTCAATTGTCCTAGGGTGTCTCTTTCCAAGTGCTCTTTTAAGGCATCCAAAAATGTAAAAATCCATCGGGGGCTAAATCAGGAGATTTTACAGGTTTACAGATTTTACATGTTCTTTGGAATAGTGTTGATTCCTGTTCTTTGCCTTAGATCTTCCAAATAAGCTTGGGTTGAAGATGAGGTATGACTTGTGGCGTTATCCTGGTGAAACCAGACTTTGTTGCTCTGTTTTCCATAGATAGAGGGAATATCATTTAAAAATATAGGTTCTAAAATGTTAATTTGATAGTACTCCGAGTTTATTTTGGAATTTCTTTCAACTTTTCTTATTTTTAATTTTCCTTCATATGATATACCGCATGCCACCATAAATCCTTTGGGGTAACTTTCGGCACATTCCTTCACCCAAATTGGCCTAGATTTTCCAATCATTTTTAATAGTATATAGCTCTTTTTCTGTCGCAATAGGTTAAATATACCCATGCTTCGTGATATGTAACAAAAAAATTCCCTCTATCAGCAGCCAAGAAATTTTCATAAAAATATCTGCTGATAGTGTGTCGCTGACACATATGGCTCTGAAACAATTTGTGAACCGCATGTTTTTTTAGCTTTTAGGCCTATATCTTTATTTATTATTTTATTTATTGTTGACACTGATGTTCCTATTAATTTGGCTATATCTCTTTGTGGCATAGGATCTTCTTTTGTAATATATTGTTTCACCTTTTTGACAGTTGCAGGAGTTCTCACAGATATAGGGTGATAATCTTTTGTCCATTTCTCCGTAGGTGCTTTGAATAAAAACTTGATATTTTGTCGTGAATAATATTATAAATACCTTTTTTAAAAATGTTAATATCACCTTGTTTGCATATTTTAATTATGTCCAAATAGGTAAGATTAGCTTTGGAAAGTCCTAAAATAAAACCTCTTATGAAATTATTGTATTTGAAGGGATTTTTTTTAAATAACAAAAGATATGTATTGCGTGTTAGAATTAGCTTAAGCCTTTTCGAATTCCATGTTGTTGATTTTTTAAAATAAAGTAATAGTTCCTTTTTTACACCGGGCGCTCGTTTCCTATAAGTGTGAACACCCTCTGTATTTTATTTGTTCACTTTATAATATTAGAGTCAATTAATAAAAAATAAATGGATATTTATCTGCTCGTTTTAATGATAATTTGAAATATATTGCATATATAAATGTTTTGTGATGATCTTAAGGATCTTTTATTATAAGGCACCATATAGATTTTATATGAAAATATTCATGTATATTGCTATATTTCATCGAAAATAATCTACAATAAAACATTGATAAATATTCGAACAGCGTTAAGATTATTTTAAATATGGATATTGTGTTTTTATCAATTGATTATTGAAAAAATGTGAAATTCAGCTAAGTGAATATTATTTTATGGGTTGATTACAAAAGACTGGCGAATTTCCATCAAACTGCAGAAATTATTATTTTAGATTAGATTAACATATATTTTAACATTTGTTTGTTTTGAATCTTTGTCTCCATATCGGTCCAATGAAAGAAAATAGATTTATTTATATATATATAAAGCTACAGGATTGATTACAGGAAAGTGCAAAGATGAAAATTAAAAAAATAAATAAAAACTAGAGAAGAGTGATAGAATCTTTATTGATATTTCAGACAATCTTCTTTATACTTTCCATTCAGCTCTGAAACTTTCACACCTATGAGAGGGTGTTTCGAACACCATCCAGTTATATGAGGACGCGGCTCGAGGTCAAAATACCATTTGAAACGGCAGCACTCCAGAGGATTACCTAAACACCAACAGATATCGTTTATATGTATATATATACAACAATGACCTAAGTAAAGATAGAGGTTGCCTGGCGGGAATTTTTAGTTCTTAAAATTAAAGATACTTCAGCCAGTAAACATTTTTATTATCTCGACCTTTCGACAAAACATTTGTCCTCATTAGGAGCAAATAAAAATTAAAGCATTTGACAATGCGATAAAAAATATATTTTAAAATAAATTAATTTTCGGTCTAGGAGGGGCTTTGATGTAATGAGATCAAAAATGGACCAAAGGAAATATACATCATTTGTCAAAAAGTTGCTTAGCTTGTAAAGTTGTTATTGTGCCTTTGCCTTCGACCCCAGTCCACTAGTTTGCGGAGACGTTCAATAGATGGTGTCTAGTTTTTGTGGTTTAATTTGACAGTAGAAATGCCGCCTTTATTTCTATATATAATTTCCTTCCGAGCAAAATTTCTATATACATAATATTATAAATATATTTATTTTATAAAGGTTTTCTTATCCTCTCTCTCTCTCTCTCTCTCAAACCATATATTCATCGTTTCCTAAATATAATTTCCAAGAATCCCTCAAATTTCTAGATAAATAAGACAAATTCTAATGCAATAACATAGCGGTCAGAAAGATTAGACTATCGATGTACAGGAAGAATTAATCACTGATAATTAAAGATAGAGACTATCATATATTTTTAATCTCGGTCAGGACAGTGATGAATTGTTTAATTGCAAAAAAAAAAAAAAAAAATTCTTCGTGCGAGAAAATAATGTCAATCCGGATGACGCACTAACTATTAAATGCATAATGATGTATGCAAAGAACTTAATCTAGGAGAGAAATTAAAACTACACAATTCTATGTTGATATATAACCTATCCTAATGCAGATATATATCTTTGTATAAACACTCATGAACAAAACATAAGGAAGTGGAAGGTCTCTGATATCGCCTTTTTTAACAAGACAAAGGCACTTTTGTTCACACTTGGTTATCTCGTTAGTCTTCAATAAAGGCCACTGTGTATCAAATATCTTCCAGAGTTATTACCTGAATCTCGATATACATGCTTAAAAAAGGTACAAACTCCTCATTTTTCATTTATGAGTGTAGAATACTTTTATATTAGCATAGAATACTTGATTCTTTTTTCAAGATGATGTTTGGCGATTCCTTCTCTTATAAATCGATATACAACGAAGGAAATAGATATTTTATATAATATAGAGATTCATGCTCTAGGCAAGGCGCTTATTCAAATAGATAGATTCATTATATAACTTATAAAATATATTGCCAATTGTTAAAAAAATACTTACGTTCTAAACCAATCCGAAGGTGACCGAGTTCAGATTCCGTAGGTAGAAAGATCCGTGGGTCGATTGCCTTAATTAGGTTATCTCCAAGAAACAACCAGATAAGTTTCTTAACATTTCTTAACAGGTTCACTGGAATGGACTCCAACTTGTTGTGCCTGTACAGAAATGAATATTAATAGATGACAACAAGTCAATATCTTTAGATTTGTTATATATATATTAATATATGTATTTATTTAAAATTATTTTTAAAATTCAGTAATAATAATTAGAGAATAATATTAAATATATACGGATAACAAAATATATAAAACATATTTGTAGATATAAAGAATTTGAATCACTTTATATATCTTCTCAATTATCTTTATATATACAAATATATTTTATATATTTTTGATTTTCATATTTTATTCATTTTCTAATTATAGTGTGTGTGTCTAATATTATTATTAATAATCGCATAAAATATATCAATTCGCGATAAATACAATATATGAAATGAATGAAATAGAAAAATTCAAGATCTGGCCAATGATTTTCCAGAGAAAACAAAAATAAGAAAAAACAGTGATAGTGAAAAATTTGTATTTTTAAAAATACTTCACTCCCACATCTCTATCCACAGTTTGCATCGTTTCTCCCATGCTTCAAAATATTTACAAAAGTGGTTTTTCGGGATGTTATCAATATATTTTCGATTCCGTAATGATGGTTTCTCTAGTGTCGAAACTCTCCTTTTAAAAGCCATTCTGATTTTCGGGAATATAAAAATAATCATTGGGATCTAAATCTAGAGAATAATCAATCAGATTGATGAAGTATTAGGATGCCTTTCTTGGCTGAAAAATTCAGCACAGATGTAGGAGTGTGTGGCGAATGACCATTTCTCCTTAAATGAACATTGCCTACTACATTCATTTCTATTTTTAGTCTTATTTATTCATATTTATTCAATATTTTGTATTTTCTCATAAATAACCTCATAGGGACATTGTAAAAAAGTAATTTCAATATTAATTTCTCTCCTTTTCTCTCTGTACTCACGATACATCATTTTAAACCTGATCTCGGTCCTCTCATAATCTTTTTTATAGTTTCCCACTCTACACCGATCTCGACTATACCATACAGATTGAGATATTGTTTTATATATATTTAGTTGTATTATACACTAAAATACGTCATTTTTGAAATAAAACTTACTCTAAACGAATGATTACCGTGCTTTCAGGAAACGAATCAGCCGCAATTTTCGAAATTTGGTTGTTAGCAAAGTCGAAGGCTTCAACTTGTGTTGGAAGAAAGAATTTTGGTTTTATTTCTGTTAATTCGTTGTCGGTGAACGTGATATATTTCACAGATGGGGGCAGATTGAGTGGCAGTTCGTCCCATATATGTGTTAGGCTACTTTTCCAAACTGCCACCAATTTTAGATTTTTCAAGTTTTTCAAAAAACTAACATCCCATCCTTGAGCAAATTGATTATTAACTACTCCGAAGGTTTCTAATATGTCATCAACGCCATCAAAAATATTAGGTATATTCAGAGTTGAAATTTTTGAGTTATTAATATGCAATTGCTTGAAGGAAACTCCTTCAAATATTTTTCTAGGAAGATAGGTGAGGGCAGAATCTCTAATCTCCAGAGTTTGAAGGGGAACTTGAGATGTCTTGAGGACTTTAAGACTCTTGATGAGGTTGTCAGCGACTCGCATGTTCATACAGACAAGAGTGGGGTTGTCAGCTGTACCTTCATCTTCACACATGCAGCCGACAAATTTAGAGTTATCAATATCAGTACAACCTTGGACGGCTGAGACAAATAACACCATCAGCAGGAAGTTGGCAAACCACCTGCAAAGTAACTTCATTAGGCATTTGAATTATAATTTATAATGAATAAATAGAACTATAAATATTGGGAATAGATCAATCACAAATGATAAATAAAAAGGCATATATTGATTCAGAAATACATTTTAAACAAAATTTAAGTAGGCTGAACGTCAACCTTTGTCAAGTTGCAACAATGTGTTTATATTCATATATGTTGTATTACTTCAACAAATGTTGCCATTCAGATAATTGAAATATTTGCTAAATATATTCATTTTTGATTTCAATATATGCATTTATGTATGAAAATCTCTAGACGATAAACTATATGAAATAATTTTAGAAGTATTATTCATTTTATAAATATATATATAGTTTAAACTAGTTATAAATCTAAAATTTCACATATATATAGAAGCAATGGGCGCTTCTCCCGTCAAAATAAACGTCAGAATCTGACGCCATCTTTTGACCGTCGCCGCAACTAGCGGCATCGGGTCGGTGACAAAGCCACAACACCAACTTTGGCAAACTGATAGGCGTCCACCTAGAGACCATGGTTTCGGGCTAATGGCCCTCGTCATTCTAGGGCGGACTTTATTCCATGAGATCCACACGGGATCAAATGGAATCCTCACAATCTACCAAATAGGTGTTTTGCTGGCAATGCGGCTGGGCCAAATCTATTGGCAAAACATAGATGGAAAATGCCCATTGCTTCTATGGATTAATTTCCTCCCGGCAAATTTTCCATCTATGTTTTGCCAATAGTTTGGTCCAGCCACATTGCCAGCAAAACACCTCTTTGGTAGATTGTAAGGATTCCATTAGATCCCGTGTAGATCCCATGGAATAAAGTCCGTTCTAGACTGACTAGGGCCATTAGCCCGAAACCATGGTCTCTAGGTGGACGCTTATCAGTTTGCCTAAGTTGGTGTTGTGGCTTTGTCACCGACCCGATGCCGCTAGTTTCGGCGACGGTCAATAGATGGCGTCAGTTTCTGAAGTTTATTTTGACGGGAGAAGTGCCCATTGCTTCTATGGATTAATTTCCCCGCAAATTTTTCATATATATATAAATATATGTTATATAAAAAAATCGACCGCCAGAGGTCATGCTTCCCCTATAAAAACTCGTTGTTGTTCTTCCCCGTTGGTCGGCTCAAATCTTTTGTACATTATGTAAATAATCTTTTGTTTTTCCTTGTTCTATTCGCCTTAAGCCAGGCAGCACTTTTATCAAACCATGTTTTTTTTATATATTCCTTTAGTGTAATAAAAGAAATCTCTGATCCAAACTATTTTTAGACTTTATATTTTCAAGATTATTATTACCACGACTGCATAACAATTTCATAATAATACTCATGGATACCAAAATCAAGCAACAAATAATAATAATTCAATATATCAACCTAATTCCAAAATACAACAATGGGCAAAACTTAAGAATGTTTTACCTTTTAGCATGTATATCGGGATCCAGACAATAACTATGGAATATATTTGATACACAGTTACCTCTATTGAAGACACATAATATAACCAAGTTTGAACAAAATTATCTCTGTCTCTTTGAAAAATAGGCCACTGGTGACATTAGTTTTGTTCATAAGTTTATATTAGCAAAAAATAAATATATGTATTGTATTATATTTATTTACAACATCAAAAATATGAAAATCCTCTTAATTCCATGATGACTAATCCCATTTGCATTCCCTGTTTCTAGTTTAACGAAAATAAGTTTGAAATATGTAGATATATTTAATGAGAGTGTTCAAATTCGAAAATATTTTTTTTTATTGGATTATACTGAATATTGATTATTGTCTGCTAAAGAAGGTAACTTCCTTAAAAAAAAAAAAAAAAAAATTGAACATTTTGCATTATGTAGGTATTTATATATATTCAAATGTAATCCATATTTGTTATGTATATATATATATACATATATAATAATAAATAGTTATTTAATTTTATAGTCCAGTTTTGTATTAAGATTATCTTCACTATTATGATTATTTAAATTCAAATTATAAAATTTGTAAAATGTTATTAATTTGTAGATAGAGAGAGAAAAAAAAAAAATCCTTTACTTCTACTACATCCTCAAGTTAATTATATATTTATAATTAATAACAATAAAAATTAACAAAGTAACGTCTATTACATCGGCTTTTACACGTCATTCAGACATACTCTAATCCTATATATAGAATAATCGAAGAGAGAATATATATAATAGTTAGAAAAAAGAGAGAAAGACAGAACCATGCACTTTTAATCAAACTAATAATAAGGAAAAAATATATATATATATACATATATATATATATATTATCATTACATATAATAATATATTTAACTATGAAAATTATAAACTCTTATAGACGCGTATGATTATGTTTAAAAATTAAACAATTTCTACTGTCTTTATACGGCGTTATTTATACACGTCTATAATAGTTTCGAATTTTCCTAACAGATGGCGCGCTGATGCATCATAATACTTAACTATGCATAAAAAATATTTCTAAATAATTTATTTGTTATATATATACCTTTGAACAACAATAACTATAGATTCACCTATCGATCTTTGAGAAAATTTACACCTGACTGCAAAATATTTTTTGATAAATATAAACATTTAATTAATAAGTTGTTAACGTGATAATCCTGTTGAAGGACAGACAAGTATGAAAGCTTGAAAATAGAAATTTCACAAGAAAATCAACCCTGAGAGCTTCATTTATTTTATAATAAACATTTAATGTCGTTTAAAAACTCGGCTTTTATAAAAATTGAATCTGTAATATAAATTATGGGTTAATTTACCTTTTGTGACCCATATATTGAGAGTATATAAACATATTTTTCTATAATATTAAGAAGAATGCATTTCAATATTGCAACTTAGAGATTAGGATAGAATAATAAATTATAAAATATAATAATTTGTATATTGTAAACTAAATCACGAAGATTTTACAATTAAGTATAGAGAAATATTATAAAATATCAAAACCTTTCTTGCACAATAAGTTTCTTTATTTAAGAATAAGAAACTTTAAGAAACATTATTGAGCAAAAAAAAAAAGGTTTTTTGATATTTTATAATAGTAAATCGCAATTTTCCTATATCTGAATAGAGAAATATATTGATAGTACTTACATTTTAGAATACAAAAATAGAAAACACTAGTTGAGGTTGGGATGAAAGCAAGCTTTATCTAGTCTGGTGAGACTCATTATATCTGGTACAGCTGGGAATAGATTACTGCATCATAAAGATATGCGATGCAAAAACAATCCATTATCTGTTTGCATGGAAAGGATTGTCATTATATAATAAAAAGAGGAAGTTAAATATAAGGTTTAGACAAATATTTCCACTTTTATCTTAATATTCAGCGTCGTTTTATGCTTTTTTGAAAACAATATTTGTAAAAGTTATTTTCCTATATATAATTTCCTATATATACAAAAAAAGTGTATAGAATAATTCGAAATTATTTACTTATTCAAAACCTACATTTGGTATATTAAAAAATGGTCTCTGTAAACATAAATTCAATATATTTCAAATATTTTGCCTTTTATTTTTTTTATCGTACTTTTCATTTAATTTTTATTTTATTGGAATATAGTTACATTATGAAATTTTAATTTTTAAATTAAAGGAAAATACCTAGCGACAGAACTAATTCAATATAGGATAAAATATACACAGGGTTTTTTTACTAGATTTATAATTCAATTTCCTCATAAAAAATGTTGAATTTCACATAATATTTCGGCATTATACACTGGTCCGCAAAATTAAAGGAACAACACATGTTTAAGAAAAATAAAAGTTATATTAAGCGATATATATCAAGTTTTGGTATA
Source organism: Cordylochernes scorpioides (assembly GCA_030710605.1). Lineage (NCBI taxonomy): Eukaryota > Metazoa > Arthropoda > Arachnida > Pseudoscorpiones > Chernetidae > Cordylochernes > Cordylochernes scorpioides. The sequence goes on from CP092864.1 coordinate 48,187,878, forward strand.
TTCAGAAGCTTCCATGAATTAAGAGAGTATGTAAAACAGAAAAACAAATAAAGTTGTTCCCAATATGCAAAATACCACCGTCTACGTTGACTCCGCCTCCAGCACGTGCCTGAGTCTTTCTCAAAGCGTACTAATTTTACGCTCCACTAGATTTTTATTGAACCTTTTTGTTTTTTAGTTTTCATGGCTTATAGGCAACATTTATCACAAGAAAAAAAAAAAAGGCAAGCTATTGGAAGGATGGAAGCAGGCCAATCAAAGGCAGTAGTAGCAAGATGGCTTGGAATGACAAGAAACGTTGTCTCAAGGCTTTGGAAAAAATTTCAAACGACAGCTAATGTTGCCAGAACACCCGGACAAGGACGGCCAAGGTTCACAACGTTAAATCAAGACCGTTATTTAAGTCTCCTCGTGCGTCGCAATAGAAGAATGACAGCATCGCAACTGCGAAGTGACCTCAATGCAGCTACAGGAGTCTTAGTATCAACTGATACAATACGCAGAAGGCTTCACAAGAAGGGCCTCTATGCTCGACGACCCATAATTTGTGTGCCATTGACACCACCTCAAAAGAGAAAGTAAACTTTGGTGCAGACAACATGTCGCCTGGAATCCAGATGAATGGAGGCGTGTAATGTTCACTGATGAGTCCAGATTCTCTCTAAACAGCGATTCTCGTCGTGTCTTTGTCTGGAGAGAGGTAGGAACCAGAAATAATCCTCGGAATATGGTTGAAAGGGATCCCTACAGAATCTAAGGTTTTATGGTCTGGGCTGGAATCTTCTTGGGCGGTCGCACAGCACTCCATATTTTTCGGCAAGGAACCCTGACTGGACAGAGGTATCGGGACGAGATCTTGGCAGCATATGTGTTGCCTCAAGCATTGGAAATGGGTGAAAACTTTCTTCTAATGGATGATAATGCCCGTCCAAATAGGGCTGATGTGGTCGACACTTTTCTCTAAAACCATGAAATTGCTCGGATGAATTGGCCAGCTCGATCCCCAGACCTAAATCCCATTGAGCATGTATAGGGCAACCTAAAACGGCGGATCTCATCCCTCCAACCCCCTCCTAGAAACAGCCTTAACACAAGAGTGGGCGCTGATTCCACAGGAGCTGATAAACTCCCTAATTCTTAGTATGGGTCACCAATGTAGAGCCTGTCTATCAGTTAAAGGCGATCACATCCCATATTAACAACAATATCCAAGATATTTAAGAATATCATTGCTTGACCTGCTAATTTGCATAAAATACGTGTTAGAATTCATTGAATTCGGGTATTCTAATCAATAATGGAATAATAAATTTGTGTATAAAATTTCATTGATAAATGTTTAATAAAATTTGAGAAATATGAAAAAAATATGTTGTTCCTTCAATTTTGCGGACCAGTGTATATTTATATAATTTTTGGGAATATTTTAATTATATCATAAAGTTCCTCATAGCAATGATATATTTTTTAAAAAGGTATTATCGATGATACATTTATTTTTTAATTATCTACTGATAAACAATGAAGTGTGAATACTATAAATGAACAATAGTAGTCCAAAAGTTGGAAAATAATATTTGGTATGAGTTATATTACCTAGTTATAAACTTGAACGATTATTATAAAACTAGCCGAGTGACCCGGGCAACGCCCCGGGTTTACCCGAAGGACCCGCAGGTGAGAAACTATAGAAGAAAAATTTTAACAAATCCGAAAATGAAATTGCAAACAACAGAACTACACTTCTTTAAGGACATGAGAGCACATGCACTGTATCACCATACGTGTACCATTTTCAAAGACCCTGCTTAGGATTAAAACTTCTCAGAAGCATAACAATAGTACCAACCTAGAGGTTAACTGGTGTGGATGCATTCCTCTCGGAGTAAGACTATTGAGAAATTCAGTAGGGAGTTATTTTGCTTCTCCGCATTCTAACACTCCAACTGTTAACACTGTGGAAACACTGACTCATGTTTGGTAAGCAATTTCAGGGAAGAAACTATAGACATTGGATTAAATAAATTATTAATCAAATTGCATTAAATAAAAATTATTAGATTTAAATAAATATTATTAGAGTGAAAAAAAAAAAGAAAAAATTAACAAATTAGAAAATAAAATTTCGAAAAATACAACTATATTGCAGATAAGATAAGAGGACTTTATTAAAAAATAAATAAACAAACTGTAATTCGACACTATCGATAATTCGACACTTTCGATAATTCGACACTTTCGATAATTCGACCATTTTAAAAATCAAATTTACAAGGTTGATTGTTGTTTAAATACAACTTTGATTTTGCATGCATAAACACAGGCTCTTGTAGCAAGAACCCAAATATTATTTATAGTCATAGCAAAAGCCAACTTTAGTGAAAACTGATGCCTTTTCAGAATGAATGGAAGACTGAAATCTGAAGGAGCAGAAGATATGGGTCATCTTTACATGTATGCTATCCAATGTTCGCACACTTGAAAAAGCCACATATAAAGTTGTCCGTGCGTAAACACAGGCTCTTGTAGCCAAGGTTTGGCCTTGAGCCTTATTTATAGTCATAGCAAAAGCCAACCTTAGTGAAAACTAACGCCTCTCTAGAATGAAGCGAAGGTTGGTATCCGAAGGGGCCAAAGATATTTCAGACACTATACAGTGTGTTCAACTTTGGGCACTGTCAGTATATGTGCTTCAAGGACATGAGAGCACATGCGCTGAAACACCATACGTGTGCCATCGCAAAGATCCTAAAGGCATTGGTGAAAGTATAAATAAATATTTTGGAAATGAAAAAAAAATACATATATATATAAGAAAATAAATTGGAATAAAAATTTACAAACTATATTTCAGAGTGGATACATATTTGAAAGGAAAAAAAAAAGAAAATTGCAAACAACAAAACTATATTACAAATATGACATGAAAACTAACGCCTCTCTAGAATGAAGCGAAGGTTGGTATCCGAAGGGGCCAAAGATATTTCAGACACTATACAGTGTGTTCAACTTTGGGCACTGTCAGTATATGTGCTTCAAGGACATGAGAGCACATGCGCTGAAACACCATACGCGTTCCATCGCAAAGATCCTAAAGGCATTGGTGAAAGTATAAATGACCCATATCTTCTGCTCCTTCAGATTTCAGTCTTCCATTCATTCTGAAGAGGCATCAGTTTTCACTTAGTTGGCTTTTGCTATGACTATAAATAATATTTGGGTTCTTGCTACAAGAGCCTGTGTTTATGCATGCAAAAGCAAAGTTGTATTTAAACAACAATCAACCTTGTAAATTTGATTTTTAAAATGGTCGAATTATCGAGTGTCGAATTACAGTTTGTTTATGTATTTTTTAATAAGGTCCTCTTATCCTATCTGCAATATAGTTGCATTTTTCGAAATTTTATTTTCTAATTTGTTAATTTCTGTCTTTTTTTTTCACTCTAATAATATTTATTTAAATCTAATAATTTTTATTTAATGCAATTTAATTAATAATTTATTTAATCCAATGTCTATAGTTTCTTCCCTGAAATTGCTTACCAAACATGAGTCAGTGTTTCCACAGTGTTAACAGTTGGAGTGTTAGAATGCGGAGAAGCAAAATAACTCCCTACTGAATTTCTCAATAGTCTCACTCCCAGAGGAATGCATCCACACCAGTTAACCTCTAGGTTGGTACTATTGTTATGCATCTGAGAAGTTTTAATCCTAAGCAGGGTCTTTGAAAATGGTACACGTATGGTGATACAGTGCATGTGCTCTCATGTCCTTAAAGTAGTGTAGTTCTGTTGTTAGTATGTATATAAAAAAGCAAAGCCCAATTCTAAACCCAAATATTTTTTTTTATGAGAAGAACATCAACATATTGCATGATTACGGCAGTCCATAGCTTCCCTGACAAAAATTCACCAAGAAAGTTAAATATTCCAAAATTTTTCTGTGTGTAAATTGCTAAATATGTAAAAAACATGTATACAAAAAAGCAAAGCCCAATTCCAAACCCAAATATTTTTTTTATGAGAAGAACATCAACATAATGCATGATTACGGCAGTCCATAGCTTCCCTGACAAAAATTCACCAAAAAAGTTAAATATTCCAAAAATATTTCTGTGTATATATTGCTAAATGTGTAAATAACATGTATATAAAAAAGCAAAGCTTAATTTTAAATTTCATAATCCTTTCCACAGGAAAAGCATCAAAATACTGCATAAGTACGGCACTTTTGCAGCCGCATGATTACGGCAGTCCATAGCTTCCCTGACAAAAATTCACCAAGAAAGTTAAATATTCCAAAATTTTTCTGTGTGTAAATTGCTAAATATGTAAAAAACATGTATACAAAAAAGCAAAACCCAATTCCGAACCTAAATATTTTTTTTATGAGAAGAACATCAACATAATGCATGATTACGGCAGTCCATAGCTTCCCTGACAAAAATTCACCAATAAAGTTAAATATTCCAAAAATATTTCTGTGTATATATTGCTAAATGTGTAAATAACATGTATATAAAAAAGCAAAGCTTAATTTCAAATTTCATTATCCTTTCCACAGGAAAAGCATCAAAATACTGCATAAGTACGGCACTTTTGCAGCCGCATGATTACGGCAGTCCATAGCTTCCCTGACAAAAATTCACCAAGAAAGTTAAATATTCAAAAATTTTTCTGTGTGTAAATTGCTAAATATGTAAAAAACATGTATACAAAAAAGCAAAGCCCAATTCAAAACCCAAATATTTTTTTTTATGAGAAGAACATCAACATAATGCATGATTACGGCAGTCCATAGCTTCCCTGACAAAAATTCACCAAAAAAGTTAAATATTCCAAAAATATTTCTGTGTATATATTGCTAAATGTGTAAATAACATGTATATAAAAAAAGCAAAGCTTAATTTTAAATTTCATTATCCTTTCCACAGGAAAAGCATCAAAATACTGCATAAGTACGGCACTTTTGCAGCCGCATGATTACGGCAGTCCATAGCTTCCCTGACAAAAATTCACCAAGAAAGTTAAATATTCCAAAATTTTTCTGTGTGTAAATTGCTAAATATGTAAAAAACATGTATACAAAAAAGCAAAGCCCAATTCCAAACCCAAATATTTTTTTTATGAGAAGAACATCAACATAATGCATGATTACGGCAGTCCATAGCTTCCCTGACAAAAATTCACCAAAAAAGTTAAATATTCCAAAAATATTTCTGTGTATATATTGCTAAATGTGTAAATAACATGTATATAAAAAAGCAAAGCTTAATTTTAAATTTCATTATCCTTTCCACAGGAAAAGCATCAAAATACTGCATAAGTACGGCACTTTTGCAGCCGCATGATTACGGCAGTCCATAGCTTCCCTGACAAAAATTCACCAAGAAAGTTAAATATTCAAAAATTTTTCTGTGTGTAAATTGCTAAATATGTAAAAAACATGTATACAAAAAAGCAAAGCCCAATTCAAAACCCAAATATTTTTTTTATGAGAAGAACATCAACATAATGCATGATTACGGCAGTCCATAGCTTCCCTGACAAAAATTCACCAAAAAAGTTAAATATTCCAAAAATATTTCTGTGTATATATTGCTAAATGTGTAAATAACATGTATATAAAAAAGCAAAGCTTAATTTTAAATTTCATTATCCTTTCCACAGGAAAAGCATCAAAATACTGCATAAGTACGGCACTTTTGCAGCCGCATGATTACGGCAGTCCATAGCTTCCCTGACAAAAATTCACCAAGAAAGTTAAATATTCAAAAATTTTTCTGTGTGTAAATTGCTAAATATGTAAAAAACATGTATACAAAAAAGCAAAGCCCAATTCCAAACCCAAATATTTTTTTTATGAGAAGAACATCAACATAATGCATGATTACGGCAGTCCATAGCTTCCCTGACAAAAATTCACCAAAAAAGTTAAATATTCCAAAAATATTTCTGTGTATATATTGCTAAATGTGTAAATAACATGTATATAAAAAAGCAAAGCTTAATTTTAAATTTCATTATCCTTTCCACAGGAAAAGCATCAAAATACTGCATAAGTACGGCACTTTTGTAGCCGCATGATTACGGCAGTCCATAGCTTCCCTGACAAAAATTCACCAAGAAAGTTAAATATTCAAAAATTTTTCTGTGTGTAAATTGCTAAATATGTAAAAAACATGTATACAAAAAAGCAAAGCCCAATTCCAAACCCAAATATTTTTTTTATGAGAACAACATCAACATAATGCATGATTACGGCAGTCCATAGCTTCCCTGACAAAAATTCACCAAAAAAGTTAAATATTCCAAAAATATTTCTGTGTATATATTGCTAAATGTGTAAATATCATGTATATAAAAAAGCAAAGCTTAATTTTAAATTTCATTATCCTTTCCACAGGAAAAGCATCAAAATACTGCATAAGTACGGCACTTTTGTAGCCGCATGATTACGGCAGTTCATAGCTTCCCTGACAAAAATTCACCAAGAAAGTTAAATATTCCAAAATTTTTCTGTGTGTAAATTGCTAAATATGTAAAAAACATGTATACAAAAAAGCAAAGCCCAATTCCAAACCCAAATATTGTTTTTATGAGAAGAACATCAACATAATGCATGATTCCGGCAGTCCATAGCTTCCCTGACAAAAATTCACCAAAAAAGTTAAATATTCCAAAAATATTTCTGTGTATATATTGCTAAATCTGTAAATAACATGTATATAAAAAAGCAAAGCTTAATTTTAAATTTCATTATCCTTTTCACAGGAAAAGCATCAAAATACTGCATAAGTACGGCACTTTTGTAGCCCCCCTGACAAAAATTCACTAAAAGAGGTAAGTATTCAAAAAAATATTTTGGTATATATATTGCTAAATGTGTAACAAACATGTATATAAAAAAGCAAAGCTTAATTCTAAGTTCTAATATTTTTTTTATAAGAAAAGCTACAAAAGCAAATAGGGAGAAGTGAAGCCATTTAGCCATTTTCAAAATCTGATTGTGAAAGAATAAAAAAATGAGTAAATAAGAGCAAATATAAAGAAAAAGTATTGCTAAATGTGTAATAAACATGTATATAAAAAAGCAAAGCTTAATTCTAAGTTTTAATATAAAGGAGAAATAAGACACAAAAATGGAGCTAAATTCAAATGAAAAACTATAACAAATTAATAAAAAAAAATAAGACCTAATTCAAATGCCACCATCATCAGACAAAAGAAAAAATGAGATTTTATTCTTTAGTTCATTTATTCTTCTGTCTGATGCTGTTGCTGAAACGTCACACACTATTGAAGACACTATAAAAGATAGATTAAAAGTAATAATTCAATCTACAATTCGAAAAATAATATAACCTGGTGAGTTCCCAGAAAAGGTTAACTTTGGTAGGCGGCGCTGTAAGTTGACACCGCCGTACCTTCGAGCCGTTTTACACGAGTTAAAGCGAAGATTTTGGACATAGTGATTTTTACATTTCGATCTTTTATATTAATATATATACTTACTATTTCGAATTATTTTTCTAAAAACGAACATTATTTTTTTTAATTATCTGAAACTAACCTAATTCAACTTATCTAAAATTAACCTTATTTAGCGATTAAACTAACATAATTTAACCTATTTGAATCTAACCTCATATACACTTTTACACTACCTTTTCATTTCAAAATTAAATTAAAATAAGTTTATATTAAATAATAACATTTTTAAAAATCGACTTTCTGGTTCACACTTTTGTATCTAATCAATTATGTATTTCTTTATTTCTCTCTATAAAAGTACGCAATTGTAAACAAAAGAATTGATGATGATAAATGCAAAAAATCTACGATTGTAAAATAGATTAAATTAAAAAATAAAAATAACTGTTAACATTAGGAAAATAAAAACAGGCCTATCATACGAAGAAAAAAATAACGAAAATTTTGGTATATAGATCGTTATGTGTAGTTCAGAATCTTCGGAGGAGATAGCTCACGACTTTACAATGGAAAACTCTGTTACGGTATTATCTATATAGATATATGCAGCAAAGCACAATGTTAAAATGCCTATTAACAGTGTCAGTAACAATTATTACGCCCTTTTGGTCGAACATGAAAGTAGGCACGCAAGCATCAGTAATGAAGAAACGAAATGTCGTCTTGTTGTACAATGAGAGTAGGATCAGAAAAGGACCTCATTCGCTATGGATTTTTTCTGATCCTTGTCTCGTTTATGTTACACTTGATGGGAAGTGTAGGTTATTTTTCTGGAAATTATCGAACATATTACTAAGAACATTTTCTGTAAATTAAAGGTGAATAAAAATATTTCTCTGTAAGAAAACTATTCATATACTCTGTCAGCAGCTCAATTAAATAATCTTACGCAATTCATGGTGATTTATTGTGCTGGCGTTTTATGAAATATCTTGGAAATTTCATTATTCGTCATCTATATTCTCTTACAAGCAAAGTAAGCTCAAAAACCTAACACCTGGAATGGCTCTTAGAGTGACGAATAGAAAATTTGCATTCATTCTTACACTGAAATAGAGCATGAAGCAGCCGACAAAACATGATTTTGAAAAGAATAAGATTTTAAATGAATGGTAGCAAGTGGAGATCATCCTGCAGGATTCCGAATTTGATTTTTTCGTGTATTGGGTTCATAATGCTACTTTTTTTAGCTCCAAGAGGAGTTATGAAATCGGTTGAATTCACCAAACAGTTTATATAGTTTTATATTTTTATGAAAATAACGAAATCCAGTTAATTCGTTCTAATATCTAGACATATCTTCTTGACCCTGAAATTGATTTTGATTAAGATCCCCCCCCCTAGAAACTTCAATAAACTAACCTAACATCTGTTCTGTAAATTTTAGAGAAAAATCATTAAGAAGATGGCCAATCTACCTATCGGATTTATACGTTAATGAATGTCGTTTTAAATATTAATAGTACATCATTTTAAGAATTTGTGTATTCTAGATTCACATTGACAGTTAACATAAAATATTTATATTGTAGAACAACGTTTTCAATTTATAATTCTTTTTGCACATCAAAAACTTATTTTCATATAGAACTGAAACTATCAATTAACTTCAACAAAATGTGCCACTAAATATATTATTAAATGTACTTTAATGATCTTAATTAAATAATATTCATACAATGATATATATTTAGATAGATATACATTATGTTTATATACAACTAGCCGAATGACCCGGGCAACGCCCGGGTTTTACCCGATTAAATGTTTTATTAAAATACTATTCTTTACAATTTTAAATATATGGCGTCGTGGATGGCACTCTTTTGAAACGTCCCGCTTCAATCTTTGTGTGTTTTTAAAATACAAAAATAAAAATGTAATTTTTTACAACGATATTTGAAAATTGTATTATTTAGATTTTTGTATGAATATATTTTAAATCTGATATATACATACATAAAATGATATGATAATGATAGCAAGGGATTTCTTGTTCCTACCCTGTCATTACGTCACTCAAGGTCACCATCGCGCCACGTGGTGGCGCAGCAAACGGTGACAGAATGGCGCTCTCCTATTGACTCGCTACGATCACGCCACCAAAAGCAAACGGTGACAGAACGCATGACGCTGATAACTGTATATAGAATTATACCCATGCAAATTATACATATGGTTAGTATACCTACAAATAATCGACTATATCCTCTTTAAGTTGAATATTTTACTATATTAAGATAGATTACTATAGTTAAGGTCATAGTAGAGAACATATTTACAACAAAATGATTATTTTGATATTTAGAGTGAAATAAGAGACTCTTTGTTTCTACCTCAACTATATATACAGTTCGATAAAATAAATTCATTCTTTGTATCTCTCAAAATTTATTTTATTCCCTAAATGCACTATATTTTGCTCAAAGTTTGTCTATGAACAAGAATCTTATATGGCGAGGGAATATTTAAAAAACTAGAGAGTGATACCTATTATACACGATATACTTGTATTTCAATAAAATTGGGCTACCTTTCAAGAAAACAACTCTTCATCGAGTGTGATAAAAAAATATTGAAGACTCTGTCTCTAAGTATATATATCATTATTTGAATAGAAACGATGAGTTGTTTAGATATTATAGAGGTTTAGAGTATTATAAAATGCAACAAGAAAATCACTATCCTCAATGTTTCTTGTAAATTTCAGATGTCTTGCAAAATATTTGCACGAAAGATATTAGTCTTTGAATTTCAGGAAAAATAATTATTGCTCACATGAAAATAAATACCTAAAGGTGTTGTGGTATATATAAAATATTTAGCACACACACATAAAATTACTAAATAATAATTGAAAAATATTTTCGAATTTTAAAAATATTTTTTCGATTTATGTACAATTTTTAATAAAGTAATTTGATTTTTATATAATGAAACGCAGCAACATATATATATATATTCCTCGTTTTTTTCATAAATAGTATGTCATATAGAAAGAGGTACTGTGCAATTTATCTGAAAAAAAATGCATATACTTCTAAAATTAAACACAATAATAATTAAACTAAAATTAACGTTTTAAACTGATTGATATAACTTCTGAATTTCAAACTAAACATTTAGCGTGAAGAATAGTTGTATCCGCATCGACACCCAAATAAATCCAATAAAGGCAATCAGACAAAGAACAATATCATATGACACAAGTGATTAAATATATGCTTAAAGGTGACAGAATAAAAAAATAAGAAAGAGGTAATATTTGAACGTATTTATTGATATTTAAGACATATCTCCTTAGCGTCTTCATTCAGGTCTGAAAGTTGGTGACCTTTGAGAGGATCTTCGAAGCACTTGCCAGTAAGAGAAGGCCGCGGGTCTAAGTCGAAGTACCATTTGAAACGGCAGCAGTCCAAGGGATTACCTGCATACCAATGTGGAAATTATTCAAATCCAAAAGCATATATCTTAGACCCTCTATAGGAAATATTTAGAACACTTGCAGAGTAATATCTGAAAATCACAAAATGAAGCTACATCTCGAGCATTAGTAGCGTAGTGTTATAGAATCAAGGGCACTTTTATAGCATACTAGACGAATGGCCCGGGCAACGCCCGGGTTTTACCCGAGTGCGAATATATTTTAAAAACGTTTTAATCTTCATCTAGATCTTCATCTTGTCTACACCTTGCTTCCTAGGGTTGTCGGCGCCCGTTGACTCCCGGCGAGCAAGCGACTGCTCCCGTCGGCTGCCGGCGTGCGAGTGGCTTCCCGGCGCATGCGCGCGCCCGTTGACTCCCGGCGAGCAAGCGACTGCTCCCGTCGGCTGCCGGCGTGCGAGTGGCTTCCCGGCGCATGCGCGCGCACAGGGAAGCCACGTGTCGCAGGCGGCCAATGGGCGTGCCCCGCCATCAGTTCCACCGCGTTCTAGATGAGCTATTTAGAATAATTTGAATATATAGTTTTAATAATTGATTTATATATTTTTTAAAATAGCCTATCGTCATCCTCGTTATTTTTTACCTATGTATTGAAATTTTGGTTTGAATTAGTACACTACTGCGAATTTGTATACCGGACATACAAACCAACCAACCAACAGACAAACATACAAACATTCATTTTTATATATATAGATGTTATATCTATAAAATGAAGGTGATAAAATACAAGTGTTTCTTTTACACCTAAAACAAACTTCTACTGTCCTTTATGCGATGAAAAAATATTGGGAGCGTTTCGCCAATTTATTCTATCAGATAGCTTCTTAGAGCTTTAATACTATATTGGACAATTTTGCTTATATGCTGTTTAATTGTTTTTCATTCCTTACACATAGATGCCACGCGCGATGTCGCCTTAAATTGAATATGTTATATTTCCTGTTTGTATTTCTTATTGATACAAATTGTTGTCACTTATTCAATTTATGAAATGATATATGGTTTAAAAATAAGAAATATATATGAGTATTTGAAAAATATATCATTTTATTTGGGCATGCAACTTTCAATATGAGAGAACGTCTCATAATTTAGAATACATGAAGTTTCGAGATTTGCTCAAATTATTTTACTTCTTTAAAACGATAGAAGTTGAGCTTAAAGAGATATATCGAATCTTCAAAATTGCAACATCAGCATCATTGAAATGGTGTAGATCAGAAATACCTTTCTCAAAAATAAACTTTTCTCGTTTATGATATAATTGCCGAAATAAAAATTTGAGGTCTTCAATTATATAATATGAAGCGTCATATTAATATGTTAATATACAATCATAGATAAAACTTAAGGGTGTGGAAAGTCTTTGTTTAAACTTGGTTGTCTCGTGTATCTTCAATAAAGGTCACTGTATATAAAATATTTTTCATAAACATGCTAAAAGGTAAAACTTGCTCATGTTTTGTCTTTAAGTAAAGAACGTTAAAAAAAAAACTTACCATTTAAATCAAATCTAAGAACAGGATATGGCCTAGAGGTGTCTTCAGGTAGAAAGACTCTGGGATCTATGGCTGTGATATGGTTATTTGTGAGATATAATTGACCAAGTCTCTTGGCGTTTCTTAGAAGGTTCACTGGAATTGAGGTCAACTTGTTGTTTCTGTACAGAAAAACATATCAACATAGAAAATAAAATTTCATAATTAGACCTGTCTCTCTATGTATATTTAAAAAAGTATTTAAATACATATACATATATTCAAGCGAAAATTAGTTCAAAGAAAATTTGTGAAATATATTGCATGTGGGGAAAAGATGCTTTGTTCTGCTATTTATGATATATTGACTATATATTTGTAGATAATATAAAAATACTATACAGTACAACCTCCGTTAAAAGATTTTAAACTATAAACATGCTTGTAATCTTAAAAAGTAATGATTTTCTTAATTCAGATGATAACTGTGAGATATATTGACCAGGGGTGAAAACAACAATAATTTTTGCTGATGGTAGAGAAAAAATAGTATATCAGTGAAAAATTCCTGGAAGCTTCTGGGACCAGCTTTTTTGGTCGATGAGATACAAACTTCACCTCGCTGACGAGGACAAAAGCTTGCGTGTTGACCTTTCTTGTATTTTGCACAATATTCTATGTTAATTAATAATCACCACGATTATAGAGAGTTTAAAATTTGTAACAATTATATTTTTGGCAATGTATTTCTTTTTTACATAAATCATTAAATATTATCTCTACAGACCTTACTGCAATAATAAGGTTTGTTGAATGACAGGGTTTGGTTCATTTTACATAAATCCTATAAAATTATCTAGATAATATTTAATGATTTAGGTAAAAAATAAACACATTGTTGAAAAATAATTGTTACAAATTTTATCGAAAGATGTCAATTTAATTAATAAACGATTAGTTTATTTACATAAATACAGCAGATGGCGAAAGCCATCAACTTTGAGTTTAACGATCAGGGGATGCCTTTTCTTGAGGTAAAGGGTGTCTCTAATATAGCAAAGTACTCATTGAAAAAGTTTTTTTTCGAAAGTTTGAAGGAATAGGCGATATATTTTATGGAAACCTATTGCTCTAAGTAACGACAATCGTTTATTGATTCTAGTTCGATGCATTTCATTTTTTTTTTGTTTTCTCTGTGCCTGGGCCGGACAGGGACACACACCCGTCCTAAAGAGGCTCCACCTGGACAACGGCGGGGCTCCAGTCCCCCTCGTTAGACCTAGCGACCTCCCAACGCTCCAAGGAGGACACCTTCCCCTCCACGCTCCAGGAGGAGGGGCGATGCTCTAGGCACCGCCAATGCATTTCATAGTCAATGCGTCGATGAATTTCATAGTCATTATATAATTTCTTTAAATCAGCCTATTAATTAAGCCTTCCTGTCTCTTATCCTTTAAAACAACCAATTATAACGGACACCATTGTTATTTTCTTTATATTTTCACCTTTCATGAGGGCGACCTTTGTAATTTTTTTAATCAAATTGCAAATTGAGTCCGTTTTCAATATTAAATATTTATTTTATAATCCAACAAATATATAGAGTAATTTTGGACATTGATTTTAAAAGTAACTGATGGGAAATTTATTTATGGAATTAACTTCGATACACTAAATTTGTAAATGAATGATTTGTGTCCCAATATCGAATTAGCATTTTTATTTTATATTTATAAATAAATATATATTAATATTAGAAAAAAGTATTTGAACAATATTATGAAATAATTAAAATCAAGTAGCTTATTTAATATTTATCTCAACAGATGGCCTAAGCCATCAGCCACTTTCAATTACACGAACAGGCAAAGTTCTTAATTTTATATCGCTTTTATAGACACTCTGTTAAAAAATGCCCAACTTCTCGAAAGTAACAATTTGATTGGATCTTAAATGTGATCGGTTAGAGAGATTTCTACTGTATAAATTAAGAACAAAATTCTTGGGTGTTTATTGTACATGCTAGAAAGAGGTATTAAAAAGAAAACTTACTCTAAATCGATTGAAATGGTGGTTTCAGGAAAGGCATCAGCCGCCACTTTAGAGATTTGATTATCATTGAATTCGAAAGTCTCAATTTGTGTTAGAAGAAAGAATTTTGGTTTAATTTCTGTTAATTCATTATTTCTAACTGAAAAAGCGAAAACAGTATGAGGAAGATACAGTGGTAGATCCTCCCACAAATGGCTTACCTTACTTTTCCATACCGCAAAATAATGAAGTGTTTTGAAGTTTTTTAAAAATTTTAATTCCCAACTTTGGACAAATGGATTCTCAAAAACACCAATACTTTCTAATTTATCATCCACACCATCAAAAAGATGAGGATTGTTTAAAGTCGCCATTTTTGAATTCTTAATAAAGAATTGCCTAAAGGGAACATCTTTAAATATATTTTTTGGAAGATAGGTAAGGGATGAATCTTTAATGACTACAGATGTAAGAGGTACGTGAGAGGTTTTAAGGATTTGAAGACTTTTAACGAGGTTATCAGCGACTCGCATATTCTTGCAGACGAGAGCGGGAGCGTCACCTGTACCGTCATCCTCACACGAGCAGCCGACAAATTTAGAGTTGTCAATATCAGTACAGCCTTGAACTGCTGTGAAAAATAACAGCATCAACACATTATTCAAGGTTGAACACCACCTGCACAGGCAAATATATTAGCTCTTTGTACATTCTTTTTACATGAACATAGTTTCATTGGAAACGAAATCATTCTATAAAAGTCATTTTCAAAATAGATTTAAAATGCCTTTATTGATAGAGAACATTATGATTGTTAGTAGGATTTTGATTTTTATTTCAAGTTGTTAACTGTCTATCAATCTTTTACAGAACTTTTTTTGTCCTTTTGACATAGTATCGCCCTTTTAAAATAAGGTGTAAAGCTTATTAGTGAAGTACTATTTAAGTATTTATCAATAAGCTTTCCACCTTTTTTGAAAAAGGCAACATTAGGTCACCAAAACGTCAAAAAAAAAGACAATAAACTTTTATAAAAAGATTGATGAAGTCTTCAACTTGATTCAATATTATTTAAATTGAGATGATTTTTATACGCTACAAATATATGCTATATGATTTATATATATGTGATATTGATTATAAACAAATTTAGACCATTATATAGTGTCGTTTATTGTATTAGAAAATATCCGAATTGTATATCTATATAGTCAATTGATTTTTAATATTGAGCAAAAATATCAGACCTCCAGGGAAAATTATATTTTCAAAAACTTTTTAATCTCTAGCTTTCACCCTCTTCTTCCGTGTTTTCTCCCGTAGAAAGATGTTCGTGCCCGAAAGCTAAAGATTAAAAAGGTTTTTGAAAATATACTTCTCCCTGGAGATCTGATATATTTACTCAATGTTGATACAAGGGATTGGTTTATTGAATTATTGAAGATAACCAATATGATATAATGAGAGATTGTCAAGTAACTAGTATGACAGGGCGAAAGGAGTACGTCTTCAATAGCTAGGGTGAATAGCTTAGCTATACAATAGTTCATATATATGAAGGAGCCATTGCTTTATAATAAAGGTGACTCATATAAAATAATTACAAACAAAACATGTGGATATATATCCATAGAACATATTATTAGGGCCTAGTTTACACATATTATATTAGAGATGAACAGTCTTCATAAACACAAACACAATTTATAAGTCAGGTTCATTCTATATTTACTGATAGATAATAGTATAAATGAATAAAACAAAGCATCAAGGGCTGCGTTTCTTTATTAAAACAAATATATTCGAGCTTTCGGGCACATACGCCCTTCTACAGGAATTAATAAAATAATAATCCTACTAGTTTGAAATAAGATTTATATTTAAATTTTAACGTGCATCTCCACGATACACGTGCATTTCAACTTGCAAGGTATCCCATCAGACATGTGATATCTTATACTGTGAATGAATTATTTTTATCTTATTTTATTTAAGTCTATTGAATTATATGCTTCTGGTAAATCAATTCTGCGATTTATACTGTTATATTGTTTGGACACTATTGCTTCAATTATTAACCTTTGAAATTTATTATTAATATTGTTATAATGTACTTTAGGTTCATTTAAGTTAAATGTGTGTCCTGTTGAATTGGAGTGCTGTACTATTAATGATAATGGGTCATTTCTGTTTATGTTTCTTCTGTGTTCAATGATTCTATTATGCAATTTTCTTCCCGTTTCTCCTACATATTTGGCATTACAATTATTACATTCTATAGAATAAATTACCTCTTTTCTGCTTGATATATATTCAGTTTGCCTGTTTTTTGTAATCGGGTTTCTTAAGATATCTGATAAGTTGGGAGAGTTTCTATAAAAGGTTTTTATTCCATATTTATCTAGTGTTCTAGAAATGTGGATGGATTTCGGGGAATATGGGATGTAACAATTCTGCCTATATATTTTAGTTTTTTGTGCTGACATGTTAGATGTGACCTGTGCCTGATAGAATTGTTACATCCCATATTCCCCGAAATCCATCCACATTTCTAGAACACTAGATAAATATGGAATAAAAACCTTTTATAGAAACTCTCCCAACTTATCAGATATCTTAAGAAACCCGATTACAAAAAACAGGCAAACTGAATATATATCAAGCAGAAAAGAGGTAATTTATTCTATAGAATGTAATAATTGTAATGCCAAATATGTAGGAGAAACGGGAAGAAAATTGCATAATAGAATCATTGAACACAGAAGAAACATAAACAGAAATGACCCATTATCATTAATAGTACAGCACTCCAATTCAACAGGACACACATTTAACTTAAATGAACCTAAAGTACATTATAACAATATTAATAATAAATTTCAAAGGTTAATAATTGAAGCAATAGTGTCCAAACAATATAACAGTATAAATCGCAGAATTGATTTACCAGAAGCATATAATTCAATAGACTTAAATAAAATAAGATAAAAATAATTCATTCACAGTATAAGATATCACATGTCTGATGGGATACCTTGCAAGTTGAAATGCACGTGTATCGTGGAGATGCACGTTAAAATTTAAATATAAATCTTATTTCAAACTAGTAGGATTATTATTTTATTAATTCCTGTAGAAGGGCGTATGTGCCCGAAAGCTCGAATATATTTGTTTTAATAAAGAAACGCAGCCCTTGATGCTTTGTTTTATTCATTTATAAATCTTACAGGGCTTTTTCAATTGATATCAATAGATAATAGTATATTTTATCTTCACAATACTAGATTATACTGAATCGAGTATAGAGTGTAATCGTATTTTTTTAAAGGGGACGTATAGTG
The DNA here is from genome assembly GCA_030710605.1 of Cordylochernes scorpioides. Lineage (NCBI taxonomy): Eukaryota > Metazoa > Arthropoda > Arachnida > Pseudoscorpiones > Chernetidae > Cordylochernes > Cordylochernes scorpioides. The sequence goes on from CP092864.1 coordinate 48,205,668, forward strand.
TGTCGAGATAATCACCAATTACAAATTTTTACCAATATTCAGATTGCACAATTTGAGTTGATCTATAAACCTATTATAAGAGAATATATATTTTCAATCAAAATATTATAAATTTATTTTTGATATTTATAATAATTATCATTTTCTCTATTTATTTTATTAAGTTCATAGTTGAGTTTGATAAAATCAATAATCTTGTTATCCCTACATTTGTTTTCTCTCTTTTAACACGTGACTGAATAATGTACAACAAATGAAAAAATAAAATATTTGATATTATAAAGAAAATAATCGATTTTATGAGCAAAGCTACAGGAAATTTAAGCTACATTTCATCATTATATTACAACGTCAACCAGCAGTAAAGGTGGAAGGTGTGTAATAACTCCAGATGTTGGGAATAGTGTACACGAAGATATTTCCTTAGATACTCGATGATCTTACAGGTACTTCAGCGTTACGCAAATAATGGTGCTTAATATCAGAGCTTAATATTTAGAAACATAAATATGTGTGTGTGAATCTTCAGTAAAATATTTAAATAATATCCCTATTAGAAAGGAGCATCAACTTATACAGAACCTTTTAGCTGATAATGATATGTTAGAATTACGAAAATTAAAAATGCGCAATATTTATATCATTCAGGTTGAATATGGTGTGGGTTTGCCAAATCTTGTGTTGAGGAACATTTTTAATAGCTAAATATACGTTTTGTTCTGGGGTGATAAACAAAAGGTATTAGTCATAAACAAAACTTAAGGAAGCTGTACCTTTTACGCTGCAAATTGAGGTTCAGACAATAACTCTGAAAATATATGATACACGGTGACCTTTATTAAAGACAAACGAGAAAAAAACAAGTTTAAAAAAATGTCTAAGTCTCTTTCAAAAAAAAAAAATAATAAAAAGACGACCAGAGGCTTTCAAATATGTAACCTCTTCGATATTTATCCATAAGTATATTTGGGGGCATTTTAAAAAAGTCAAAACGTTTTCTCTTTACATATTTATAATTCAATATGATAGACTATTATCTGTAGAAATATATTTGAACTTGTTGGCATATGCCATTCATGTTAATATGTATATTTTATTATTTCTGTCTAGTAGCTATATTCAATAAGATGAAAATTGAATGGATCAAAACAGCATATGGTCGAAAAATGTTCATATCTTAAATTATAATTTTAAGTAAATTCTAAATTAAAGGTATAGTAATACATAAAGATAAACCCAGATAAATATGTGTAATCAATGTTATTATTTTAATGGCGATCTAATTTGGATGTTAGTTTTTACTGCCTATATATATCATTACATGATCCATATGTTGAGTAGAATATGAGTGATAATTACGAATAGATATATGAAGTTATGTTAATATCCTTTTTAAAAAAATGAAGTTACCTTAGTTTTCACTATACTTGAATTAAAACAATATTATTTATATTGCCCATTATCAATTTTTTCAATTATAAAAATATAATTATAATACAAAAGAGTTGATATTTCTATAAGATGTGTTTGTGTGTGTTTTCAATATAAAAAATAAAATATCTATTTAAATAATTAATAGAGAAACATTGAACTAATTAAACAAAAGCAAATATGTTTCTCAATGAGGAGGGTTTAGGCGAATAGAAGATTCAAGAATTAAACTCGCATTTATTTTCACTCACTCTCTCTAGAAAGGATCAGCAATATTTGTGAATTTTAGTCCTATTTATAATTCAAACAGGAAATGTATAAATATAAAACATTTTTTTTCGAATACGTGTTTCTATGAACTCGCAGATGAACATGAGATTGCAATAGGTTCCCATTATAATTTTTTTTCTGTTTTGACTTAAAGATTCTCTTTATTTTATATTTACCCTTTATAAACATTGTTATAAAGTAGTTACAATCTCTCTCTCTCTCTCTGATATATATTATTTATAATTTAATAAAAATAAAAAATGTAAATCCTGACAGTGCTCGCATGAGCATTTCTAGATTTTTATATTTTTTATTTTTATCATTTTTCCACATATAATTTAATATAAATATATTTGTGTGTAAATATCACAAAAACAAATGAGGCGAACCTATAATTTCTTTATATAATAAAATAAAACATTAAAGCACGAAAGTTTATTTTATATATAAAACAAACTATTACTGACCTTACTACGATGAAAAATATTGGGAGGGCTCTTGACTCATCAGTGGTTTTCGTTGCAGTAAAGATGGTAGAAAATAGTTTGATTTATGTATAAAAAAAAACTTTCATGCTCTAATGTTTACTTTTCTCATATATAGATGGCGTGGTATTATATCATCAATTTAATATGGATGTTCATCAAATATTGAAATTCGTTCTGAAACAATTCATTACAAATTTTACATATTATAAAAATATTCTCTATCTCTCTCTTCTAAAATTATATTAAAACTATATAATTGAGAAGCCCCTATTAATCGAGAATATATCTTTCTTCTATGAGTTCAACTATTTATTTCTATACTACGAATAAATTAGGATAGTTAATTACTTTACAAAGATATATTAAAGAGCATAGAAATGAACTTACATAATTCAACTCAAACAGTAACAATAGAGAAGGATCAAATGGATGGAAGCTTTATCAGGTTTGGTGCGACTTACCATATGAGACACAGGTGGGAGATATTACCACTACTTCTGGGGAAGAATGGGCGAACAATACAATAGCTCTTTTTTTTACGGGAGAATTGCAGCGTCCAACTTAAAGCCTACTGCTAGAATGTAAGAAATAGGTCGAATAATGTGTTTATTTCAACCTTCTATTTGTATATTTGATGTTCAATATGAAGGATTCTACTGTATATAGACAGGTATTTAAATAATATATTAAGATAATTAGCTTCAAATAATGCTCTATCATCAAAAACAATGGACTAGACGACACACCTACGAGGAGATGAAGAGGATGGCTGAGGAAGTATAGAGAGACCATGTGGCCCATCCTCAGTATAGGAAGGCATTAAAGAAAGAGGATGAATGCTCTATCAATCAACTTATTTAAATTCAAATAATAATATTTATCAAATTATATATTTCGAATTTCTGAATAGGTTGTGATTGGAAAGAATTGTTTAAAAAATAATATGTTTGTGAATGTCAAACTTAGTTTATTTATTGATCGATATTAATGCCTTACCTTTTCCAAGTGAACGGAAGGGTGACACTGTAACGTCGGTAAGTAAATAATCAAGAGAATGGTCATGGTCACTTTATCCTTACTAAACTATGTTTACATACTTTTGTAATTCCATTAGAAAGTGTTCATGTCAAGGTGAGAATATCAGGTTTCCGGGGATAAGTTTCTTTTAAGACATTTCACTTCATATTTCTCTAGCTCTTTCAGAAACGATATTTAGAGAATTGTAAATTAAAATGTTTTATAACCGATACTTATCTTAGGAAGTCTATATTTTCATTTGGATAATGAAACATGTAATTATTTTATTGAAAGTGTTTATATCCAACTCTTCGTTCAATCTCCGACAAGTTTTCGCATTTATTCTAGGGTCGGTCCGCTTTAGTTACATCAGAATCTAATATTATCCTAAGCGAATAGAACATCTTAGGAATTTAATTGTATCTATAATGACTTTAGAAAGTATCCAAAATTCAATTAAGATATCTGCTTAATGATACAATAATTTAATTACCAAAGTAAAATATACAGTTTTAAGATTATCAATAAGCACAATTCAACAAATGAAATAATTGTTGTTTTTTTTCTGCGATAACTTTGGTTTGACAAGGGTCCATTTCCATAATTTTGTTTATTCAAAATAGATCATGAGAAGTATAGAAAGTCTATTTTCATTTGTGAATTTTTATTTATTCTTTATTTGAATATTGATTTTTTATGTATTTCAGCGCTTTAAAAAATATCTAATGGCCCTCATTGTCAACTAGTAAAATTGATCTGGATCGTATCGCAATCCATTTTGATAAAAAAAATCACACCTTTCCATATAAGATATCAGAGACTTAAAATATACTAACTATATTATTGAAATACACTAAATATATAATTAAAATATACTAACTATAAAAATATTATAAAATATACTTTTTGGATAAAATATATATTCTATTAAGCATAGATCTTTTCCTATGGTAGCTGTCACCCATACCTTGTAAGTCTTGTTACTTCTACAATGAATACGATTTTTCC
>CP092864.1:48209981-48254766 GCA_030710605.1 Cordylochernes scorpioides
TAGAGAATAATCAGATTGATGAAGTATTAGGATGCCTTTCTTGGCTGAAAAATTCAGCACAGATGTAGGAGTGTGTGGCGAATGACTTTTTCTCCTTAAATGAACATTGCCTACTCCATTCATTTCTATTTTTAGTCTTATTTATTCAATATTTTGTATTTAATCATAAATAACCACATAGGACATTGTAAAAAAAGTAGTTTCAATATTAATTTCTCTATTTTTCTCTCTGTACTCACGATACATCATTTTAAACCTGATCTCGGTCCTCACATAATTTTTTTATAGTTTCCCACTCTACACCGATCTCGACTATACCATACAGATTGAAATATTTTTTTATATATATTTAGTTGTATTATACACTAAAATACGTCATTTTTGAAATAAAACTTACTCTAAACGGATGATTATCGTGCTTTCGGGAAACGAATCAGCCGCAATTTTCGAAATTTGGTTGTTAGCAAAGTCGAAGGCTTCAACTTGTGTTGGAAGGAAGAATTTTGGTTTTATTTCTGTTAATTCGTTGTCGGTGAACGTGATATATTTCACAGATGGGGGCAGATTGAGTGGCAGTTCGTCCCATATATGTGTTAGGCTACTTTTCCAAACTGCCACCAATTTTAGATTTTTCAAGTATTTCAAAAAACTAACATCCCATCCTTGAGCAAATTGATTATTAACTACTCCGAAGGTTTCTAATATGTCATCAACGCCATCAAAAAGATTAGGTATATTCAGAGTTGAAATTTTTGAGTTATTAATATGCAATTGCTTGAAGGAAACTCCTTCAAATATTTTTCTAGGAAGATAGGTGAGGGCAGAATCTCTAATCTCCAGAGTTTGAAGGGGAACTTGAGATGTCTTGAGGACTTTAAGACTCTTGATGAGGTTGTCAGCGACTCGCATGTTCATACAGACAAGAGTGGGGTTGTCAGCTGTACCTTCATCTTCACACATGCAGCCGACAAATTTAGAGTTATCAATATCAGTACAACCTTGGACGGCTGAGACAAATAACACCATCAGCAGGAAGTTGGCAAACCACCTGCAAAGTAACTTCATTAGGCATTTGAATTATAATTTATAATGTATAAATAGAACTATAAATATTGGGAATAGATCAATCACAAATGATAAATAAAAAGACATATATTGATTCAGAAATAAATTTTAAACAAAATTTCAGTAGGCTGAACGTCAACCTTTGTCAAGTTGCAACAACGTGTTTATATTCATATATGTTGTATTACTTCAACAAATGTTGCCATTCAGATAATTGAAATATTTGCTAAATATATTCATTTTTGATTTCAATATATGCATTTATGTATGGAAATCTCTAGACGATAAACTATATGAAATAATTTTAGAAGTATTATTCATTTTATGAATATATATATAGTTTAAACTAGTTATAAATCTAAAATTTCACATATATATAGAAGCAATGGGCGCTTCTCCCGTCAAAATAAACGTCAGAATCTGACGCCATCTTTTGACCGTCGCCGCAACTAGCGGCATCGGGTCGGTGACAAAGCCACAACACCAACTTTGGCAAACTGATAGGCGTCCACCTAGAGACCATGGTTTCGGGCTAATGGCCCTCGTCATTCTAGGGCGGACTTTATTCCATGAGATCCACACGGGATCAAATGGAATCCTCACAATCTACCAAATAGGTGCTTTGCTGGCAATGTGGCTGGGCCAAATCTATTGGCAAAACATAGATGGAAAATGCCCATTGCTTCTATGGATTAATTTCCTCCCGGCAAATATTCCATCTATGTTTTGCCAATAGTTTGGTCCAGCCACATTGCCAGCAAAACACCTCTTTGGTAGATTGTAAGGATTCCATTAGATCCCGTGTGGATCCCATGGAATAAAGTCCGTTCTAGACTGAAATCTCTGATCCAAACTATTTTTAGACTTTATATTTTCAAGATTATTATTGCCACGACTGCATAACAATTACATAATGATACTCATGGATACCAAAATCAAGCAACAAATAATAATAATTCAATATATCAACCTAATTCCAAAATACAACAATGTGCAAAACTTAAGAATGTTGTAACCTTTAGCATTTATATAGGGATCCAGACAATAACTATGAAATATATTTGATACACAGTTACCTCTATTGAAGACACATAATATAACCAAGTTTGAACAAAATTATCTCTGTCTCTTTGAAAAATAGGCCACCGGTGACAATAGTTTTGTTCATGAGTGTATATTAGCAAAAAATAAATATATGTATTATATTTATTTATTTACAACATCAAAAATTTGAAAATCCTCTTAATTCCATGATGACTAATCTATTTGCATTCCCTGTTTCTAGTTTAACGAAAATAAGTTTAAAATATGTAGATATATTTAATGAGGGTATGCAAATGCTGAAAATATTTTTTATTGGATCATCCTGAATATTGATTATTGTCTGCTAAAGAAGGTAACTTCCTTCTCTCTCTCTCTCTCTCTCTCTCTCTCTCTCTCTGAACATTTTGCATTATGTAGGTATTTATATATATTCAAATGTAATCCATATTTGTTATGTATATGTTTATATATATATTATCATTACATATAATAATATATTTAACTATGAAAATTATAAACTCTTATAGACGCGTATGATTATGTTTAAAAATTAAACAATTTCTACTATCTTTATACGGCGTTATTTATACGCGTCTATAATAGTTTCGAATTTTCCTAACAGATGGCGCGCTGATGCATCATAATACTTAACTATGCATAAAAAATATTTCAAAATAATTTATTTGTTAGATATATACCTTTGAACAACAATAACTATAGATTCACCTATCGATCTTAGAGAAAATTTACACCTGACTGCAAAATATTTCTTGATAAATATAAACATTTAATTATTAAGTTGTTAACGTGATAATCCTGTTGAAGGACAGACAAGTATGAAAGCTTGAAAATAGAAATTTTCACAAGAAAATTAACCCTGAGAGCTTTATTTATTTTATAATAAACATTTAATGTCGTTTAAAAACTCGGCTTTTATAAAATTTGAATCAGTAATATAAAATATGGGTCAATTTACCTTTTGTGACCCATATATTGGGAGTATATAAACATATTTTTCTATAATATTAAGAGGAATGCATTTCAATATTGCAACTTAGAGATTAGGATAGAATAATAAATTATAAAATATAATAATTTGTATATTGTAAACTAAATCACGAAGATTTTACAATTAAGTATAGAGAAATATTATAAAATATCAAAACACCTCTTGCACAATAAGTTTCTTTATTTAAGAATAAGAAACTTTAAGAAACATTATTGAGCAAAAAAAAAAGGTTTTTTGATATTTTATAATAGTAAATCGCTATTTTCCTATATCTGAATAGAGAAATATATTGATAGTACTTACATTTTAGAATACAAAAATAGAAAACACTAGTTGAGGTTGGGATGAAAGCAAGCTTTATCTAGTCTGGTGCGACTCATTATATCTGGTACAGCTGGGAATAGATTACTGCATCATAAAGATATGCGATGCAAAAACAATCCATTATCTGTTTGCATGGAAAGGATTGTCATTATATAATAAAAAGAGGAAGTTAAATATAAGGTTTAGACAAATATTTCCACTTTTATCTTAATATTCAGCGTCGTTTTATGCTTTTTTGAAAACAATATTTGTAAAAGTTATTTTCCTATATATACAAAAAAGTGTATAGAATAATTCGAAATTATTTACTTATTCAAAACCTACATTTGGTATATTAAAAAATGGTCTCTGTAAACATAAATTCAATATATTTCAAATATTTTGCCTTTTATTTTTTTATCGTACTTTTCATTTAATTTTTATTTTATTGGAATATAGTTACATTATGAAATTTTAATTTTTAAATTAAAGGAAAATACCTAGCGACAGAACTAATTCAATATAGGATAAAATATACACAGGGTTTTTTTACTAGATTTATAATTCAATTTCCTCATAAAAAATGTTGAATTTCACATAATATTTCGGCATTATACACTGGTCCGCAAAATTAAAGGAACAACACATGTTTAAGAAAAAGAAAAGTTATATTAAGCGATATATATCAAGTTTTGGTATATTCAGAAGCTTCCATGAATTAAGAGAGTATGTAAAACAGAAAAACAAATAAAGTTGTTCCCAATATGCAAAATACCACCGTCTACGTTGACTCCGCCTCCAGCACGTGCCTGAGTCTTTCTCAAAGCGTACTAATTTTACGCTCCACTAGATTTTTATTGAACCTTTTTGTTTTTTAAAGTTTTCATGGCTTATAGGCAACATTTATCACAAGAAAAAAAAAGGCAAGCTATTGGAAGGATGGAAGCAGGCCAATCAAAGGCAGTAGTAGCAAGATGGCTTGGAATGACAAGAAACGTTGTCTCAAGGCTTTGGAAAAAATTTCAAACGACAGCTAATGTTGCCAGAACACCCGGACAAGGACGGCCAAGGTTCACAACGTTAAATCAAGACCGTTAATTAAGTCTCCTCGTGCGTCGCAATAGAAGAATGACAGCATCGCAACTGCGAAGTGACCTCAATGCAGCTACAGGAGTCTTAGTATCAACTGATACAATACGCAGAAGGCTTCACAAGAAGGGCCTCTATGCTCGACGACCCATAATTTGTGTGCCATTGACACCACCTCAAAAGAGAAAGTAAACTTTGGTGCAGACAACATGTCGCCTGGAATCCAGATGAATGGAGGCGTGTAATGTTCACTGATGAGTCCAGATTCTCTCTAAACAGCGATTCTCGTCGTGTCTTTGTCTGGAGAGAGGTAGGAACCAGAAATAATCCTCGGAATATGGTTGAAAGGGATCCCTACAGAATCTAAGGTTTTATGGTCTGGGCTGGAATCTTCTTGGGCGGTCGCACAGCACTCCATATTTTTCGGCAAGGAACCCTGACTGGACAGAGGTATCGGGACGAGATCTTGGCAGCATATGTGTTGCCTCAAGCATTGGAAATGGGTGAAAACTTTCTTCTAATGGATGATAATGCCCGTCCAAATAGGGCTGGTGTGGTCGACACTTTTCTCTAAAACCATGAAATTGCTCGGATGAATTGGCCAGCTCGATCCCCAGACCTAAATCCCATTGAGCATGTATAGGGCAGCCTAAAACGGCGGATCTCATCCCTCCAACCCCCTCCTAGAAACAGCCTTAACACAAGAGTGGGCGCTGATTCCACAGGAGCTGATAAACTCCCTAATTCTTAGTATGGGTCACCGATGTAGAGCCTGTCTATCAGTTAAAGGCGATCACATCCCATATTAACAACAATATCCAAGATATTTAAGAATATCATTGCTTGACCTGCTAATTTGCATAAAATACGTGTTAGAATTCATTGAATTCGGGTATTCTAATCAATAATGGAATAATAAATTTGTGTATAAAATTTCATTGATAAATGTTTAATAAAATTTGAGAAATATGAAAAAAATATGTTGTTCCTTCAATTTTGCGGACCAGTGTATATTTATATAATTTTTGGGAATATTTTAATTATATCATAAAGTTCCTCATAGCAATGATATATTTTTTAAAAAGGTATTATCGATGATACATTTATTTTTCAATTATCTACTGATAAACAATGAAGTGTGAATACTATAAATGAACAATAGTAGTCCAAAAGTTGGAAAATAATATTTGGTATGAGTTATATTACCTAGTTATAAACTTGAACGATTATTATAAAATATATGCAGCAAAGCACAATGTTAAAATGCCTATTAACAGTGTCAGTAACAATTATTACGCCCTTTTGGTCGAACATGAAAGTAGGCACGCAAGCATCAGTAATGAAGAAACGAAATGTCGTCTTGTTGTACAATGAGAGTAGGATCAGAAAAGGACCTCATTCGCTATGGATTTATTCTGATCCTTGGCTCGTTTATGTTACACTTGATGGGAAATGTAGGTTATTTTTCTGGAAATTATCGAACATATTACTAAGAACATTTTCTGTAAATTTAAGGTGAATAAAAATATTTCTCTGTAAGAAAACTATTCATATACTTTGTCAGCAGCTCAATTAAATAATCTTACGCAATTTATGGTGATTTATTGTGCTGGCGTTTTATGAAATATCTTGGAAATTATATTATTCGTCATCTATATTCTCTTAAAAGCAAAGTGAGCTCAAAAACCTAACACCTGGAATGGCTCTTAGAGTGACGAATATAAAATTTGCATTCATTCTTACACTGAAATAGAGCATGAAGCAACCGACAAAAATGATTTTGAAAAGAATAAGATTTTAAATGAATGGTAGCAAGTGGAGATCATCCTGCAGGATTCCGAATTTGATTTTTTCGAGTATAGGGTTCATAATGCTACTTTTTTTAGCTCCAAGAGGAGTTATGAAATCGGTTGAATTCACCAAACAGTTTATATAGTTTTATATTTTTATGAAAATAACGAAATCCAGTTAATTCGTTCTAATATCTAGACATATCTTCTTGACCCTGAAATTGATTCTGATTAAGATCCCCCCCCCCCCCTAGAAACTTCAATAAACTAACCTAACATCTGTTCTGTAAATTTTAGAGAAAAATCATTAAGAAGATGGCCAATCTACCTATCGGATTTATACGTTAATGAATGTCGTTTTAAATATTAATAGTACATCATTTTAAGAATTTGTGTATTCTAGATTCACATTGACAGTTAACATAAAATATTTTGTAGAACAACGTTTTCAATTTATAATTCTTTTTGCACATCAAAAACTTATTTTCATATAGAACTGAAACTATCAATTAACTTCAACAAAATGTGCCACTAAATATATTTTTTATTAAATGTACTTTATTGATCTTAATTAAATAATATTCATACAATGATATATATTTAGATAGATATACATTATGTTTATATACAACTAGCCGAATGACCCGGGCAACGCCCGGGTTTTACCCGATTAAATGTTTTATTAAAATACTATTCTTCACAATCATAAATATATGGCGTCGTGGATGGCACTCTTTTGAGACGTCCCGCTTCAATCTTTGTGTGTTTTTAAAATACAAAAAAAAAATGTAAATTTTTACAACTATATTTGAAAATTGTATTATTTAGATTTTTGTATGAATATATTTTAAATCTGATATATACACTGCGTGACATTGAAAATGGAACACCAAGAAATAGTGGCCAGAAAGTGATGAAACTCGGCAGACAGAGAGAGACAGGGACGAACAATAAGTGATCTTTATTTCAAAATGATAGTCATAATACAGAGCAAGAACGGCGTCGGCTTAGTAGCAAGTAGGACCATCGCGGACGGCGATGCACGCAGCAACACGTCTATGTAGGGAGTCAATCAGAGTACGGATGGCGTCCTGAGGGATGGCTCTCCATTCCCTCTCAACCACTTGCCACAGTTCGTCTTCTGAACGCGGCTGTGGCAAGGCATGTAAACGGCGTCCAATGATGTCCCAGACGTGCTCGATTGGTGAGAGATCAGGAGAGTACGGTGGCCAGGGAAGCATCTGTACATCTTGCAGAGCTTGTTGGCTAATGCGAGCAGTGTGCGGTCGGGCGTTATCCTGCTGATAAAGGGCATTGGGTACCCCCTGAAGGTAGGGAAGTGTCACCGGTCGCAGCACATCATCAACGTATCGTTGGGCAGTCATAGTGCCCTGAATACGAAGTAAAGGTGACCTGGAATCATACGCGATTGCGCCCCAAACCATGATTCCACGTTGTCGCACGGTGGGGCGTTCCACAATTGCTACCGGATTGGACCTTTCTCCACGTCGACGCCACACGCGTACACGGCGACTATCACTGGACAAGCAGAAACGCGACTCATCTGAGAACACGACCCTGTGCCATTCCGTCATCCACGTCGATCTAGCCCGGCACCATTCCAAACGTTGGCGCCTATTCGGTGGGGTCAATGGCAGTCTTCTTAGCGGACGGCATGAGTGCAAGCTTTAGCAACCAATCGACGGGAAATGGTTCTGGTCGAGATGGAATGATCTAGGGTGTCTTGCACATGTTGCAGGATGGCGGTACAAGTGGCTTGTGGGGCTGCCACTGCTTGTCGAAGGATACGCCGATCCACACGTGCTGACGTCACTCTGGTTGCACCAACATTCCTATAAATTGCCACATTTCCTTGTTCCAACCATCTTCTCCACAGTCGGTGCACCGTGGACGCACCAAGGTGTGTATCAGCTGCGATTTGACGTATGGACCAACCTGCCCTTTTCAGTCCGATCACCATGCCCCTCGTAAAAGCGTCTGTCTGCTTGAACTGCCTCCGTTTACGATGACCTGGCATTCTCTGTTATTACACGTGTCTTTTGACACAGGAACAAAATTTCTACAATGATTTTCCTTGAAGAAATAACGACACGAATACTGTCCTTTCTGCAAGTTCCTTCCCTTATATCTTACTCCATGTGCGCACGAGAGCTGCGCATTTTACATCATTTGCATAACTCGGTTAGGCGCGTCTACCCTGAAATTTGCATAATTTTCTGGCCACTATTTCTTGGTGTTCCATTTTCAATGTCACACGCAGTGTACATAAAATGATATGATAATGATAGCAAGGGATTTCTTGTTCCTACCCTGTCATTACGTCACTCAAGGTCACCATCGCGCCACGTGGTGGCGCAGCAAACGGTGACAGAATGGCGCTCTCCTATTGGCTCGCTACGATCACGCCACCAAAAGCAAACGGTGACAGAACGCATGGCGCGCGCGCGCTGATAACTGTATATAGAATTATACCCATGCAAATTATACATATGGTTAGTATACCTACAAATAATCGACTATATTCTCTTTAAATTGAATATTTTACTATATTAAGATAGATTACTATAGTTAAGGTCATAGTAGAGAACATATTTACAACAAAATGATTATTTTGATATATAGAGTGAAATAAGAGACTCTTTGTTTCTACCTCAACTATATATACAGGTCGATAAAATAAATTCATTCTTAGTATCTCTCAAAATTTATTTTATTCCCTAAATGCACTATATTTTCCTCAAAGTGTGTTTATGAACAAGAATCTTAAATGGCTGGGGAATCTTAAAAAAAACTAGAGAGTGATACCTATTATACACGATATACTTGTATTTCAATAAAATTGCGCTACCTTTCAAGAAAACAACTCTTCATCAAGTGTGATAAAAAATACTGAAGACTCTGTCTCTAGGTATATATATCTTTATTTGAATAGAAACGATGAGTTGTTTAGATATTATAGAGGTTTAGAGTATTATAAAATGCAACAAGAAAATCACTATCCTCAATGTTTCTTGTAAATTTCAGATGTCTTGCAAAATATTTGCACGAAAGATATTAGTCTTTGAAAATTTCAGGAAAAATAATTATTGCTCACATGAAAGTAAATACCTAAAGGTGTTGTGGTATATATAAAATATTTAGCACACACACATAGAATTACTAAATAATAATTGAAAAATATTTTTGAATTTTTAAAATATTTTTTCGATTTATGTACAATTTTTAATTAAGTAATTTGATTTTTATATAATGAAACGCAGCAACATATATATATATATTCCTCGTTTTTTCATAAATAGTATGTCATATAGAAAGAGGTACTGTGCAATTTATCTGAAAAAAATGCATATACTTCTAAAATTAAACACAATAATAATTAAACTAAAATTAACGTTTTAAACTGATTGATTTAACTTCTGAATTTCAAACTAAACATTTAGCGTGAAGTATAGTTGTATCCGCATCGAAACCTAAATAAATACAATAAAGGCAATCAGACAAAGAACAATATTATATGACACAAGTGATTAAAGATATGTTTAAAGGTGACAGAATAAAAAAATAAGAAAGAGGTAATATTTGAACGTATTTATTGATATTTAAGACATATCTCCTTAGCGTCTTCATTCAGGTCTGAAAGTTGGTGACCTTTGAGAGGATCTTCGAAGCACTTGCCAGTAAGAGAAGGCCGCGGGTCTAAGTCGAAGTACCATTTGAAACGGCAGCAGTCCAAGGGATTACCTGTATACCAATGTGGAAATTATTCAAATCCAAAAGCATATATCTTAGACCCTCTATAGGAAATATTTAGAGCACTTGCAGAGTAATATTTGAAAATCACAAAATGAAGCTACATCTCGAGCATTAGTAGCGTAGTGTTATAGAATCAAGGGCACTTTTATAGCATATGTTATATCTATAAAATGAAGGTGATAAAATACAAGTGTTTCTTTTACACCTAAAACAAACTTCTACTGTCCTTTATGCGATGAAAAAATATTGGGAGCGTTTCGCCAATTTATTCTATCAGATAGCTTCTTAGAGCTTTAATACTATATTGGACAATTTTGCTTATATGATGTTTAATTGTTTTTCATTCCTTACACATAGATGCCACGCGCGATGTCGCCTTTATTTGAATATGTTATATTTCCTGTTTGTATTTCTTATTGATACAAATTGTTGTCACTTATTCAATTTATGAAATGATATATGGTTTAAAAATAAGAAATATATATAAGTATTTGAAAAATATATCATTTTATTTGGGCATGCAACTTTCAATATGAGAGAACGTCTCATAATTTAGAATACATGAAGTTTCGAGATTTTCTCAAATTATTTTACTTCTTTAAAACGATAAAAGTTGAGCTTACAGAGATATATCGAATCTTCAAAATTGCAACATCAGCATCATTGAAATGATGTAGATCAGAAATACCTTTCTCAAAAATAAACTTTTCTCGTTTTTAAAATAATTGCCGAAATAAAAATTTGAGGTCTTCAATTATATAATATGAAGCGTCATATTAATATGTTAATATACAATCATAGAGAAAACTTAAGGGTGTGGAAAGTCTTTGTTTAAACTTGGTTGTCTCGTGTATCTTCAATAAAGGTCACTGTATATAGAATATTTTTCATAAACATGCTAAAAAGTAAAACTTGCTCATGTTTTGTCTTTAAGTAAAGAACGTTAAAAAAACCCTTACCATTTAAATCAAATCTAAGAACAGGATATGGCCTAGAGGTGTCTTCAGGTAGAAAGACTCTGGGATCTATGGCTGTGATATGGTTATTTGTGAGATATAATTGACCAAGTCTCTTGGCGTTTCTTAGAAGGTTTACTGGAATTGAGGTCAACTTGTTGTTTCTGTACAGAAAAAAGCATATCAACATATAAAATAAAATTTCATAGATAGACCTGTCTCTCTATTTATATTTAAAAATAGTATTTAAATACATATACATATATTCAAGCGAGAATTAGTTCAAATAAAGTTTGTGAAATATATTGTATGCGGGGAGAAATGCTTTGTTCAGCTATTTATGATATATTGACTATATATTTGTAGATAATATAAAAATAGTATACAGTAGAACCTCCGTTAAAAAAATTTAAACTATAAAAATGCTTGTAATCTCTTAAAAAGTAATAATTTTCTTAATTCAGATGGCAACTGTGAGATATATTGACCAGGGGTGAAAACAACAATAATTTTGCTAATGGTAGAGAAAAAATAGTATATCAGTGAAAAATTCCTGGAAGCTTCTGGAACCAGCTTTTTTGGTCGATGAGATACAAACTTCACCTCGCTGACGAGGACGAAGGCTTGCGTGTCGACCTTTCTTGTATTTTGCACAATATTCTAGGGTAATTAATAATCACCACGATTATAGAGAGTTTAAAATTTGTAACAATTATATTTTTGGCAATGTATTTCTTTTTTACCTAAATCATTAAATATTAAAGGTAAAGACTCTTCTAGTAAGGTATATCAAATAAGGAGGATCAGAAGATGAGTTTCTTTTATTGTATGAATGTTACGAGCTTTCGGGCAAAAGCCCTTCGACAGGCAAAAACATAACTATACAAAGAAAGACAACGATTTTTATATGTTAATCTTAACTGAAAACCGATTTTTGAATAAAGTAAATATTAAATCTGCTGTCTGAGACCACGAGACGGCGCATGGTTTGGGCTATTGAAATAAACATGTGGGAGGTTTAAATGTAGTTTGTGTAGGCTGCGGGGATGTCTATTTTTCTATTTATGCTGTGTAGCTTGGATGAAACTATGGATTCTAGAACCAATCTCTGGTGTAGGTTGGAGATATTTTTGTAGTGAATGGTTGGGTTAGCAGTGTCAAAGGAATGGCCAGAAGATGCAATGTGTTGGAAAATAAGGGAACGGGTATCTCGGTTGGTGATGTTGCGTGTGTGTTCGGTCATTCTGATGGCGATGGTTCTACCGGTCTCCCCCACATAGGTGGCAGGACATTGTTGGCACGAGACCGAGTAGACTGCTCCAGAAGATGTTAGAGGATCAGTGGAGGAGTCGGTTTTTGTGATGGGATGCCTAAGGAGTGAGTGGAGGTTAGGTGTGTTAGTAAAAATACCTTACTGCAATAATAAAGTTTGTTGAATGACAGGGCTTGGTTCATTTTACATAAATCATATAAAATTAACTAGATAATATTTAATGATTTAGGTAAAAAATAAACGAATTGTTGAAAAATAATTGTTACAAATTTTATCGAAAGATGTCAATTTAATTTATAAACGATTAGTTTATTTACATAAATACGGCAGATGGCGAAAGCCATCAACTTTGAGTTTAACGATCAGGACATGCCTTTTCTTAAGGTAAAGGGTGTCTCTAATATAGCAAAGTACTCATTGAAAAAGTTTTATTTCGAAAGTTTGAAGGAATAGGCGATATATTTCATGGAAACCTATTGCTCTAAGTAACGACAATCGTTTATTGATTCTAGTTCGATGCATTTAATTTTTTTTTGTTTTCTCTGTGCCCGGGCCGGACAGGGACACACACCCGTCCTAAAGAGTCTCCACCTGGACAACGGCGGGGCTCCAGTCCCCCTCGTTAGACCTAGCGACCTCCCAACGCTCCAAGGAGGTCACATTCCTCTCCATGTTCCAGGAGGAGAGCGAAGCTTCAGGCACCGCCAATGCATTTCATAGTCAATGCGTCGATAAATTTCATAGTCATTATATAATTTCTCTAAATCAGCCTATTAATTAAGCCTTTCTGTCTCTTATCCTTTAAAACAACCAATTATAACGGACACAATTGTTATTTTCTTTATATTTTCACCTTTCATGAGGGCGACCTTTGTAATTTTTTAATCAGATTGCAAATTGAGTCCGTTTTCAATATTAAATAATTATTTTATTATCCAACAAATATATAAAGTAATTTTGGACATTAATTTTAAAAGTAACTGATGGGAAATTTATTTATGGAATTAACTTCGATATACTAAATTTGTAAATGAATGTTTTGTGTCCCAATATCGAATTAGTATTTTTATTTTATATTTATAGATAAATTTATATATTAATATTAGAAAAGGGTCTTTGAACAATATTCTGAAATAATTAAAATCATGTAGCTTATTTTTAATATTTATCTCAACAGATGGCCTAAGCCATCAGCCACTTTCAATTACACGAACAGGCAAAGTTATTAATTTTATATCGCTTTTATAGATACTCTGTTAAAAAATGCCCAACTTCTCGAAAGTAACAATTTGATTGGATCTTAAATGTGATCGGTAAGAGAGATTTATACTGTATAAATTAAGATTAAAATTCTTGGGTGCTTATTGTACATGCTAGAAAGAGGTATTAAAAAGAAAACTTACTCTAAATCGATTGAAATGGTGGTTTCAGGAAAGGCATCAGCCGCCACTTTAGAGATTTGATTATCATTGAATTCGAAAGTCTCAATTTGTGTTAGAAGAAAGAATTTTGGTTTAATTTCTGTTAATTCATTATTTCTAACTGAAAAAGCGAAAACAGTATAAGGAAGATACAGTGGTAGATCCTCCCACAAATGGCTTACCTTACTTTTCCATACCGCAAAATAATGAAGTGTTTTGAAGTTTTTTAAAAATTTTAATTCCCAACTTTGGACAAATGGATTCTCAAAAACACCAATACTTTCTAATTTATCATCTACACCATCAAAAAGATGAGGATTGTTTAAAGTCACCATTTTTGAATTCTTAATAAAGAATTGCCTAAAGGGAACATCTTTAAATATATTTTTTGGAAGATAGGTAAGGGATGAATCTTTAATGACTACAGATGTAAGAGGTACGTGAGAGGTTTTAAGGATTTGAAGACTTTTAACGAGGTTATCAGCGACTCGCATATTCTTGCAGACGAGAGCGGGAGCGTCACCTGTACCGTCATCCTCACACGAGCAGCCGACAAATTTAGAGTTGTCAATATCAGTACAGCCTTGAACTGCTGTGAAAAATAACAGCATCAACACATTCTTCAAGGTTGAACACCACCTGCACAGGCAAATATATTAGCTCTTTGTACATTCTTTTTACATGAACATAGTTTCATTGGAAACGAAATCATTCTATAAAAGTCCTTTTCAAAATAGATTTAAAATGCCTTTATTGATAGAGAACATTATGATTGTTAGTAGGATTTTGATTTTTATTTCAAGTTGTTAACTCTCTATCAATCTTTTACAGAACTTTTTTTGTCCTTTTGACATAGTATCGCCCTTTTAAAATAAGGTGTAAAGCTTATTAGTGAAGTACTATTTAAGTATTTATCAATAAGCTTTCCACCTTTTTTGAAAAAGGCACATTAGGTCACCAAAACGTCAAAAAAAGACAATAAACCTTTATAAAAAGATTGATAAAGTCTTCAACTTGATTCAATATTATTTAAATTGAGATGAATTTTGTACGCTACAAATATATGCTATATGATTTATATATATGTGATATTGATTATAAACAAATTTAGACCATTATATAGTGTCGTTTATTGTATTATAAAATATCCGAATTGTATATCTATATAGTCAATTGATTTTTAATATTGAGTAAAAATATCAGACCTCCAGGGAAAATTATATTTTCAAAAACTTTAATCTCTTGCATTCACGCCCTTCTTCCGTGTTTTCTCCCGTAGAAAGATGTTCGTGCCCGAAAGCTAAAGATTAAAAAGGTTTTTGAAAATATACTTCTCCCTGGAGATCTGATATATTTACTCAATGTTGATACAAGGGATTGGTTTATTGAATTATTGAAGATAACCAATATGATATAATGAGAAATTGTCAAGTAACTAGTATGACAGGGCGAAAGGAGTACGTCTTCAATAGCTAGGGTGAATAGCTTAGCTATACAATAGTTCATATATATGAAGGAGCCATTGCTTTATAATAAAGGTGACTCATATAAAATAATTACAAACAAAACATGTGGATATATATCCATAGAACATATTATTAGGGCCTAGTTTACACATATTATATTAGAGATGAACAGTCTTCATAAACACAAACACAATTTATAAGTCAGGTTCATTCTATATTTACTGATAGATAATAGTATATTTTATCTTCACAATACTAGATTATACTGAATCGAGTATAGTGAAGTAATCGTATTTTTTTGAAGGGGACGTATAGTGTGTCGAGATAATCACCAATTACAAATTTTTACCAATATTCAGATTGCACAATTTGAGTTGATCTATAAACCTATTATAAGAGAATATTTATTTTCAATCGAAATATTATAAATTTATTTTTGATATTTATAATAATTATCGTTTTCTCTATTTATTTCATTAAGTTCATAGTTGAGTTTGATAAAATCAATAATCTTGTTATCCCTACATTTGTTTTCTCTCTTTTAACACGTGACTGAATAATGTACAACAAATGAAAAAATAAAATATTTGATATTATAAAGAAAATAATCGATTTTATGAGCAAAGCTACAGGAAATTTAAGCTACATTTCATCATTATATTACAACGTCAACCAGCAGTAAAGGTGGAAGGTGTGTAATAACTCCAGATGTTGGGAATAGTGTACACGAAGATATTTCCTTAGATACTCGATGATCTTACAGGTACTTCAGCGTTACGCAAATAATGGTGCTTAATATCAGAGCTTAATATTTAGAAACATAATTATGTGTGTGTGAATCTTCAGTAAAATATTTAAATAATATCCCTCTTAAAAAGGAGCATCAACTTATACAGAACCTTTTAGCTGATAATGATATGTTAGAATTACGAAATTTAAAAATGCGCAATATTTATATCATTCAGGTTGAATATGGTGTGGGTTTGCCAAATTTTGTGTTGAGGAACATTTTTAATAGCTAAATATACGTTTTGTTGTGGGGTGATAAACAAAAGGTATTAGTCATAAACAAAACTTAAGGAAGCTGTACCTTTTACGCTGCAAATTGAGGTTCACACAATAACTGAAAATATATGATACACAGTGACCTTTATTAAAGACAAACGAGAAAAAAAAACAAGTTTAAAAAAATGTCTAAGTCTCTTTCAAAAAAAAAAAAATAATAATAATAATAAAAAGACGACCAGAGGCTTTCAAATATGTAACCTCTTCGATTTTTATCCGTAAGTATATTTGGGGGCATTTTAAAAAAGTGAAAACGTTTTCTCTTTACATATTTATAATTCAATATGATAGACTATTATCTGTAGAAATATATTTCAACTTGTTGGCATATGCCATTCATGTTAATATGTATATTTTATTATTTCTGTCTAGTAGCTATAGTCAATAAGATGAAAATTGAATGGATCAAAACAGCATATGGTCGAAAAATGTTCATATCTTAAATTATAATTTTAAGTAAATTCTAAATTAAAGGTATAATAATGCATAAAGATAAACCCAGATAAATATGTGTAATCAATGTTATTATTTTAATGGCGATCTAATTTGGATGTTAGTTTTTACTGCCTATATATATCATTACATGATCCATATGTTGAGTAGAATATGAGTGATAATTACGAATATATATATGAAGTTATGTTAATATCCTTTTAAAAAAAATGAAGTTACCTTAGTTTTCACTATACTTGAAAAAACCAATATTATTTATATTGCCCATTATCAATATTCAATTATAAAAATATAATTATAATATAAAAGAGTTGATATTTCTATAAGATGTGTTTGTGTGTGTTTTCAATATAAAAAATAAAATATATATTCAAATAATTAATAGAGAAACATTGAACTAATTAAACAAAAGCAAATATGTTTCTCAATGAGGAGGGTTTAGGCGAATAGAAGATTCAAGAATTAAACTCGCATTTATTTTCACTCACTCTCTCTCTCTCTAGAAAGGATCAGCAATATTTGTGAATTTTAGTCTTATTTATAATTCAAACAGGAAATGTATAAATATAAAACTTTTTTTTTTGAATACGTGTTTCTATGAACTCGCAGATGAACATGAGATTGCAATAGGTTCCCATTATAATTTTTTTTCTGTTTTGACTTAAAGATTCTCTTTATTTTATATTTACCCTTTATAAACATTGTTATAAAGTAGTTACAATCTCTCTCTCTGATATATATTATTTATAATTTAATAATAATAAAAAATGTAAATCCTGACAGTGCTCGCATGAGCATTTCTATATTTTTATATTTTTTATTTTTATCATTTTTCCACATATAATGTAATATATATATATTTGTGTGTAAATATCACAAAAACAAATGAGGCGAACCTATAATTTCTTTATATAATAAAATAAAACATTAAAGCACGCGCGAAAGTTTATTTTATATATAAAAATAAACTATTACTGACCTTACTGCGATGAAAAATATTGGGAGGGCTCTTGACTCATCAGTGGTTTTCGTTGCAGTAAAGATGGTAGAAAATAGTTTTATTTATGTATAAAAAAACTTTCATGCTCCAATGTTTTCTTTTCTCATATATAGATGGCGTGGTATTATATCATCAATTTAATATGGATGTTCATCAAATATTGCAATTCGTTCTGAAACAATTCATTACAAATTTTACATATTATAAAAATATTCTCTATCTCTCTCTTCTAAAATTATATTAAAACTAGATAATTGAGAAGCCTCTATTAATCGAGAATATATCTTTCTTCTATGAGTTCAACTATTTATTTCTATACTACGAATAAATTAGGATAGTTAATTACTTTACAAAGATATATTAAAGAGCATAGAAATGAACTTACATAATTCAACTCAAACAGTAACAATAGAGAAGGATCAAATGGATGGAAGCTTTATCAGGTTTGGTGCGACTTACCATATGAGACACAGGTGGGAGATATTACCACTACTTCTGGGGAAGAATGGGCGAACAATACAATAGCTCTTTTTTTTAACGGGAGATTTGCAGCGTCCAACTTAAAGCCTACTGCTAGAATGTAAGAAATAGGTCGAAGAATGTGTTTATTTCAACCTTCTATTTGTATATTTGATGTTCAATATGAAGGATTCTACTGTATATAGACAGGTATTTAAATAATATATTAAGATAATTAGCTTCAAATAATGCTCTATCATCAAAAACAATGGACTAGACGACACACCTACAAGGAGATGAAGAGGATGGCTGAGGAAGTATAGAGAGACCATGTGGCCCATCCTCAGTATAGGAAGGCATTAAAGAAAGAGGATGAATGCTCTATCAATCAACTTATTTAAATTCAAAGAATAATATTTATCAAATTATATATTTCGAATTTCTGAATAGGTTGTGATTGGATAGAATTGTTTAAAAAATAATATGTTTGTGAATGTCAAACTTAGTTTATTTATTGATCGATATTAATGCCTTACCTTTTCCAAGTGAAGGGAAGGGTGACACTGAAACGTCGGCAAGTAAATAATCAAGAGAATGGTCATGGTCACTTTATACTTACTAAACTATGTTTACATACTTTTGTAATTCCATTAGAAAGTGTTCATGTCAAGGTGAAAATATCAGGTTTCCGGGGATAAGTTTCTTTTAAGACATTTCACTTCATATTTCTCTAGCTCTTTCAGAAACGATATTTAGAGAATTGTAAATTAAAATGTTTTATAACCGATACTTATCTTAGGAAGTCTATATTTTCATTTGGATAATGAAACATGGAATTATTTTATTGAAAGTGCTTATATCCAACTCTTTTCGTTCAATCTCCGACAAGTTTTCGCATTTATTCTAGGGTCGGTCCGCTTTAGTTACATCAGAATCTAATATTATCCTACGCGAATAGAACATCTTAGGAATTTAATTGTATCTCTAATGACTTTAGAAAGTATCCAAAATTCAATTAAGATATCTGCTTAATGATACAATAATTTAATTTCCAAAGTAAAATATGCAGTTTTAAGATTATCAATAAGCACAATTCAACAAATGAAATAATTGTTTTTTTTTCTGCGATAACTTTGGTTTGACAAGGGTCCATTTCCATAATTTTGTTTATTCAAAATAGATCATGAGAAGTATAGAAAGTCTATTTTCATTTGTGAATTTTGATTTATTCTTTATTTGAATATTGATTTTTTATGTATTTCAGCGCTTTAAAAAATATCTAATGGCCCTCATTGTCAACTAGTAAAATTGATCTGGATCGTATTGCAATCCATTTTGATAAAAAAATCACACCTTTCCATATAAGATATCAGAGACTTAAAATATACTAACTATATAATTGAAATACACTAAATATATAATTAAAATATACTAACTATAAAAATATTATAAAATATACTTTTTGGATAAAATATATATTCTATTAAGCATAGATCTTTTCCTATGGTAGCTGTCACCCATACCTTGTAAGTCTTGTTACTTCTACAATGAATACGATTTTTCCGATCAAAGATTTCTTAAGTGTCTTGATTGTCCGCAGATGATTCACGATTTTGAAGAGTGAAGATTTCAGTTGACATTGTAGTATCAATAGGGGGTGATGCCTTCTTGTTATGAACTTGCTCAAATTATACCTGCTCCGCCTTTTCTCTAGTGATGGAATTATTATCAGTCCTCATCTTGAAGCCAATTTGAGCCTAGTTACAACTGCAAAATCCTGGAGACAATCATAGGATTATAGAGTCTTCACAGCAATCATAGCTTTAAGATCTTCTTGGCGATCTCAGGTTTGTCTTCTTTACCCTAATTATCATCTTCAATAACATATTGCGTAGAAAAGGGTGAATAATATCAGTATGAGAAAACAAATTGATAAATAACTAAAATAACCTTATCTTTTTTAAAAACAAAATAACAAAGAGGCAGCAAATTATTAATGATGAATAACAAAAAATAAAAATGACCATTTGAATAATATTTGATTTAAATAATTTTGGGAAAGGTTAAAAGAAAGATCCAATATAAATATATAACAATGGAACAAAGAAAGGATGGCGGTTGAATCGAGAAAATTCTCTCCTGATCTTGTACATCTGCACTTTGTGGAAGGTTTGCATCAATTTTCCTTCTTTCACTCTATCGTGATAAATAGAGAATATGAGAATTCGAAACAATTATATACACGTATAGGATTCTATTAAAACTAAACAATTTTATACTGTCCTTACTGCAATGAAAAATTGGTGCGATATACGCGTCAATATTAGTTTCGAATTCTCATATCAGATGGCGCGCTAATGTATTGAATCAAGTATATGTTGACTCATTTATTCATTGAGTTCGAAAGAACAGAAGTTTATAAAACTAAGAGGAAGGGAGGGGAAAAATCAAGTAAAAAAGATTTTGAAGTTTTGGCAGTTTCGTGATATATTTTATATGTTTATACAAGTTTAAATAAGTGTCTTACCGCAAGCTTTTAAAGTAATAAATTAATTGGAAGTTTTCGGGTCTTACTCTTTCTCAAACAAGAGGTTTATCTCAAAATTCATGATATATTTTTCAAACACTTCTACAATTATTCACAAATGTTTATTTTAAAAAGAAATCCGTAATTTTTTTGTTGAATGAGCGACTTCAATATTTTATTGTCCAATGATTTTTCGATAATAGTGAGATCTGCGAAGATATTGTCAATTGTGTCGTTTCTGAGGGCGTAGAAGCGTAGGGTAGTAAGAGATCTCCTTGCCCCGTTCAATGTGACTGGAATTTTCGGTTGCTCTTATTCTTCTTCTTCCTCTTTCTCATCCAGATGGGCCAAATTCAATATTTCGGCATCGTTTAGGGCATCGTGGATACTGATGTAATCATCAACATGAGAATAATCCTCAAATGTTAATTCTCCATAGTTAGGTAGACGTCCCCACCTTGAGTCAGAATTTATAATTTTTGGCGGCTCCAATGACTGTTCTATGCTTTCGGTGTGCTTGACCCCCACTTCCTAAAGCAGTTATGAAGAGTGGTAGGGTTCCCATTTTCCCAGGCCTTATCAATAATTATTATAGCGGTCAAAACTGTTATGTGTTTATTTTTTCACCTTTTTCAATGCTATCCAGCACAAGAGAAACAATTTCTCTAAAGTAGAGAGTTCTAACATTTTGAATTATGTCATGATCTAAAGGTTTCAATCTCGATGTCGTGTTGGCTGAAAAAAATGGCCTAGTGGTGGTGGCCATTATGCACGGTGCAGTTGTCCAGAAACAATAAGATTTTACGTTTTTGATTTGTCATGTCACTGTTAAATAAGGTCAGCCATTCATTAAACCACTCTGTCGACATCCACGGATTTTGGTTTAACCTATAAACTGTGGGCAGCGATTTTATTCTTTTAAAACAGCGTGGTTTCATATATTTCCCTATTATAAGTGGTTTGAATTTTTTTGAACCATCCATGTTATATGCTAAAAGAAGTTAATCTATCCTTGCGAGTTATTTTTCCCTCCATGACACTTTTCGTCTTTGAACGTCAGAGTGAAATCAGGAAGACATTTATATATATATAAAAAAGCCCGGTTTCGTCTGTGTTGAATTTGTTCATAGGGTCAAAGCCATTCAAAATTTGGTTTAGGTCCTCAATCCATTTAGAATAAATGGAAAAATCTACCTAGGCGCTCTCTCCGCATATTTTAAAAAAATTATATGTCGTGTCGATTTTTGAAATTGAGAGCTACTCGTCACTAGCTATGCTCTCATCTCCGCTCGCTCGGCGTGGGAAATTTGAGCTCTAACTTTGTTTAGTTAGTTCCCGAACTGGTCTGGCTTGAGAAAGTCGCCGGCAACATTTTTTTCCCTAATATATTTTAAAATTTTTTAGATAGAATATTACATATTAATAAAATAAAGTAAACAAGAGTTAGATCACACAAAATTCGTGATTTATTTTTTTAAACATTTGCACAGTTATTCACAAATGTTCATTTGTGGAAAGATACTCTCACTTTAACTTCAAATTACCGAGGGAACCAAATAATAATAATTTTATTCAACTTATCGAGTATTTTTCAAGGGACCGGGAAATATTTCAAATTATCGAGAGATTCAAATTAACGACTTTCAAATTATCGATAGTCGACTGCATATGTACCAGAAAAATAGGTCGACAATAGACATTTTTTTAAAGCTCTCTACCTTGAAAAAGGCGGGACAGCGGTTCAGACAAGTAAAATTTCCAAAGGTCAATGGGTCTTCATCTTGAATCTTCTGTTTAACACGACTGTAGCTCTGAAGCTCCATCAAGTGGAAATAATATCTTCTTCGCTGTGTGTTTCAATCTTACATTATTCTCATTCCGTTTTTCTTATAATTATAACATGATCAGCGTCATATTATAAGCTGCACCAATATTGATGGTGACCAAATGAAGACAAGCGACCAAATGCTAAACTATTGAGTCGAATTTTATTGATTTATAAAAGTATTTATTTGAGAAGTGTGTGTGTGTCGAAACAATTTTTTTTCTTTGTTGCTGTGTTTTTATTAATATATATTTAAATAACAGTCTATAACATGATATAGCATTGTAAAATGTTTCAATCCTCCATTTAATATTTGTTAAAAAATAATTTTACCTTTTAGAGATAGATGCAAATTTCGAAACAGTACATATATTTTTAAATTCGAATTTCTGAATTATTTCTATTTGAAATTAAAAGTAAAGTAAAATGGTTACAAATTTTGTTCATAGAGGGCGTAACTAGTCAGCTTTATTTAAAACGTTCTTAAAATAGGTGTATTAGGGTTTTAATCAGTTTATTAGGTTCTACGTATGCTCTTTTCGTGATATGCCTTAACCTTGTGTTAAAAAAAAAAACTTCCAAGAGAATAATACCTTTATTATTATTATTATTATTTAATTTTTGAAATAATATTCTTGAATTTGAATATAAAATCGATAATTTAGTTAGCGCTGAAAACATATTTTATATTTAATCTTTATATACTAATTTTGCGAATTTAAAACAATGGGTGTTTAAACAATCGAAAATAATTTGTAATTGTATGCATACATACATCTTTATTCAGACCACAGATCTTATACAGATTCACCGCAGGAAGGAAGCATAGTTGGAGCTCCTATACTCCAAGCAGAACATAACAACAGTATCCATCCAAGTCCGACTGATGTCCAGTAGCCACAGATTCCACCGTGTATAAGTCAAGACAGCGTTTCACTGAAAAGGTGAGTGTGAAATCGTCTTCGCTACCTTCATCCAAATGGACATTTTGCGAATCCATTAATCATTCCCGAACAGTGACTGTGGCATTGTAGAATGTATATAAACCGAAGAGAACTTTGATCAAACATCATTGTATTCATCCAGTTATATATTTGTTGCCTATCGGATTGAAAAAAGGATAAGTTGCCCAAGAGTTATTTTGTCTGTTTCTCCAAGTAAAGGTAACTAAATATTATATGCATGATTTCATCTTGTATTCTGCTATTACATAGATCACAAGTTAAAAGAAAATCAGTTTTCCAGAGCTTTGAACAATTTTATGGAAGGAATACTCATAATTTGTTCAGATCCAACTGAATCAATTTTTCGTATTTTTCTGAATGGGTATCGGTCCAGCTTCTCCACCAGTTTTAACGTAGTAATGGATGACTGAGCAGACCCCAATGATGAAGCAGAATATATTTTATTTATGAAGAACGACTAAACGACTTCAAGTAAAACTAACAAATTATTCACAATTAGAGGTAATTAAAAAGAAACAAAATTCTATATATATAAAACATATATGAAGATTTAATAAAAACAGAGTTACATTTTATGCTGTGTATTATAATTGATTGAATAATTAATAAAATAAATTTATAAAATTAATTCTTCGCCACAAAATATTTTTAATTCAATTGAAAAATTGTGTGTATATATATATTTTTTAAAAGTGTAATTCTACTATTCTAAAAGCTTCTACTTATATAATTGCCTTATTCTGTCTGTGTGAAGTTCACTGTGTGAAGTTCACGGATAGATTTTGGTCAGAGTCATCAGAGTCATCAATTCTTGTCATCGTTTTAAAAAATTAAAATATTAAAAAAGGATGCCGAAACCCGGGATCGAAGCAGGGACCTTTAGATCTTCAGTCTAACGCTCTCCCAACTGAGCTATTTCGGCTTATTTTAGTCATTTCTATAGAAGCTCCTATCTTTATAATTATGTATATTTTCAAAAAGTCAATTCACACCTCTTCGCTGGAGACCATGGGAATACTGACTAATTCATTATGCTAACATAATCATCATCATCTACTTATATAATTGCCTTATTCTGTCTGTGTGAAGTTCACTGTGTGAAGTTCACGGATAGATTTTGGTCAGAATGGATAAAATAAAAAAAGTATCAAGGGATGGGAATCGAACCCACGACCTTCCGCTTACCGGGCAGATGCCATGACCACTAGGCTACCCTGGACATATTTTTCCGTTCATAAAGTTAATATATGATGCCAATATATATAATAATTGTATAAACGAATGCAAGACAAAATCACCACGAATGTTTCTTTTTTTAAGGCAATTTTTGTTTCGACTTTATTGAAAAAAAAAACGATATGGTGCCTTTAAAAAATGATCTTTATTACTATGCAGTTTTCTATTTAGTCAATATACCTAAGTTCATGTTGCAAATGTAATTATCTCTATCGATTTAGTAGGTGAAATGCAAAAAAAAAATCGACATGATGAAATATGAAAATTCACATTTTATTTTTATATTTTCAAGACACACACAGTTTGGGGCGGGACGTTTCGATGGTTTAAATCACATTAATAGGTACCGCTCAGCAAGAGCAACCTAGTTCATGATAATTGAACAATGAATAATATGTGAAGGTTATTCACATATTAAACAAAATTTAAACGCGGGATTCAATCCCGGTTCATGACTGTCGGGAATCGAGGGGGTTACCCACTCGTCCACCGACTTTTTTTGGCGGGACGTTTCACAAGAGTGACATCCATGGCGCCAATATATAATTGTAACGAATAGTATTTGAATTAAAACGTTTTTAAAATATATACGCACTCGGGTAAAACCCGGGCGTTGCCCGGGCCATTCGTCTAGTATGTTCATAATGTGCTTGAACACCAGTTCTAAGATTCTACCTTTCAGTGTAGCATATAAAAGAAGAATGATACAATGCAGTATTAGATCTCTATAGAAGCGGTCTGGCGGATTAAATTAGAGAAACCGCTGGGAGGGTTCACCACCGATGAACAAAGCCCTCCCAATATTTTTCCATCGCAGTTAGGACAGTAAAAGTTTGCTTTATTTGTGAAAAGAAACACTAACGTCTTAATGTCTTCATTCGTTATATACAGGGTGATCCAAAAGTCCCGCACAACTTTAAAAATTAATAACTCCGCGAATATTTGCGCTAGAGCAATGCGGTAAACACCATTGTGTTCAGGATGCAATGGTATTTTTTATGGCAAATAATGAAAATTTCGAAATTGATTTTAGTTACAACTTTATTCGCTAGATGGCGCCCTACCAGAATCAGCGATTCAGCGGCCAAATTGTTTGATTAATTGAAAAATATAACTGAACGACACGTATTTTTACTTTTTGAATACCAGGAAAGAACCCTAATAATATCAAATGATAAATTTATAAAACACCATTTCGCCAAAAGTTAGAAGAAATGGTTAACGATTTTTAAATACAATCTGAGATATGTAAAATAGGTATATGCAAATTAAAACATGTAGCAAAAAAAAAAACCCTGATATTTTAGATGCGGTTTGCTGGAATCCTCTCAGCTATTTATATTTTGAAAATAATAATTTTCTATTTTTTAAATTCAACTCTCTCTCAGTATCGATTATATTTATTTTAATTCATTTGAAAAATATTTATCTATCTCTGATGATTTATTTTACTCTGGAATGCCATTGTTGTTTTTGTCGTGTCCAATAAAGAGCCTCAGATTCTTTTCGTTTGGCCAACAAAAAATGTCCAATTTATATACACATATATTCTTACATAATGAGACTTTAAAGAATGCAAATAATCTTCATCTAGTTACATACACAACACATCTCCCCTCTTAATAATACTCCAGTCGGTCTAGGGGTTTCCTGGCTCTCTGAGGTCTAGGACTGCGGACGGGCACTTGCACAGCGGCAGCCTCCGGTTCAGGAGTGCAAGAGGGCACGTGCACAGCAACAGGCCCTGGTATAGGAGTGCAAGAGGGTGCGTGCACAGAAGCAGTCTCCTCCTTGTTTCCTGATGTAACCTCTGGAACCTCCTCTTCACTTTATTTCTGACTTCCACCTACAGGCTTCTCTCCTGATGTTCGAGGAAGTATCAAATTTCTTGTCTCCACTTGTTTCTTTCTCACAGGTCGCAATTGATTGATATGCCTCTTATACACGACGTCCTCGCAACTTATAAGGTAGTGACGGTAGCTCAATAATTCCAAAATGGTACCTTTTTACCGTTTAGGTCCAGTTGCATAGTTGCGGGAAATAAACCTCGCAACCTGTAGTAAACTGCTCCTGCCTTCTTACGGCCTCATGAAATACCTCTCGCGGATTTCTCATCTTGGTATTAAATTCGAGAATCTTGATCTTAAACTTCTCTTCATTAGCAGTTCCGCGGGGGAATTCCTTTATTACAGTTTGGGGAATGCTCTATGAGCAAATAGGAAACTTTGTAGATTCGTCTCTAAATCATCCTTCCCATTATTCTTTCTCAAAAGGTTTTTTTTTTATTTATTTATCAAATCAGACGCGATATCCCTACAAGGGATGCTTGCGTCAATAACAACACTAAATTCAGATACTATATTACAAAAAAAAAAAAATAATGAATAAATAAATAAAAAAATAAATAAAAAAAAAAAAAAAAAAAAAAAAAGGTTTTTAAACTATCTTACATATCTCTCAGCTAAACCATTTGTACTAGGATTATACGGACTGGTCTTAATGTGCCGTATACCATTCATTTTGGTAAATTGCTCGAATTCACCGGAGACAAACTGTCTTCCGTTATCTGTAACAATAATTAGGGCAATCCGATTCTGGCGAGAATTTCTCTAAGATGACTTATAATCGTTTTTCTGGTAATATCTTTGATGATAAAATTTTTTTATCCACTTTGAGTATGCGTCCACGAGAACCAAAAACATTCTTCCCATGAACGGACCCACTAGATAAAGATGAAGTCGATGCCACGGTTTCTCGGGCCAAGTCCATTCCGAGATGGTAGCCGGGGGCATGCTTGCCGATTCTTGGCATACTCTACATTCTCTAGTTAACTCCTCGATGTTACTGTCTATGCCTGGCCACCAGAAAATACCGTCTGGCAATCATCTTCATTTTAACAATCCCCATGTGTATTTCATGCAAGTCATTTAAAATTGAAGATCTTAATTTTTGGGGAATTACCACTCTTTCACGCCATTGAAAACAATCAAACTCCAAACTTAATTCCTCATTAATTTTATAATAAGGAGCTAGTGGGTTTTCCCTCAGTACCCTTGTGAATTTCTACACAGTTGCCTTCTCTAACATTCCTTAATACTATAGACAGTATTTTATCTCGGGACGTCTCATATGCCACCTCCCTAAAAGAGAACGGTACCTCATTCAACTTCCTGAGAAGAAGTACCTTGTCTTCATCAAGAAACTCCCTGACACTCGATTCTAAAGGAAGACGTGACAATGCGTCAACATTGGAATTATCACTACTTTTTCGAAACTCCTCAGTATAATTAAATGCAGCTAATTTTAAGGACCGTCTTTTAATTCTGGATGCTGCACATATGGGAATTGGTTTCTGAGGTGAAAATATATGAATTAAGGGTCGGTTGTCTGTGACTAATACGAATTTTCGTCTCAGTAAGTATTGTCTTGATTTCTCATCGCCATAAGTTATGCTCAACGCTTCCTTTTCTAGTTGAGAGCACCGTTTTTCCGCTTCAGTTAATGTTCTAAAAACAAAAGCTATAGGCCATTCTTCCTTTCTATCATTTCTATGACTCAGAATTACGCCTAGTCCATAGTCCATTAATAATGATTTGCATTTTTTAAATGACATTCGATATTTCTTCGTCCAATTCCATCTACAATTTTTATTCAAAAGTTGATAGAATAGCGCTAAAATGTTTGCTATATTCTTTATGAATCTATAATAATAAATTAAGAGTCCTATGAAAGATATCAATTGCGAAACATTCTTTAGGTTCAGGCGCCTCTATCACTGCTTCAATTTTATTTTCTAAGGGATGCAGTCCATATATGTCCATTTTAAACCCTAAATATTCCACCGATTTCTTTTTAAATTTACATTTATATCTGTTTAACTTTAAACCTTTTTCTAGCAATATTCTAAACACTAGATCCAACTTTTGTTCATGATCTTCAAAGTCTTTTCCTGCAACCAAAATATCATCTATGTAGCAGGCCACACCTGGCAAATCAGAAAATAGGCCTTCCATAATCCTATGAAATTTATTTGGTGCTACCGCTACGTCATATGGTAGTCTTTTATAAGAAAACAACCTCTTTGTTGTGTTTATATCAACAACAGCTTTGGCTTCTTCCGCTAACATTACTTGTAAGTAAGCCTGTGATAGGTCTAGAGTCGAAAGTACGGTGCTTGTAGATAATTTTGAAAAGATCTCATCAATCGATGGAAGGGGATACCTATCTAATTCTATTGCTTTATTAGCTGTACATCTAAAGTCACCACATATTATCACACTACAATCCTTTTTTAATACTGGTACTATTGGAGCGGTCCAATATGCATGAACTACCATATGGTATAGGGTATAAAATGCAAGAATTCACCAAACGATCAATTTCATTCTCTACTTTGTTTTTTAGAGAGAAAGGTAAACTTCTGGCCTTACAAAACACAGGAGTCACATCCTTTTTTAAATTAAAATTTATTCTAACGTCCTTTAGACAGCCCAAATCTTTGTCAAACAAATCTGCATACCTATCCATCAAATTTTTATATATTTAAATATATTTCTATTATATTCATTATTTAAAATTTTAATGCTAAACAATATAGAGTAATCAAGTTTCAACTGTTTAAGCCATTCTCTTCCTAATAAAATTACCTGTATTTTTTCATTTACAACTATTAATCGTAAATATTGGTTGGCTTCTTTTACAAAAACATTTCTTTGATCTATAATCTCTATTGATTTACCACAAAAGGATTTAATCTTAAATTTGTTGGAAATAATCTTTTACCTTGCCAATAATAATACAAATATATGTGCCAATAATAATACGTAACTGGACTTCCTGTATCTATTGTAAAGCACAAAGAATAATCATCTACTGTTAAATTTATTGTGGCATCAGTTTCGCCCTGTACAGAATATATAGAGTTCTCTTGTACAAATTTACATCCCCACATTCTTTTACTAGCTTTGCAGACCCTACTTAAATGACCCAGTTTATTACATTTTAAAACAAGTCTTTGTTCTATGAGGTAAAACAGATGCCACGTGTGAATGTCTTTCACCACATCTATAACACACTATTTTGCCTTTGCCACTTTGCCTGAAAGGCCTATACTGCGCCGTTATATTATTGTACTCGCCCTTTTTATCCAGGGGATATCTTGGCCACTAATTTATCTTGTAATTCTCTTGTATTTATCTCCGCCAATTCGAACGCGATCGCCACTGCAAAAACTTTATCCAGGGTGACATCGTCGTCCTCTTGTAGTAGCTTCTTTTGCAGGATTTCCGACTTGATTCCAGCCACAAAACGGTCTCGCATCATGGTTCCAAACATATCGACGAAATTACAATTTATTGCCAAATGTTTCAATTCTCTAAGATATTCCGAAATTGATTCTCCTTCCTGTTGAATTCTCTTTAAAAATCTGCATCGCTGTGGTATCACTTTCTTCTTTGGATCCAAATGCAGCTTAATTATTTGAATGATAGTATCATAGGGTTGATCTTTCATTAGACCAGGAAGAAAATGTCGTTTCCCTTCTTCAAAGTTTCAGAATCTGGTAGCGAGGTAAAAATCAGCACTTTAATCTCCTCCTTCAGATGCCAAAAAGAAAGCCTCAAATTTTTGTACAAAAAGATCGAAGTGTCCTCCACTGGGCTATAGCATCTAAAAGGTATTATTAACTTTGAACTTGTCATGCTGATCTTTTCTACTCCTTTGTTTTCTTGATCCAGATAGTTTAAAAGATGTAATCTTAACCCATTTTCCTATTTTTCCTCTCCATAATTCGAGAGTCAGATTTGTTTAAAAGATGTAGTTGTTATACTTGCATAGACGCCGTTTTCCTCAGCTTTTTACTGGCTCTGTAGATCGCGCATCCTCGTCGCCACTTTTGTTGTGTCGTAATTAGACGTATAAGAGCTCAAACTTGACCATGGCCAACAACAATGTCCAATTTATATATACATATATTTTATACATAATGAGGCTTTGAATAACACAAATAATATTCATCTATTTACATAACCAACAGTTAATATATAGCGAGAAGAGTAGAGGACTGAGCACAGATCCCTGAGGTACACCAGCCCATGTTCTTCGGTCCTTGGAAAATGTTCCATTGACCCGAACCTTTATCCTTCTACCCCTTAAGAAGTCTGCAATCCAGATTAAGGTTTTCCTCTTAATCCGATGTTGTGCAGGCCTTTCAAATAATTTCTACACTCGAACAAAAGCTGAGGTCATATCCAGGAATACGGCTGTTGTCTTCTTTGGCGGTTTTCCTAGAAATCTATTATTGATTGACAGAAGTAGAACAGTTTATCAGTTGTACAGTGTCTGGATCTTTAGGCAGTTTGGTAGAAGTTTATTTTATTATTGTTAGTGAGCCAGACTATGAGCCTAGAGTGGATAATTCATTCTGTTATTTTACAAAGTATGCTGGTAAGAGCAATTGGCCGATAGTTCTTGCATTCCTTAGCATCTTTGTTTGGTTTCAGTATTGACACTATAATTGATATCTTCCAATTATTTGGTAGTTTACCAGTTTGCCATGAAATGTTCAGTATTCGTAGGAGTTGATTTTTAGCTTCGTCTCCAAAGTGTTTAATCATTTGACCAAAGATTAGAGCATCTCCAGGTGGCATCTTGGATTTAACTTTCCTATTGATGAATTTAGCTCATTCAGTGCGAAGTCTCTCGAGTAATATCTTGTTTGATGGTAATTTCTTGCCTGTTTAACTAACTCGTTTATATTATTTTTTAGAGTCCTGCCTTCATTCATTAAGCTGAGTCTGGAAGTGCTCGAAAGATATTCAGCAATTATGTCAGCCATCTGTTTGTTCGTTCTCGCTGTTCATATCGGTTAGAGTATTGGAGGATTAGTGTTGGTTTTGATTGTTTTATAACACTAATTATATTCCAGTGATGGCTTCCCTTTTTTGGATCCATTTTTTTCGCTGAATTCTGCCCATTTTTCTTGTTTGAATATCCAAATTTCTTGTTCTATTTTGTGACTAATTGCAATGAGTTCCTTATGATTTCTTCTGTTTTATTTGTTTTAAGAAGTTCATTTTTATTGTCTCTCTCTGCAATCATTGCTCCGATATTGTGGTCCTTCCAGTAAAGTATTCACAGGTCTTTACGTCTACCTCTAGGTATCGATACTTTTGCAGCTTTGGATATGTTCAAAGAGAATTTTTCCAAGTTTTGTCAATCGTTCTGTGATTTAATTCTTCGTTGCACAGTTCTTCAAGCTTTTCTGTAATTTTTTTCCAGTGTTCTTTTATTCTGTTGAAATTCTCAATTTTGAATTTTAGGGTTGTTAAAATTGGTCTGTGGTCACTGATTGCACTTTTCAGAATTTTACATTGTGTTGTGGGTGCGATGTTGTAATTTATCGGCTGTGATGTCTATTGCGCATTCTGTGCCTGTGGACTTGGATAGATAGGTGTTCATTTCGTTATTTAACGGCGTAAGGTCGAGGTCGGTTAGCATGTCCTCAACCTGCTGACCTTTGTTATCCTGGACAGGTGATCCCCAAGTTGGTCTTTCGGCGTTAAAATCACCAAGTATGATTGCGATATCCGAAGATGCTTCACTTAATGTCTCTATCAGGCCTGTATTGATGCTAGTATTATCGTGGTGAGATAAACTTTATGATTGGAATTGTTTTATCTGTAAGATAGATTTCTATTGCCTGAGCTTCTGTCGTGCTTTCTCTAGGCTTACTCTGATTATAGGCGATTTCCTTAAATTTGATTTCTAGAGTTTTAATCAAAACGGCAAGTCCTCCTTCGAATTTTCCCGGTCTGTCCATTCGTAGTTTTGTATAATCTTTGATATTGAATCTCAGATTCTGATTCAATTTTGTCTCCTGAGGACAATTAATAGTACATTGTTTTTACAGAGAAGACAAGTCAGCTCTTTCTTTCCTCTGAGAACCATTTATATTGAGTTGTAGTAGATTGAATTGTGTCCTCGTAGTAAATTTATCATCATGAGCTCGAGCTGCAGCTCCTGACGCGGCGGTTACCCCGGAGGCGGTAGCATTACTGGAGATATCAGTTTTGCTCTTCATTTGAAAATGGGTGCCGTTGCAACGTTAGTCATCTGGGAAACGAACCAGAATTTTGGTCAAATATTTCAAGGGTCCAGGGAGGACCGCAAAGAGGTGTGGTCGAACTTCTTCCCTTCCCCCTGGAATGCCGTCACTACAGGATAAAGCACTCTGGTGAATTTTTTAAATTGTGATTCAGAATCAGCCACTGAAGCTTTACGAGCGTTTCGTTCCTTTAAAGATATTCGAAGCGGTAAAGGACCAATGAGTTGCTACTCTCTAAATCGATTGATTAAAGGTTTTGAGGAAACTGGATCTCTGGAAGCAAAACCTCGGAGTGGAAGACCATCGACATGCAAGTCAGTGGCTGTTACGGTTTTGCAGAAAGCTGAAGCTATTGAAACGTTATCCACGTATGGAGAAGTAAGTGCTAGACAAGTTTCTCACAAACGGGGATTTCGTATGGAACAGTTTGGAGAGAACACACATTTAGAATTTTTCTATAAAAATATCCTAACAAAATTCAAAGTTTTTCACGAGTTGAAAGTCAGCGATTTTGAGAAGCGTCAAGAATTCGCTGCATGGGGTTTTCCGGCAAATTGATATTGATAAAAACTGGGCTGTCAAATGTTCTAAGGACAGATGATGCTCACTTTATCTAAAGGGAGAATTATACATTCAAAACTGCCCTCAGTTTGGCAACAGAAAACCCTAGGAATTTTACAGAAATACCACTTCATCAGCACAGAGTTACAGTTTTGTGTGGGTTCACTTCTTCTTTTATTATTGGGGCCATTTTCTTTGAAACAATCAATGAAGAACTTTAAAAACCGTGTTTGTAACTGGTGAACGTTATGTTCAACTTTGATAGAAAAGGTTATTTCCATATTGCAGGACAGACAAGCACTAAGCGAAATAACCTTCATGCAAGATGGAGGACCTCCTCATATCTCCCTGCGGTGCCAAACAATTGCTGAAGGATACGTTCGGTGGAATTCGTTGATATGTCGCCACTTTATATACCAGTGGCCCCCAATATCTCCAGACTTGACGCCTTACAATTTCGGTTATGGGGGTACATTAAGTCGCGTTTTTATCGATGCCGGCCTACCACATTGGCCATGTTGAAGGCTTCTATCAGATGGCACGTTTTATAAATATCAACTATTTAATTGTGACCATTCTGTCATCTATCGTCTGCAGGCGGTGTTTGAGAATGAAGGGGCGCCACATTGAGCAAGGATTGTGACCTAATACAAGAGAGAAGGCAGTTACCTCATGTGTTATATTTTGCAGCTCTTTGTTTTGGGTTATGGGAATAATAAATGCTGTCCTCACATCTTGACTCTTTTTTTTCTGTAAACAGTAATTTTTTTTGTTTGTCATTTGCCCACATTTTATATTATGTCGTGCAGGCCAAAGTGTTATAACTTCTCGAATAACACTGGTATACACAATTTTACCCCTTATGTTTTAGTTTATATCGCTTTTCGCTCATTAGAAGAAATAGCATAAGAATTAGTCTCTGTATCCCCCCCCCCAACTTAGATGTTTTGCGCAAAAAATAATACAAAATGATTTTACTACCTCGTTTTTCAGACGCAAAAGGTCGATTAAAATGATTTTTTTGAGGGGATAACATTTTCAAAATTATGTACAGTATAATAAACAATGATAACATTTGACAAACCCATAGGATATTTGGAATAAAGTACGACAAATATATTTTTGTCACTCCCCTCTATATTTCATTTTTGGATCATGACAAATATCCAGTTAATAGTCAAGTGTCGGCAATTAGGTCAATAAACTATACATTCCTTATAGCACGAAATCCTATTAGTAGTGCCATCATAAATTTTTGGTACTATATTAACATTTTAAAATCGTGTATTGATATCAGTAGTTATTTTTCAAACATTCAAATTATTTCACAAAACTCCATCTAAAATATGAATATTTTTTGCTACATGTTTTAATTTGCATATACCTATTTTACATATCTCAGATTGTATTTAAAAATCGTCAACCATTCTTCTTAACTTTTGGCGAAATGGTGTTTTATTAATTATGATTTGATATTATTAGGGGTTCTTTCCTGGTATTCAAAAAGGAAAAATACGTGTCGTTCAGTTATATTTTCAATTTACTAAACAATTTGGCCGCTGAATCTCTGATTCTGGTAGAGCGCCATCTCTAGCGAATAAAGTTGTAACTAAAATCAATTTCGAATTTTTCATTATTTGCCATAAAAAATCCCATTGCATCCTGAACACAATGCTGTTTACCGCATTGCTCTAGCGCAAATATTCGCGGAGTTATTAATTTTTAAAGTTGTGCGGGACTTTTGGATCACCCTGTATATATATTGAGGAAAAGGCATCTTCTGATTGTGCAACTGAAGGTTGCTGATGGCATGCGCCATCTGTCGGTATAAATAGCAACTATTCGTTGATTTTTAAATTATTTAATTGATAAAAAAATCAACGAATAGTTGATATTTATTCCGGCAGATGGCGCATGCCTTCAGAAACTTTTATTTTCACGATCAGGGAGAGGGGGTGCCTTTTTCTCAATTTATCCACCTGATCCCAGTAAAATATTCTCATTTTCCATTATTTTGTCATATATAAATAAAGCGTTACCTTTTAACTTTTTTTGTCAAAACCCGCAAAATCTCTTTGATCACACAATGGGCATATTCTGTATTTTGATTGTTTTTATTTGTTGGAATTTAACTAACAATTCACTTGTTATTTTCTGTTGCACTCATGGACAAAACTTGAAAAAGTTGATATCGCTGGTCGTCTTTTTATTTTAAGAAAACAGAATAAGTTCGTATTTATATTGTTGCATCATGATTAATGCGCGTATTTTTAAAATTATTCATAATTATATTTTTAATATATATAAAATTTAAATTATACATTTATTTATTTTTATAAAACAGATTATTACTATAAAATATTATGTACTATAAAACATTTGTATTTTGATACACTAAATACCCCACCTGCTTTAAACTTTGATGTGGTAAATAAGGAGACATTCTAGGTGCTACCTAAATATATAGTTGTCTTATTATTGACTGGTTTAACCTTGTAGAATGGTTGAGACACGTTCTGGAAAGATGCAAGACACGTCTGAGGAGAGAAACAAGACTGAAGAATCTGCCAAACCGCAGCCCAGTGCAACAATTGGTAAAGATGCAAGTGCCGACCCAGTTGTCTTGAACCCCAACATAGACATCCCCAAATATGATGGAACAGAAGACCCTCGCCCATGGATTGAGTCCCTTGAAGAAATTGGCTTCCTGTACCACTGGGCAGAATATATTATTTCTCGCTATGCAGCCATGAATATGATTGGTAGCGCCAAAACCTGGTTGGACCTACACAAGATAAGTTTTACCAGCTGGGAACATTTCAAGAGCCGCCTAATTCAGGATTTTGCCTCAGACGCCAACAAAGAAGAAATGAAGATGAGGCCAAACAGAATGCAGCAGTGGAATGAACCTGCAATCAGGTTTGCAGGGATATCCTGGTTCTGTGCAACAAGTTCGACCCCCAAATGGGAGAAGAGAATAAAATAAATTGGGTTATTGGAGGGTTAAAGAACGAATACTCTTTTGCCCTCTACTTAAACCCTCCTAAGAATACCAACGAACTCCTAAGATTGTGTAAAAAGATGGATTTGTTTGAAAATAATTATCAAGAACGTGTAGAAAAGTCAAAGGCTCTATATAATGGACCACGCTCTCATCGTTCCCATCATCAAGAGCAATGGAAGAACGCTCCGTCGTTCAGAAGACCAGACCAGAACACCTCCAAGCCCCAGGCCCCCGCTCCGAGGTACTACCAGAACACCCCCAAGCCCCAGGCCCCCGCTCCGAGGTACTACCAGAACAAGCCGCTGCCCCAGGTATCTGCCCCTAGACGATTTTACACTCCCATTCCTGAGCCAAAACCGGTCTACCCAAGGAAAACATACAATAAGAGTCCAGATTCAAACAGGAATAGGACAGAAGACGGGAGACCAATATGTTTCAAGTGTAACAAGCCAGGACACGTAGCGCGGTATTGCAGAGTCAAGTTTGTGAGGATCGTAGAAGAGGACCCCTCAGTTTCCCAAGACAAGAGCCAAGAAAATATTCAAATGGACGAAAGGAAAGATTATACACGGCCTCGCCTCAATGCGGATGTTTGTAATGACACACAAACGATTATTCCTACACGGAATAGATATTCCGTGTTGGAAGATTTAAACTAAGTGTCGCGCCTGATTCCTTCAATCAAAGCAAGTCGACCATAAATGGAATTAGAAAGTTGGACCCTAGGTACAAAATTAATATGAATGTGGACAAGATAGGGTTATGCGAAGCTTTGATTGATACAGGCGCCGATCTTTCAGTGGTCGACCTAAGAACAGCACTTTTGCTGGCCGTGAAATAAATAGTCTCACTAAAACGTGTTCAGGACCCGATGGGAAAATTAGATATCGTAGGTAGCATTATTTTAGATTTAAAAATTGATGACACTGAATTATCCCATGAATTTGTAGTAATGGACGCGCATCTACGAACTCTTATTCTTGGACGAGATTTCCTTAAAAAAATGAATGCTAAAATTGATTGTAAACGAGAAACAATAATATATAATTTGATGAGTAATTATGACTGTTTAGTTTTATTCTGAACATAGGTGGCAGAAGGCGGCGCGCGGCGGTATAAGAAAGAAGAGCTACGTCATCGCTGACCAATGGGAGGCCACCAGCTGCACCACCAGAGGGAGCTCGCCACCTTCTCGAACATTCTTAGG
The DNA here is from genome assembly GCA_030710605.1 of Cordylochernes scorpioides. Classification (NCBI taxonomy): domain Eukaryota; kingdom Metazoa; phylum Arthropoda; class Arachnida; order Pseudoscorpiones; family Chernetidae; genus Cordylochernes; species Cordylochernes scorpioides. The sequence continues at coordinate 48,247,578 of CP092864.1, forward strand.
ACGCTCGCCACTAAAGAACAATGCCTTTAAGCTGCGGCTTTAAATCTATTGTAAATTCTTTAAATATTTATTGTAAAGAAAATTGATATAAATTCATTTGTAAAGCTTGGGATAATTGCCTGACCAAAGATAGTACATTTGTTTCTTTAAGCTATTATAAAACATTCTATTCAATTAAGGCCTAACGAGAACAAATTGTTTTGTAAACAATCATTCTGCTTTTCCTCCTTGCGTATTTACCAAGTGGGAAACAAAACATTGGTGCCGAAACCCGGAAATAAATCTATTAAATAATTATTTAAATATAAATAATTATAATTCTTTTTTGAAATATATATATATATACACTTGGTTCTTTTTTTATGCGGTAGATGCGTTCCAGGGGAATCCGCATAAAAAAAAATCGCACAAAAAAAGACATACATTTATATGTAAAATGATGGATACGTTCCACTTATTAAAAAAATCGCATAAAACCTAAATAATGTTTTAAATGCACCAGAAATCGCATAAAAAAAGATTTATAAATAATAAGATTTAATTTTTTTTCTCATCATATTTTAATAAATGGCCATATGTGTGTTAATAACAAAAACAAAACTTAATATGTAAAAAAAAACATAAACAAAACTTTTATTTAAAATCATATTAAGAATGTTTTCATCATTATTCGCTGTCTGATAATGTGCGAACCCGTTTGTGGATTGGTGCAAGATCACTTTCATCACTTGAAGATAAAATTACGTCATCAGATCTACATGGTAATGCTTCTTTAGGAACTTCAGTGATTTTTTTTCTTTGACAAGGTAGTCAGTAATTCAAACGCTGTGATGGCTTGACTAGTTCTTTGTAGAGTTCTCTGTAGCCAGACATACAAAATTTCAGATCACGTTGGAATTTTAAGGCGCGTTCTACATCATTATCATTTTGAATAAAAAAAAATTCCAATTTACCGGAAAGTTGAAGGCCTTCCCGAAGTAATTTTTCGTCCAGTGGAGTAACATCTTCCAGTTCGCTATCTACACTGTTTCGAAATCTTTAGTAGTATCTACCATACTTTCCAAAATATCATCATCATTTAGGGCTTCGTCCTACAAGCAATTCTTCTATATCATGCTCGCCAAAATCATCAAAACCTTCCCCACCTATTTCCTTAGCAATTGAAATAATATCTGATGTTACTATTGTTGTTCAATTTGATTCATTTCTCTTTGATACGCATTCAGGCCAAGCAGCTTTCCAACATGCATTTAAAATTTGTGATTTTATCTCGCAATTGCTAACGCAACATGATCTACACAGTTCAAGATATTAAATTGTTTCCAACTTCAGTAACTGTTATTGTATCGGATTCCAGTTTATCGAAAATGAATTGGAAAGTGAATTTTAACATATTATTTTTTAAATGTTGAAATAATTCCCTGATCTAATGTTGAATTAGGCTCGTTGTGTTTGGAGGGAAAAAACTACCTTTATATTTGGATGTTCTAAGTTTGGATGACCTGGTGCATTGTCAAGAATTAATAAGATCTTAAATTCGAGACCCATCTCTTTCATATAATTTTCTACTTCGGGTACGAAGCATTTATTGAACCATTCAGTGAAAATAGCCGTTGTTACCCAGGCCTTCTTGTTTGCCATCCAATGTACGGGCAGTGTATTTAAGTCTTTTCCTTTTAATGCACGTGGTTTTAAAGATCGATTTACAAGCAGCGGTTTTAACATTCGATCGCCAGATGCATTGCTGCACAGCAATAAAGTAACTCGATCTTTAGCAGCTTTAAAACCACTGGCATTTTTTTCGGACTTTGCAATGTAAGTACGGGTTGGCATTTTTTTCCAAAACAATCCTGTTTCTTCAGCATTGAAGATTTGATGGGCACAATATCCTCCATCTTTAATAATTTTAGCCAACTTTTCAGGATATTTTCTAGCAGCTTCTTCATCTGCAGAAGCCACCTCACCTTTTATTTTTAGATTATGAAAAGAATGTCTTTTTATAAAACCAGTTAACCACCCTGTGCTGGCAGAGAATTGTGGATTACTTTCACGTGAAGATGTAGATGGCTCTGATTCTTTTAACTCCTTGTAAAATTTAAGGGCTTTCATCTTGATTAAATGTCCATCTAACGGAATTCTTTTTTGAGTTAAATCTTCAATCCAAATTACGAGAGCCTTTTCTGTTTTTTCTATTAAAGTGCCTCTTGAATATGATGAAATTTTAGAACTCAAATTTGTACCAGATCTGACTGATCTTCTTATTGCCGCATCATTTTTTTTTATTGCTCTTATAGTAGATTCGCCTAAATTATAACGTTTACCTATTGCTGTTGATCTTTCTCCTTTCGCCAAGCAATCGAGAATTATAATTTTGGTTTCTAGCGAAATTGCACTTCTTTTTTGTTTTTTATTATTGTCACACATTTTCTTTAAGAGGACTAAAAATTATAGAAAAAATTTAATGTACAATTACGCACTAAAATTATTCAAAAAAACTTACTATTCACTTGAGTAAATTTATCTTCCGGTTTTCGGTAGTAACCTTCTTTCACAAAGTTTTATTTTCTAATGCTTTCCAATATGCAGGCTTTTTCAATTAGTTTCATACAAAAACAAAATGCAGCATAAAAACACGCAATTTTAACGAGGTATTTTTGTTTTTGTCTCTTTTGTTTTTAAGAACAAATCAAGAGAAAACATGTCAATAAAAGAAAAAAGAAATTTGTAACGGCAGCTGGCACGCCGGCGGGTTTTCAGTTTTGATTTCGGTTTTGCACGAGTTGTGTAAGACACCGGCAGGCGCGGAATAAAAGACATTGGAACTTCCCCTCTACTGTTTGTTGGATAACTTAACATACAACCAGGACGTTACAAAATTCTTTCTTTGTATTGATTGCGTAATAGTAGAGTTGTAGTTGATATTCTTATTCGTTTTCAGAAAAAGTGAATCACCAAAAAAAAAATTTTCGAAATTCGAATACATTTTTTTTTCTTGAACCGCATAACTCCAAAACCGCATAAAAAAAACCGCATAAAAAGAGAACGAAGTGTATACACCCGTGTAAAAACCCGCCGGCGTGCCAGCTGCCGTTACAAATTTCTTTTTTCTTTTATTGACATGTTTTCTCTTGATTTGTTCTTAAAAACAAAAGAGACAAAAACAAAAATACCTCGTTAAAATTGCGTGTTTTTATGCTGCATTTTGTTTTTGTATGAAACTAATTGAAAAAGCCTGCATATTGGAAAGCATTAGAAAATAAAACTTTGTGAAAGAAGGTTACTACCGAAAACCGGAAGATAAATTTACTCAAGTGAATAGTAAGTTTTTTTGAATAATTTTAGTGCGTAATTGTACATTAAATTTTTTCTATAATTTTTAGTCCTCTTAAAGAAAATGTGTGACAATAATAAAAAACAAAAAAGAAGTGCAATTTCGCTAGAAACCAAAATTATAATTCTCGATTGCTTGGCGAAAGGAGAAAGATCAACAGCAATAGGTAAACGTTATAATTTAGGCGAATCTACTATAAGAGCAATAAAAAAAAATGATGCGGCAATAAGAAGATCAGTCAGATCTGGTACAAATTTGAGTTCTAAAATTTCATCATATTCAAGAGGCACTTTAATAGAAAAAACAGAAAAGGCTCTCGTAATTTGGATTGAAGATTTAACAAAAAAGAATTCCGTTAGATGGACATTTAATCAAGATGAAAGCCCTTAAATTTTACAAGGAGTTAAAAGAATCAGAGCCATCTACATCTTCACGTGAAAGTAATCCACAATTCTCTGCCAGCACAGGGTGGTTAACTGGTTTTATAAAAAGACATTCTTTTCATAATCTAAAAATAAAAGGTGAGGTGGCTTCTGCAGATGAAGAAGCTGCTAGAAAATATCCTGAAAAGTTGGCTAAAATTATTAAAGATGGAAGATATTGTGCCCATCAAATCTTCAATGCTGAAGAAACAGGATTGTTTTGGAAAAAAATGCCAACCCGTACTTACATTGCAAAGTCCGAAAAAAATGCCAGTGGTTTTAAAGCTGCTAAAGATCGAGTTACTTTATTGCTGTGCAGCAATGCATCTGGCGATCGAATGTTAAAACCGCTGCTTGTAAATCGATCTTTAAAACCACGTGCATTAAAAGGAAAAGACTTAAATACACTGCCCGTACATTGGATGGCAAACAAGAAGGCCTGGGTAACAACGGCTATTTTCACTGAATGGTTCAATAAATGCTTCGTACCCGAAGTAGAAAATTATATGAAAGAGATGGGTCTCGAATTTAAGATCTTATTAATTCTTGACAATGCACCAGGTCATCCAAACTTAGAACATCCAAATATAAAGGTAGTTTTTTCCCTCCAAACACAACGAGCCTAATTCAACCATTAGATCAGGGAATTATTTCAACATTTAAAAAATAATATGTAAAATTCACTTTCCAATTCATTTTCGATAAACTGGAATCCGATACAATAACAGTTACTGAAGTTTGGAAACAATTTAATATCTTGAACTGTGTAGATCATGTTGCGTTAGCAATTGCCGAGATAAAATCACAAATTTTAAATGCATGTTGGAAAGCTGCTTGGCCTGAATGCGTATCAAAGAGAAATGAATCAAATTGAACAACAATAGTAACATCAGATATTATTTCAATTGCTAAGGAAATAGGTGGGGAAGGTTTTGATGATTTTGGCGAGCATGATATAGAAGAATTGCTTGTGGACGAAGCCCTAAATGATGATGATATTTTGGAAAGTATGGTAGATACTACTAAAGATTTCGAAACAGTGTAGATAGCGAACTGGAAGATGTTACTCCACTGGACGAAAAATTACTTCGGGAAGGCCTTCAACTTTCCGGTAAATTGGAATTTTTTTTTATTCAAAATGATAATGATGTAGAACGCGCCTTAAAATTCCAACGTGATCTGAAATTTTGTATGTCTGGCTACAGAGAACTCTACAAAGAACTAGTCAAGCCATCACAGCGTTTGATTACTGACTACCTTGTCAAAGAAAAAAAATCACTGAAGTTCCTAAAGAAGCATTACCATGTAGATCTGATGACGTAATTTTATCTTCAAGTGATGAAAGTGATCTTGCACCAATCCACAAACGGGTTCGCACATTATCAGACAGCGAATAATGATGAAAACATTCTTAATATGATTTTAAATAAAAGTTTTGTTTATGTTTTTTTTTTACATATTAAGTTTTGTTTTTGTTATTAACACACATATGTGCCATTTATTAAAATATGATGAGAAAAAAATTAAATCTTATTATTTATAAATCTTTTTTTATGCGATTTCTGGTGCATTTTAAAACATTATTTAGGTTTTATGCGATTTTTTTAATAAATGGAACGTATCCATCATTTTACATATAAATGTATGTCTTTTTTTGTGCGATTTTTTTTTGCGGATTCCCCTGGAACGCATCTACCGCATAAAAAAAGAACCAAGTGTATATATATATATATATTATTAAAATTAACAATAGCAAAAATTAAAGATGGCTGCCAAAATGGCTGCCAAATTTAAAGCTACTTTAAATATTCTTGAATTTCATTTCAAACAAGTGGATTATTTTGAGCAAATTTCGCTCAAGATAATTGAAGCGAAGGATGATGCAAATTTACAGACATTTAAACAAGATATTTTAGATATAAAATCTAACATTGAAAAAACTTATTGTAATCTTTTAACATTTTCTTAATTTGATGATGAAGTTTACTTTTCTAGAGTTATGCAATACAATGATAATCTTAGAAATTTAGTGGCGAATATCAATAAAGTATCTTGTACAGCCATTTCAAGCAAAATTGATGATCTAAATCAATCAACCACAAGTAAAATAGAACTTCCTAAATTTAATTTACCTTCCCTTTCTGGTGATGTTAACGAATGGCTTAGTTTCAAGCAATTGTTTTCTCTGTCTATTGATTCTAATACCGCTCTAACTGATTCATAAAAGCTGCAATATTTACAATCAGCTGTTACTGGAGACGCTGAACGACTTATTAGGGGATTTCCTGTTATTGATGAAAACTATGCCCATGCTTGGGCCACATTGGTCTCCAGATATGATAACAAAAAATAACTTGCCTTTTCACAATGTACAAAATTATTCACTTTAAAACCTTTAAAACTAATAAATTCCAAGGCCATTTTCGAACTAATAGATATATGTAATGAAGCCATGAGAAATTTGAAATCACTGGGTTTGGAGAGAAATACACTTGTTGATATCTTTCTAATACATTTCCTACAAAGAAGAATAGGTGATGATTTGAAAAGGCAATGGGAATTGACGTTGATAGATGATGGCTTTCCATCCTACGAAAAATTTCATTATGTTTCTTGAAAAACAAGCAAAAAGTTTACAATCGATAAAAGGTTATGCTAAAGAGGATAAATCTGTAGTGAAACAAACACATGTTTATAATTCTATTTCAAAAGGTGATGATAAATGCCTGTTATGCAAAAATTCACATCCTTTATTCAAATGTGACAAGTTCCATAAAAGTTCACTCCTTGAAAGATAGAACATAGTCAAAACCAATAACCTTTGTTTCAATTGTTTGCGATCCAACTACAGAGTAACGTCATGTAAAATCACTATGCATTGTAAATCATGAAACAAAAAACATCACACTCTTTTGCATTCCTTCCAACCCGAACCTTTGAATACCACTTCAATTGAAGCCCCAATTGCCCAATCTAGCGTTTCATGTTTTCTCAGTGATACAACAAAGCCCAATGAGACAATCTTATTATCTACTGCAATCGTGAGAGTGAGAGCAGAAAATGGATCGTTTCATCCATGCAGAGCTTTGATTGATACTGGTTCTCAAAGAAGTCTAATAACAGAAAATTGTCGTGAAAAGTTTAATCTTCCTGTTAAAAAGAGCCAACTCACAGTTTTTGGAATTGGTAAACAACCAATAGAGCAGTCTTCACTTTTCTTCAATTTAAGCCTCATTTTTCTGATAGAATATTCAAAATTTCATCCATAATACTCGATCAAATCACTGTTGATTTACCTAATTTTCTGATAAATAGAGATAATTGGCCTCATCTTAAGAATACTTTATTAGCAGATCCCAATTTGATAAAACAAGTCCCATTGATTTAGTAATTGGTGCAGACCTAGCCCCATTTTTATATACAGGAAAACTACGAT
>CP092864.1:48254866-48266174 GCA_030710605.1 Cordylochernes scorpioides
GTAATTGATTAGTTTGAAATATTGACTACAGTGGTTTGATGTGTTTGTTTGAAGATATTGCCACTTGGGAAATTAGGAAAGATAAACTTCAGGATGACACAGAAATTTATTTAAGAAAAAAGATAAGCAATGAGGGATGTTTACAGAGTAACAAAAATAAACATCAAAAATGATACTCTGATAATAAAATAATAAATATTCCGCTACATAGCTCCTTCCCTATGGGAGCTGTGACCCACAGCATCCAAATATTGCAGTTACTGACATGGATCTGACCTGCTTCTGCCAAGGATTCCATCGAAGTCTTGGAATATTGTCCTTAGTACCTTTGCGTCCTTTTTCTTGCGGCGTGAAGAGCGGCTTTGTCATTGTATCGTCGTCTGTAGGGACATAATCATCTTGGAGGGAAGTCTTAGCTTTGACACGGTGGTGGAATCCTGAAGCCAGTCTCTGAAAATGTAGATTGTTGTATCTCCTCCCAGTATTAGTCACACACGCAGCCGAGATCTACTGGTAAATTTGTCTTTAATTGCACCGTTAATGTCCTATATATACAAATATATATTTACATATTGATAATAAAAAAACATGCAAAATACATACAGATGTTTAACAATTTACATACACAACACATCTCCCCTCTTAATAGTAGTGCAGTCGGTCTGGTGGTCTTCTGGATCGCTGCGGTCTTGGACTGCGCACAGGGACAGAGACAGCCGCAGCAGCAGGGCCCGGTTCTGGTTCTGGAGTGTCCTCTTGTGCTCCTTTCAATTCTTCGTCCACTTCCGGGGCGTTTCCATTTTCTTCTCCTGTCCTCCAAGCCTAGGGTGATCTCGAGAAGTGCCAGGAAGTATAAAGTCTCTTGATGTACCCGGCAATACCAAATCTCTCACTTCAGGAACTTCTTCCTTGATAACTGGCCTTAGTTGATTTATGTGTCTTTTCACATAACGGCCTTCGTCTTCTATAAGGTAATGTCGGCTGCTCAGTAGTTCCATGATCCTGCCCCTTTTCCATTTTGGTCCGTTAGCAAAACCCCGGAAATACACATCAGAGCCGACCGAAAAATGCTCTTGCTTCCTCACGGCATCATGGTACACCTCTCCCACCTTCGCCATTTTCGGAATCAAATTTGAAAATCTTGATCTTAAACTTCTTTTCATTAAAGGTTCCGCGGGAGACTCTTTTAATACCGTTTGAGGAAAAGCTCTATGGGTGAATAAATGATTTATATACTGTCCTTTCCTTGGTTCTTTCGTAAAGAGTTTTTGAATTCACGTACATAACGCTCAGCTAAGCCATTAGTACTGGGATTGTACGGACTCGTTTTTGTGTGTCTTATTCCATTCATTGTAGTAAATTCTTCAAATTTACTTGAGACAAATTGTCTGCCATTATCGGTTACCAAAATTTCAGGTAATCCAAATCTGGCAAAGATCTCCCTAAGATGTCCTATGATAGTCCTGCTCGTAATGTCCTTTATGATGACAATCTCCAGCCATTTGGTGTACGCGTCTACAAGGACCATAAACATTCGTCCCATAAAGGGACCTGCTAGATCTAAGTGTAGACGGTGCCACGGCTTTTCAGGCCAAGTCCACTCTGAAATGGTAGACGGCGGCATACTTGTAGATTCTTGGCATATTCTACAATCTCTAGCCAACTCTTCTATGTTCTTATCTATGCCTGGCCACCAGAAATACCGTCTAGCAATCATTTTCATTTTCACCATCCCTAGGTGCATCTCATGTAAATCGTTCAAAATTAAGGATCTTAATTTCTGGGGAATTACCACTCTTTCACGCCATTGAAGACGCCCAAACACACAACTTAATTCGTCTTTTATCCTATAATAGGAATATAGTGGATTTTCCTGCGATACCTTTGGAATTTTCCAATTATTTTCCCTAACTTTTCTCAACACAATTGATAGTAATCTATCCCGGCGTGTCTCAACTGCCACATCCTGGAATGAGAAAGGGACCTCACTCATTTTCCGAAGGAGAAGCACCTGATCCTCATCCAAAGATTCCGTGGTCTTTGAGCCTAAAGGTAAACGTGATAACGCGTCTGCATTGCCATTATCACCAGTTTTTCGAAACTCCACAGTGTATTTAAATGCAGCTAATTTTAAAGACCACCTCTTAATCCTTGATGCAGCACATATGGGGATCGGTTTCTGGGGTGAAAAAATGTGCATTAAAAGTCGGTTGTCTGTGACCAACACAAAATCACGTCCCAATAGATATTGTCGGAATTTCTCACAACCAAAAATGATGCTTAAGGCTTCTTTTTCTAATTGAGAATACCGCCTTTCCGCTTCAGTTAGCGTTCTTGAAGCAAAGGTTATAGGAGTTTCTTCCTTTCTATCGTTTTTGTGACTCAGAACCACTCCTAATCCATAGCTAGAGGCGTCACATGCAAGAACTAGTTCCCTAGTTGCATCATAATGTGCCAGCACCGACTCGTTAGTTAGCAATGCTTTGCATTTTGCAAATAATATAAGGTGTTCGCTAGTCCAATTCCATTTGGAATTATTTTTAAGAGGTGATAGAAGGGCGCTAAAATATCTGCAATATTTATTATAAACCTAGAGTAATACATAAGGAGACCTATAAAAGATCTCAATTGAGAAACGTTTGTAGGTTCAGGCGCCTCTACCACCGCTTCTATTTTACTACTTATGGGATGCAGTCCCTTTTTATCTATTTTAAAACCTAAATATTCAACAGCATTTACTGCGAATTTGCATTTATCCTTGTTTAATCTTAAACCTTTTTCTTACAGCCTTTTAAAGACCAATTCCAGCTTTTGCTCGTGATCCCTATGATCCTTTCCGGCTACCAGGATGTCATCGATGTAGCAAGCCACTCCCGACATATCTGCAAATAGATTGTCCATTACTCTTTGGAACTTATTTGGTGCTACAGCTACTCCATAGGGTAGCCTTTTAAAGGCAAATAACCCCTTCGTAGTATTAATGTTCACCACTCTTTTGGCCTCTTCAGATAACCTGACCTGCAAATAAGCTCTGGATAAGTCCAATGACGAAAAAACTGTATTTCCAGACAATTTTGAAAAATTTACGTCTATTGATGGCAGTGGGTACTTATCCAATTCTATGGCCTTATTTGCGGTGCATCTGAAATCGCCGCAAATTCTAAGGCTTCCATCTTTCTTCAGTACTGGTACTATAGGTGCGGCCCAGTTTGCATACTCAATAGGTTGTAAAATTCCCTCGTTAACCATACAATCGATTTCAGTTTCTACTTTTTTCTTCAAAGAAAAAGGCACTTCTCGCCTTACAAAATACAGGAGTCGTATTTTTAAAAAATAAAAATCAATATGGACGTTTTTTAAGCAACCTAATTCTTTGCTGAATAAATTAGCATATTTATTTATTATAACCTTGATATCGGACTTCACTTGTCTAATGTTCAATAACCTAGAAAAATCAAGATTTGAACTTTTTAGCCATTCTCGTCCCAACAAAATTATCGAAATATCTTCATTTACAACAATCAACCGCAAATTTTGATTTGCTTCTTTTACAAAAACTCTTCTCTCACCAATAATTTTTATAGGTTTTTCTCAAAAGGATTTTAAAAAACGTTAAATAAGATGGAGATAATTTGTTATCCTTCCAGTATTTTTTATGAATTGTTTTCGGTATCAGTGTGACGGGACTTCTCGTGTCCACCACAAAACACAACTGGTACTCGTCACACACACACACACAGCATGTAGATTTATTTTTGCATCAGTATCATCTTGTACCGAATAAATAAATTCGTCCTGCACAATCTGCAGTCTGGCAACGATTTACCCGTTTTGCACACCCTGCTCAAATGTCCAATTCTTTTGCATTTAAAACAGCATTTTGTTTTATGTGGGCATGCAGGTGCAAGGTGAGAGTTTTTTTTCGCCGCATCGGAAACAAATTGTCTCCCTTCTTTGCATACTGGGCCCATTCTGCCATCCCCTACGAGCTTCATTCTTTCTATCTCCTCCTGGAACAATATCCATCTTAGCCACTAGTTCATCCTGCAGCTCCTTAGAATTTTGTTCGGCTAGCTCAAACGAGACTGCTATAGAAAATACCCTGTCCAGGGTAACATCGTCATCCTCCTGCAACAATTTCTTCTGAAGGCTTTCCGACTTTATACCAGCCACAAAACGGTCTCGTAACATGACCTCCAACATTTCACCAAAAGTGCAATCCATAGCCAAATGCCTGAGTTCACGCAGGTATTCTGAAACGGATTCATTCCCTAGTTGTATTCTTTTTAAGAACCTGCATCGTTGAGGAATCACCTTCTTTCTTGGAGCTAGATGTAGCTTTATTCTTTGTACTAACAGATCATAAGGCTGTTCTCTCATTGTACTCGGGAAGAACAGATCATTGCCCAGTTTCAACATTTCCGAATCCAGCAAAGAAACAAAGATGGGTATTATTTTTCCTTCCTCCAATCCATTTGCCTGAAACACTGCTTCAAACCTTTGGACGAAAATCTCAAAGGATTCTTCCATTGGCCTGAAGAAACCGAACGGTATAATCATTGAACACCCAGACATACTGTTGGCTTCTCGTTCACTTTAGATTTCTGTCTTCCTTCACTTGCGAAAGTGCAATTGATCTGGTTCCTACAGGTCCTCGTCGCCAGTTGTTGTATCTCCTCCCAGTATTAGTCACACACGCAGCCGAGATCTACTGGTCAATTTGTTTTTAATTGCACCGTTAATGTCCTATATATACAAATATATATTGTTACATCACGATTAATGGCGTATTTCTTATATTATTTTTAATATATTTGAAATTTAAATTATATATTTATTTATTTTTATATAAAATATTCTATGATATTTATTTAAAACAGATTAGATTATCATCATTTATATTTAGGTACACGTGTGACTTCAGTGCTCTCTTTGATGTGAGAAAATAAATAAATCATTCTGGAGGCTACTTAAAGTAGACTTATCTCATTATTCCCTTATATAAATTTGTAGGATGGTTGAAACACGCTCTGGTAAGATGCAAGACCCAGCACAGGAGAGAATCAAGGCTGAAGAGTCTGCCAAACCGCAGCCCAGTGCAACAATTGGTAGAGATGCTAGTTCCGACCCAGTTGTCCTGAATCCCAACATCGACATCCCCAAGTATGATGGAACGGAAGACCCTCGCCCATGGATTGAATCTCTTGAAGAAATTGGCTTCCTGTACCATTGGGCAGACTACATTATCTCTCGTTATGCTGCCATGAATATGATTGGTAGCGCCAAAACCTGGCTGAACCTACACAAGATAAGTTTCACCAGCTGGGAAAATTTCAAGAGCCGCCTAATTGAGGATTTTGCCTCAGACGCCAACAAAGAAGAAATTAAGATGAAACTAAACAGGATGCAACAGTGGAATGAACCTGCAATCAGGTTCGCAGAGGATATCCTTGTACTGTGCAACAAGGTCGACCCCCAAATGGAAGAAAAGACTAAAATAAACTGGGTTATTGGAGGGTTAAAGAAAGAATACTCTTTTGCCCTTCACCTAAACCCTCCTAAAAATACCAATGAACTCCTAGAAATTTGTAAAAAGCTGGATTTGTTCGAAAAGAATTACCAAGAACGTGCAGAAAAATCAAAAGCTCTATATAATGGACCACGCTCTCCTCGTCCCCATCATCAAGAGCAATGGAAGAATGCTACGTCGTTCAGAAGACCATATCAGAACACCTCCAAGCCCCAGGCCCCCGCTCCGAGGTACTACCAGAACACCTCCAAGCCCCAGGCCCCCACTCCGAGGTACTACCAGAACAAACCTCTGCCCCAGGTATCTGCCCCTAGACGATCTTACACTCCTAATCCTGAGCCAAAACCGGTCTACCCAAGTAAAACATACAATAAGAATCCAAATTCAATTAGGAATAGGACGGAAGATGGAAGACCCTTCTGCTTTAAATGTAAAAAGCCAGGGCACGTGGCCCGTTATTGTAGGGTCAAGTTTATAAGAATCTTAGAAGAGGATCCAGCAGATACCCAAGAGAAGGTCGAAGAGAAATGCCAAATGAATGAAATATCAGAGAAATCAGGACCTCGGCTTTATGCCGATGTATGTCATAACACACAGACAAATATTCCTACCCGGAATAGATATTCCGTGTTGGAAGATTTAAACTAAGCGTCGCGCCTGAATCTGTCAATCAAAGCAAGTCGACCATAAACGGAATCAAGAAGTTGGACCCTAAATACAAATTAAAAATTAACGTGGACAATATAGGGACTTTTGAAGCTTTGGTTGATACAGGTGCTGACCTCTCAGTGGTCGACCTCAGAACGGCCCTCGATACAGGCCATGGTATAAGTAAACTCGCAAAAATTTGTGCAGGACCCGATGGAAAAAAATTGGACATGGTAGGAAGTATATTTTTAAATATAAAAATTGATGACGAAACATTATCACACAACTTTGTGATATTGAAAACGCATTTACGGACATTAATTCTTGGGAGAGATTTCCTTAAGAAAATGAACGCAAAAATAGATTGTAAGCATGAAACTATCAAATACGATTTGACGAATAATCATGACGAAATCAATTTTGAAATGTTGAAAATAAAGAGTGCCAAGGATTCCATTGTACCGGAATGTTCCATGAAATTGATCAAGGCATTGGTAGAAACAGAGGATGGAGAATATATTATCGAGGAGAGCAGCAAAATGTTTCAAACAAATGGACTTCGTCTAGCAAGAAGCTTAATCAATGTAATAAATAGGGAAACACACATCTGGATAACTAATCCGTATCCTCGACCGTTAAAAATAATGAAAAACTAAACATTGGCTTTTGGAAGTAGTCCAGCGAAAATAAATGTGAGTCGAGAAAGAGAGGTAGAAGAGAACAAAGAACCTAGATTCCAAATAAACGAAAATCTTTCACCAAAGGAACAGAAGGAGTTAAAACAAGTTTTAGAAAGGTATGGAGATCTTTTTTCGTCGAGATTAGGGAGAACCAATTTGTCAAAACATCGGATAGACACAGAAGACGCGAAGCCAATTAAACACAAGCCTTACCGGGTAAGTGCTAAAGAACGAGATATTATAAAAGAGCAAATTGACGAGATGCTTACAGAAGGCATAATTAGGCCATCTTCTAGCCCCTGGTCTTTTCCAGTAATATTGGTCAAGAAGCGAGATGGTAAATACAGATTTTGTGTGGACTACAGAAAACTGAATAATGTGACAGTAAAAGATGTCTATCCGATCCCTAGAATAGACGAAGTTATGGATACTCTCCAAGGATCTACACACTTCTCAGCAATAGACCTCAGATCTGGATATTGGCAAGTTGAAGTCGAAGAAAGAGACAAAGAGAAAACAGCTTTCACTACAGCACATGGATTATATGAATTCAACGTGATGCCTTTTGGACTTTGTAACGCGCCTGCTACCTTTGAGAGAAATATGTAGAATATGCTTGGAAATCTGAGATGGCAAATTTGTTTGTGTTATCTGGATGATGTTATCATATATAGCCCGGATTTTCCAACGCACCTCAAAAGACTTGAAGCTGTTTTTAGATGTTTTCGTGAATCTAATTTAAGGTTAAACGACAAAAAATGCCGATTTGCTTTTGAAGAATTGGAGATTCTCGGCTATATAACGAGCAAACATGGTATAAAACCCGCGGAACATAACATCAAAGCTGTCAGAAATTTCCCTCGGCCCAAAAAGGTCAAAGAAGTACAATCCTTTTTGGGAATGTGTTCATATTATAGAAAATTTATCAAAGACTTCTCAAAAATTGCTGACCTTTGACCAACCTTATAAAAAAAGTGTATCATTTACCTGGACAGAAAGACAAGAGGAAGCGTTTCAAACCCTAAAAACAGCACTATTAAGTCCACCAATTTTAGGTCACTTCAATCCAAATGCACCTACTTATGTTCATACTGATGCGTCCAACATCGGCATAGGTGCAACACTTGTCCAAGACATCGGTGGTGAAGAGAAGGTGATCTCATATTTGAGTCGTACCCTAAGTAAAGCGGAGCAAAATTATTCAACCACCGAAAAAGAATGTCTGGCCGTTGTCTGGTCAATGTCAAAATTACGACCCTACCTTTATGGAAGACACTTTAAAATAGTAACAGACCACCACGCCTTATGCTGGCTCAAAAACTTGAAGGATCCAACAGGTCGATTGGCAAGATGGGCATTGAAAATTCAAGAATATGACTTCGATATAATACATAAATCAGGAAAGAAGCATCTGGACGCCGATGGCTTATTTAGGGGACCCTTACCAGAAACTGATTGGGATGAGGATTTTGAAAGGCTATTTTTAAATCAAATAACAGACGAAGAGGATAAGTTTATCGAAAGTGTTAAGAAAAACCTTAATGGAAGCAGGCGATCAATTGCGCAAAACTTTAAAGTAGAAGATGGATGCCTCTTTAAGAAAAACCCGAACCCTGAAGGCAGGGCGTGGTTGCTTGTGGTTCCAGAGAAGAAAAAGAGAGAAATTATGAAAGAATATCACAATCATATGTCGAATGGCCATCTGGGTGTCGTCAGAACCATGTACCGAATAAAGAGTAAATACTTTTGGCCATCCATGCTAAAGGATGTCTCAGAGTTCGTTAAGACGTGTCACCTTTGCCAAAGTAGAAAAGGCTCAAACCAATTACCTTCTGGACTACTACAGCCCATTCCCCCAGCCAACTTTCCTTTCGAAAGAATTGGAATTGACTTTGTTGGTCCATTGCCATCTACGAAAAACAGGAAAAAATGGATAATCGTGCTGACGGACTACTACACTAGATATGCAGAAACAAAAGCAGTCTCGGAAGCAACAGTGAAAGAAGTTTCAAAATTTCTAGTAGAGGATATTTTTCTCCGGCACGGAGCCCCACAATATCTTATTAGTGACAGAGGCTCTCAATTTACCAGTAATTTAATGAAAGAGGTGATGAAAACGTGCAAGATTAAACATTGCTTCACAACGAGCTATCATCCCCAGACTAATGGATTGACAGAGCGGTTAAATAGAACATTGATCAATATGCTCAGTATGTATGTGAACACTGATCAGAAGAATTGGGACGAAATACTCCCATTCATCACTCACGCTTACAATACTACAATTCAGGAAACCACAGGATATTCTCCCTTTTTCCTGATGTTTGGAAGAGAACCCACGTCTCTTTTGGACTACAGGAATATCTCGGTGGACATTGACAAGGATGATTATGATGAATACATAAAACATCACTTAGACAAAATAAACAGAACAAGAAAATTAGTTATTAACAACACAATAAAGACTCAAGAAAGAATGAAAAAGAACTATGACAAGAAACACATGGAAAGAAGCTACGAACCAGGAGAATTAGTAGCAGTTTGGACACCAATTAGGAAAATAGGAAAGTGTGAGAAACTACTGAGAAAATATTTTGGCCCATATAGAATATTAAAGAAGCTGTCCAACGTAAATTACTTAATTGAACCAAAAGATAATCCTGGCCAAGACCCATTGATTGTCCATGTCTCAAGAATCAAACCCTATTTTGAAAGAATTGATGAGGTCAATCACGAGGACGTGACGACCTCTGGAGAGGGGGAAGTGTTACATCATGATTAATGGCGTATTTCTTATATTATTTTTAATATATTTGAAATTTAAATTATATATTTATTTATTTTTATATAAAATATTCTATGATATTTATTTAAAACAGATTAGATTATCATCATTTATATTTAGGTACACGTGTGACTTCACTGCTCTCTTTGATGTGAGAAAATAAATAAATCATTCTGGAGGCTACTTAAAGTAGACTTATCTCATTATTCCCTTATATAAATTTGTAGGATGGTTGAAACACGCTCTGGTAAGATGCAAAACCCAGCACAGGAGAGAATCAAGGCTGAAGAGTCTGCCAAACCGCAGCCCAGTGCAACAATATTTACGTATTGATAATAAAAAACATGCAAAATACATACAGATGTTTAACAATTTACATAAACAACATAGATCACAGCACCCATTGCCTCAAGGTCTTCTCGGCGATCTTCAGTTTGTCTTCCATAAGTTACCCAGCATCTTCACCAAAATTACACTCTGATAATAAAATACTTTGCTACAATATTGTAATATAAACAAATCGAAATATTATTTTTATGTGTGTCATTATATAGTGCCTCATATTGTGCGGCTTTTTGTTTTAAAACTACTTCTGTGTTTATTTTTGATAATTAATTTCTAAGCCTGCCTACAGAGGAGCTGAATTTGAAATTATTTTATTGGTTCTTAGCCTCCGCCAAGACCACTCCGTAGGAGAGTCACCTTCCGCTGTGATCGCTTGTCCGCTTCCTCGATCACTTGTCCGCTTCCTTGTTTACTTGTCCGCTTCCTAGATCACTTGTCCGCTTCCACGCTCACTTGTTCGCTTCCTTGTTTACTTGTCCGCTTCCTAGATCACTTGTCCGCTTCTTCGATCATTTTTCCGCTTGCTCGATCACTTGTCCGCTTGCTCGATCACTTGTCCGCTTTCTCGATCACTTGTCCGCTTCCTAGATCACTTGTCCGCTTCCTCGATCACTTGTCCGCTTCCTAGATCACTTGTCCGCTTCGTCGATCACTTGTCCGCTTCTTCGATGACTTGTCCGCTTCTTCGATCACTTGTCCGCTTCTTCGATCACTTGTCCGCTTCCTCGATCACTTGTCCGCTTCCTCGAAGAACGCCCTGTAGGAGTGCCAACTCCCGTTGTGCTCGCTTGTCCGCTTCCTCGATCACTTGTTCGCTTCCTAGATCACTTTTCCGCTTCCTCGATTACTTGACCGCTTCCTAGATCACTTGACCGCTTCCTAGATCACTTGTCCGTTTCTTAGATCACTTGTCCGTTTCCTCGATCACTTGTCCGCTTCCTCGATAACTTGTCCGCTTCCTAGGACACTTGTCCGCCTCCTAGATCACTTGTCCGCTTCCTCGATCACTTGTCCGCTTCCTCGATCACTTATCCGCCTCCTAGATCACTTGTTCGCTACCTCGATCACTTGTCCGCTTCCTCGATCACTTGTCCGCTTCCTCGATCACTTGTCCGCTTCCTAGATCACTTGTCCGCTTCCTCGATAACTTGTCCGCTTCCTCGATAACTTGTCCGCTTCCTCGATCACTTGTCCTCCTCCTAGATCACTTGTCCGCTTCCTCGATCACTTGTCCGCCTTCTCGAAGTCCGCCCTATATGAGGGCCACCTCCCGCCGTGCTCGCTTGTCCGCTTCCTTAAAGACGCGATTTTTGATTCTGA
>CP092864.1:48266274-48566253 GCA_030710605.1 Cordylochernes scorpioides
GATCAAAGATTTCTTAAGTGTCTTGATTGTCCGCAGATGATTCACGATTTTGAAGAGTGAAGATTTCAGTTGACATTGTAGTATCAATAGGGGGTGATGCCTTCTTGTTTAGTTGCAAAGTCATGAACTTGCTCAAATTATACCTGCTCCGCCTTTTCTCTAGTGATGGAATTATTATCAGTCCTCATCTTGAAGCCAATTTGAGCATAGTTACAACTGCAAAATCCTGGAGACAATCATAGGATTATAGAGTCTTCACAGCAATCATAGCTTTAAGATCTTCTTGGCGATCTCAGGTTTGTCTTCTTTACCCTAATTATCATCTTCAATAACATATTGCGTAGAAAAGGGTGAATAATATCAGTATGAGAAAACAAATTGATAAATAACTAAAATAACCTTATCTTTTTTAAAAACAAAATAACAAAGAGGCAGCAAATTATTAATGATGAATAACAAAAAATAAAAATGACCATTTGAATAATATTTGATTTAAATAATTTTGGGAAAGGTTAAAAGAAAGATCCAATATAAATATATAACAATGGAACAAAGAAAGGATGGCGGTTGAATCGAGAAAATTCTCTCCTGATCTTGTACATCTGCACTTTGTGGAAGGTTTGCATCAATTTTCCTTCTTTCACTCTATCGTGATAAATAGAGAATATGAGAATTCGAAACAATTATATACACGTATAGGATTCTATTAAAACTAAACAATTTTATACTGTCCTTACTGCAATGAAAAATTGGTGCGATATACGCGTCAATATTAGTTTCGAATTCTCATATCAGATGGCGCGCTAATGTATTGAATCAAGTATATGTTGACTCATTTATTCATTGAATTCGAAAGAACAGAAGTTTATAAAACTATGAGGAAGGGAGGGGAAAAATCAAGTAAAAAAGATTTTGAAGTTTTGGCAGTTTCGTGATATATTTTATATGTTTATACAAGTTTAAATAAGTGTCTTACCGCAAGCTTTTAAAGTAATAAATTAATTGGAAGTTTTCGGGTCTTACTCTTTCTCAAACAAAAGGTTTATCTCAAAATTCATGATATATTTTTCAAACACTTCTACAATTATTCACAAATGTTTATTTTAAAAAGAAATCCGTAATTTTTTTGTTGAATGAGCGACTTCAATATTTTATTGTCCAATGATTTTTCGATAATAGTGAGATCTGCGAAGATATTGTCAATTGTGTCGTTTCTGAGGGCGTAGAAGCGTAGGGTAGTAAGAGATCTCCTTGCCCCGTTCAATGTGACTGGAATTTTCGGTTGCTCTTATTCTTCTTCTTCCTCTTTCTCATCCAGATGGGCCAAATTCAATATTTCGGCATCGTTTAGGGCATCGTGGATACTGATGTAATCATCAACATGAGAATAATCCTCAAATGTTAATTCTCCATAGTTAGGTAGACGTCCCCACCTTGAGTCAGAATTTATAATTTTTGGCGGCTCCAATGACTGTTCTATGCTTTCGGTGTGCTTGACCCCCACTTCCTAAAGCAGTTATGAAGAGTGGTAGGGTTCCCATTTTCCCAGGCCTTATCAATAATTATTATAGCGGTCAAAACTGTTATGTGTTTATTTTTTCACCTTTTTCAATGCTATCCAGCACAAGAGAAACAATTTCTCTAAAGTAGAGAGTTCTAACATTTTGAATTATGTCATGATCTAAAGGTTTCAATCTCGATGTCGTGTTGGCTGAAAAAAATGGCCTAGTGGTGGTGGCCATTATGCACGGTGCAGTTGTCCAGAAACAATAAGATTTTACGTTTTTGATTTGTCATGTCACTGTTAAATAAGGTCAGCCATTCATTAAACCACTCTGTCGACATCCACGGATTTTGGTTTAACCTATAAACTGTGGGCAGCGATTTTATTCTTTTAAAACAGCGTGGTTTCATATATTTCCCTATTATAAGTGGTTTGAATTTTTTTGAACCATCCATGTTATATGCTAAAAGAAGTTAATCTATCCTTGCGAGTTATTTTTCCCTCCATGACACTTTTCGTCTTTGAACGTCAGAGTGAAATCAGGAAGACATTTATATATATATAAAAAAGCCCGGTTTCGTCTGTGTTGAATTTGTTCATAGGGTCAAAGCCATTCAAAATTTGGTTT
Source organism: Cordylochernes scorpioides (assembly GCA_030710605.1). Lineage (NCBI taxonomy): Eukaryota > Metazoa > Arthropoda > Arachnida > Pseudoscorpiones > Chernetidae > Cordylochernes > Cordylochernes scorpioides. The sequence goes on from CP092864.1 coordinate 48,268,407, forward strand.
AGGTCCTCAATCCATTTAGAATAAATGGAAAAATCTACCTAGGCGCTCTCTCCGCATATTTTAAAAAAATTATATGTCGTGTCGATTTTTGAAATTGAGAGCTACTCGTCACTAGCTATGCTCTCATCTCCGCTCGCTCGGCGTGGGAAATTTGAGCTCTAACTTTGTTTAGTTAGTTCCCGAACTGGTCTGGCTTGAGAAAGTCGCCGGCAACATTTTTTTCCCTAATATATTTTAAAATTTTTTAGATAGAATATTACATATTAATAAAATAAAGTAAACAAGAGTTAGATCACACAAAATTCGTGATTTATTTTTTTAAACATTTGCACAGTTATTCACAAATGTTCATTTGTGGAAAGATACTCTCACTTTAACTTCAAATTACCGAGGGAACCAAATAATAATAATTTTATTCAACTTATCGAGTATTTTTCAAGGGACCGGGAAATATTTCAAATTATCGAGAGATTCAAATTAACGACTTTCAAATTATCGATAGTCGACTGCATATGTACCAGAAAAATAGGTCGACAATAGACATTTTTTTAAAGCTCTCTACCTTGAAAAAGGCGGGACAGCGGTTCAGACAAGTAAAATTTCCAAAGGTCAATGGGTCTTCATCTTGAATCTTCTGTTTAACACGACTGTAGCTCTGAAGCTCCATCAAGTGGAAATAATATCTTCTTCGCTGTGTGTTTCAATCTTACATTATTCTCATTCCGTTTTTCTTATAATTATAACATGATCAGCGTCATATTATAAGCTGCACCAATATTGATGGTGACCAAATGAAGACAAGCGACCAAATGCTAAACTATTGAGTCGAATTTTATTGATTTATAAAAGTATTTATTTGAGAAGTGTGTGTGTGTCGAAACAATTTTTTTTCTTTGTTGCTGTGTTTTTATTAATATATATTTAAATAACAGTCTATAACATGATATACCATTGTAAAATGTTTCAATCCTCCATTTAATATTTGTTAAAAAATAATTTTACCTTTTAGAGATAGATGCAAATTTCGAAACAGTACATATATTTTTAAATTCGAATTTCTGAATTATTTCTATTTGAAATTAAAAGTAAAGTAAAATGGTTACAAATTTTGTTCATAGAGGGCGTAACTAGTCAGCTTTATTTAAAACGTTCTTAAAATAGGTGTATTAGGGTTTTAATCAGTTTATTAGGTTCTACGTATGCTCTTTTCGTGATATGCCTTAACCTTGTGTTAAAAAAAAAACTTCCAAGAGAATAATACCTTTATTATTATTATTATTATGTAATTTTTGAAATAATATTCTTGAATTTGAATATAAAATCGATAATTTAGTTAGCGCTGAAAACATATTTTATATTTAATCTTTATATACTAATTTTGCGAATTTAAAACAATGGGTGTTTAAACAATCGAAAATAATTTGTAATTGTATGCATACATACATCTTTATTCAGACCACAGATCTTATACAGATTCACCGCAGGAAGGAAGCATAGTTGGAGCTCCTATACTCCAAGCAGAACATAACAACAGTATCCATCCAAGTCCGACTGATGTCCAGTAGCCACAGATTCCACCGTGTATAAGTCAAGACAGCGTTTCACTGAAAAGGTGAGTGTGAAATCGTCTTCGCTACCTTCATCCAAATGGACATTTTGCGAATCCATTAATCATTCCCGAACAGTGACTGTGGCATTGTAGAATGTATATAAACCGAAGAGAACTTTGATCAAACATCATTGTATTCATCCAGTTATATATTTGTTGCCTATCGGATTGAAAAAAGGATAAGTTGCCCAAGAGTTATTTTGTCTGTTTCTCCAAGTAAAGGTAACTAAATATTATATGCATGATTTCATCTTGTATTCTGCTATTACATAGATCACAAGTTAAAAGAAAATCAGTTTTCCAGAGCTTTGAACAATTTTATGGAAGGAATACTCATAATTTGTTCAGATCCAACTGAATCAATTTTTCGTATTTTTCTGAATGGGTATCGGTCCAGCTTCTCCACCAGTTTTAACGTAGTAATGGATGACTGAGCAGACCCCAATGATGAAGCAGAATATATTTTATTTATGAAGAACGACTAAACGACTTCAAGTAAAACTAACAAATTATTCACAATTAGAGGTAATTAAAAAGAAACAAAATTCTATATATATAAAACATATATGAAGATTTAATAAAAACAGAGTTACATTTTATGCTGTGTATTATAATTGATTGAATAATTAATAAAATAAATTTATAAAATTAATTCTTCGCCACAAAATATTTTTAATTCAATTGAAAAATTGTGTGTATATATATATTTTTTAAAAGTGTAATTCTACTATTCTAAAAGCTTCTACTTATATAATTGCCTTATTCTGTCTGTGTGAAGTTCACTGTGTGAAGTTCACGGATAGATTTTGGTCAGAGTCATCAGAGTCATCAATTCTTGTCATCGTTTTAAAAAATTAAAATATTAAAAAAGGATGCCGAAACCCGGGATCGAAGCAGGGACCTTTAGATCTTCAGTCTAACGCTCTCCCAACTGAGCTATTTCGGCTTATTTTAGTCATTTCTATAGAAGCTTCTATCTTTATAATTATGTATATTTTCAAAAAGTCAATTCACACCTCTTCGCTGGAGACCATGGGAATACTGACTAATTCATTATGCTAACATAATCATCATCATCTACTTATATAATTGCCTTATTCTGTCTGTGTGAAGTTCACTGTGTGAAGTTCACGGATAGATTTTGGTCAGAATGGATAAAATAAAAAAAGTATCAAGGGATGGGAATCGAACCCACGACCTTCCGCTTACCGGGCAGATGCCATGACCACTAGGCTACCCTGGACATATTTTTCCGTTCATAAAGTTAATATATGATGCCAATATATATAATAATTGTATAAACGAATGCAAGACAAAATCACCACGAATGTTTCTTTTTTTAAGGCAATTTTTGTTTCGACTTTATTGAAAAAAAAAACGATATGGTGCCTTTAAAAAATGATCTTTATTACTATGCAGTTTTCTATTTAGTCAATATACCTAAGTTCATGTTGCAAATGTAATTATCTCTATCGATTTAGTAGGTGAAATGCAAAAAAAAAATCGACATGATGAAATATGAAAATTCACATTTTTATTTTTATATTTTCAAGACACACACAGTTTGGGGCGGGACGTTTCGATGGTTTAAATCACATTAATAGGTACCGCTCAGCAAGAGCAACCTAGTTCATGATAATTGAACAATGAATAATATGTGAAGGTTATTCACATATTAAACAAAATTTAAACGCGGGATTCAATCCCGGTTCATGACTGTCGGGAATCGAGGGGGTTACCCACTCGTCCACCGACTTTTTTTGGCGGGACGTTTCACAAGAGTGACATCCATGGCGCCAATATATAATTGTAACGAATAGTATTTGAATTAAAACGTTTTTAAAATATATACGCACTCGGGTAAAACCCGGGCGTTGCCCGGGCCATTCGTCTAGTATGTTCATAATGTGCTTGAACACCAGTTCTAAGATTCTACCTTTCAGTGTAGCATATAAAAGAAGAATGATACAATGCAGTATTAGATCTCTATAGAAGCGGTCTGGCGGATTAAATTAGAGAAACCGCTGGGAGGGTTCACCACCGATGAACAAAGCCCTCCCAATATTTTTTCCATCGCAGTTAGGACAGTAAAAGTTTGCTTTATTTGTGAAAAGAAACACTAACGTCTTAATGTCTTCATTCGTTATATACAGGGTGATCCAAAAGTCCCGCACAACTTTAAAAATTAATAACTCCGCGAATATTTGCGCTAGAGCAATGCGGTAAACACCATTGTGTTCAGGATGCAATGGAATTTTTTATGGCAAATAATGAAAATTTCGAAATTGATTTTAGTTACAACTTTATTCGCTAGATGGCGCCCTACCAGAATCAGCGATTCAGCGGCCAAATTGTTTGATTAATTGAAAAATATAACTGAACGACACGTATTTTTACTTTTTGAATACCAGGAAAGAACCCTAATAATATCAAATGATAAATTTATAAAACACCATTTCGCCAAAAGTTAGAAGAAATGGTTAACGATTTTTAAATACAATCTGAGATATGTAAAATAGGTATATGCAAATTAAAACATGTAGCAAAAAAAAAACCCTGATATTTTAGATGCGGTTTGCTGGAATCCTCTCAGCTATTTATATTTTGAAAATAATAATTTTCTATTTTTTTAAATTCAACTCTCTCTCAGTATCGATTATATTTATTTTAATTCATTTGAAAAATATTTATCTATCTCTGATGATTTATTTTACTCTGGAATGCCATTGTTGTTTTTGTCGTGTCCAATAAAGAGCCTCAGATTCTTTTCGTTTGGCCAACAAAAAATGTCCAATTTATATACACATATATTCTTACATAATGAGACTTTAAAGAATGCAAATAATCTTCATCTAGTTACATACACAACACATCTCCCCTCTTAATAATACTCCAGTCGGTCTAGGGGTTTCCTGGCTCTCTGAGGTCTAGGACTGCGGACGGGCACTTGCACAGCGGCAGCCTCCGGTTCAGGAGTGCAAGAGGGCACGTGCACAGCAACAGGCCCTGGTATAGGAGTGCAAGAGGGTGCGTGCACAGAAGCAGTCTCCTCCTTGTTTCCTGATGTAACCTCTGGAACCTCCTCTTCACTTTATTTCTGACTTCCACCTACAGGCTTCTCTCCTGATGTTCGAGGAAGTATCAAATTTCTTGTCTCCACTTGTTTCTTTCTCACAGGTCGCAATTGATTGATATGCCTCTTATACACGACGTCCTCGCAACTTATAAGGTAGTGACGGTAGCTCAATAATTCCAAAATGGTACCTTTTTACCGTTTAGGTCCAGTTGCATAGTTGCGGAAATAAACCTCGCAACCTGTAGTAAACTGCTCCTGCCTTCTTACGGCCTCATGAAATACCTCTCGCGGATTTCTCATCTTGGTATTAAACTCGAGAATCTTGATCTTAAACTTCTCTTCATTAGCAGTTCCGCGGGGGAATTCCTTTATTACAGTTTGGGGGAATGCTCTATGAGCAAATAGGAAACTTTGTAGATTCGTCTCTAAATCATCCTTCCCATTATTCTTTCTCAAAAGGTTTTTTTTTATTTATTTATCAAATCAGACGCGATATCCCTACAAGGGATGCTTGCGTCAATAACAACACTAAATTCAGATACTATATTACAAAAAAAAAAAAATAATGAATAAATAAATAAAAAAATAAATAAAAAAAATAAAAAAAAAAAAAAAAGGTTTTTAAACTATCTTACATATCTCTCAGCTAAACCATTTGTACTAGGATTATACGGACTGGTCTTAATGTGCCGTATACCATTCATTTTGGTAAATTGCTCGAATTCACCGGAGACAAACTGTCTTCCGTTATCTGTAACAATAATTAGGGCAATCCGATTCTGGCGAGAATTTCTCTAAGATGACTTATAATCGTTTTTCTGGTAATATCTTTGATGATAAAATTTTTTTATCCACTTTGAGTATGCGTCCACGAGAACCAAAAACATTCTTCCCATGAACGGACCCACTAGATAAAGATGAAGTCGATGCCACGGTTTCTCGGGCCAAGTCCATTCCGAGATGGTAGCCGGGGGCATGCTTGCCGATTCTTGGCATACTCTACATTCTCTAGTTAACTCCTCGATGTTACTGTCTATGCCTGGCCACCAGAAAATACCGTCTGGCAATCATCTTCGTTTTAACAATCCCCATGTGTATTTCATGCAAGTCATTTAAAATTGAAGATCTTAATTTTTGGGGAATTACCACTCTTTCACGCCATTGAAAACAATCAAACTCCAAACTTAATTCCTCATTAATTTTATAATAAGGAGCTAGTGGGTTTTCCCTCAGTACCCTTGTGAATTTCTACACAGTTGCCTTCTCTAACATTCCTTAATACTATAGACAGTATTTTATCTCGGGACGTCTCATATGCCACCTCCCTAAAAGAGAACGGTACCTCATTCAACTTCCTGAGAAGAAGTACCTGGTCTTCATCAAGAAACTCCCTGACACTCGATTCTAAAGGAAGACGTGACAATGCGTCAACATTGGAATTATCACTACTTTTTCGAAATTCCTCAGTATAATTAAATGCAGCTAATTTTAAGGACCGTCTTTTAATTCTGGATGCTGCACATATGGGAATTGGTTTCTGAGGTGAAAATATATGAATTAAGGGTCGGTTGTCTGTGACTAATACGAATTTTCGTCTCAGTAAGTATTGTCTTGATTTCTCATCGCCATAAGTTATGCTCAACGCTTCCTTTTCTAGTTGAGAGCACCGTTTTTCCGCTTCAGTTAATGTTCTAAAAACAAAAGCTATAGGCCATTCTTCCTTTCTATCATTTCTATGACTCAGAATTACGCCTAGTCCATAGTCCATTAATAATGATTTGCATTTTTTAAATGACATTCGATATTTCTTCGTCCAATTCCATCTACAATTTTTATTCAAAAGTTGATAGAATAGCGCTAAAATGTTTGCTATATTCTTTATGAATCTATAATAATAAATTAAGAGTCCTATGAAAGATATCAATTGCGAAACATTCTTTAGGTTCAGGCGCCTCTATCACTGCTTTAATTTTATTTTCTAAGGGATGCAGTCCATATATGTCCATTTTAAACCCTAAATATTCCACCGATTTCTTTTTAAATTTACATTTATATCTGTTTAACTTTAAACCTTTTTCTAGCAATATTCTAAACACTAGATCCAACTTTTGTTCATGATCTTCAAAGTCTTTTCCTGCAACCAAAATATCATCTATGTAGCAGGCCACACCTGGCAAATCAGAAAATAGGCCTTCCATAATCCTATGAAATTTATTTGGTGCTACCGCTACGTCATATGGTAGTCTTTTATAAGAAAACAACCTCTTTGTTGTGTTTATATCAACAACAGCTTTGGCTTCTTCCGCTAACATTACTTGTAAGTAAGCCTGTGATAGGTCTAGAGTCGAAAGTACGGTGCTTGTAGATAATTTTGAAAAGATCTCATCAATCGATGGAAGGGGATACCTATCTAATTCTATTGCTTTATTAGCTGTACATCTAAAGTCACCACATATTATCACACTACAATCCTTTTTTAATACTGGTACTATTGGAGCGGTCCAATATGCATGAACTACCATATGGTATAGGGTATAAAATGCAAGAATTCACCAAACGATCAATTTCATTCTCTACTTTGTTTTTTAGAGAGAAAGGTAAACTTCTGGCCTTACAAAACACAGGAGTCACATCCTTTTTTAAATTAAAATTTATTCTAACGTCCTTTAGACAGCCCAAATCTTTGTTAAACAAATCTGCATACCTATCCATCAAATTTTTATATATTTAAATATATTTCTATTATATTCATTATTTAAAATTTTAATGCTAAACAATATAGAGTAATCAAGTTTCAACTGTTTAAGCCATTCTCTTCCTAATAAAATTACCTGTATTTTTTCATTTACAACTATTAATCGTAAATATTGGTTGGCTTCTTTTACAAAAACATTTCTTTGATCTATAATCTCTATTGATTTACCACAAAAGGATTTTAATCTTAAATTTGTTGGAAATAATCTTTTACCTTGCCAATAATAATACAAATATATGTGCCAATAATAATACGTAACTGGACTTCCTGTATCTATTGTAAAGCACAAAGAATAATCATCTACTGTTAAATTTATTGTGGCATCAGTTTCGCCCTGTACAGAATATATAGAGTTCTCTTGTACAAATTTACATCCCCACATTCTTTTACTAGCTTTGCAGACCCTACTTAAATGACCCAGTTTATTACATTTTAAAACAAGTCTTTGTTCTATGAGGTAAAACAGATGCCACGTGTGAATGTCTTTCACCACATCTATAACACACTATTTTGCCTTTGCCACTTTGCCTGAAAGGCCTATACTGCGCCGTTATATTATTGTACTCGCCCTTTTTATCCAGGGGATATCTTGGCCACTAATTTATCTTGTAATTCTCTTGTATTTATCTCCGCCAATTCGAACGAGATCGCCACTGCAAAAACTTTATCCAGGGTGACATCGTCGTCCTCTTGTAGTAGCTTCTTTTGCAGGATTTCCGACTTGATTCCAGCCACAAAACGGTCTCGCATCATGGTTCCAAACATATCGACGAAATTACAATTTATTGCCAAATGTTTCAATTCTCTAAGATATTCCGAAATTGATTCTCCTTCCTGTTGAATTCTCTTTAAAAATCTGCATCGCTGTGGTATCACTTTCTTCTTTGGATCCAAATGCAGCTTAATTATTTGAATGATAGTATCATAGGGTTGATCTTTCATTAGACCAGGAAGAAAATGTCGTTTCCCTTCTTCAAAGTTTCAGAATCTGGTAGCGAGGTAAAAATCAGCACTTTAATCTCCTCCTTCAGATGCCAAAAAGAAAGCCTCAAATTTTTGTACAAAAAGATCGAAGTGTCCTCCACTGGGCTATAGCATCTAAAAGGTATTATTAACTTTGAACTTGTCATGCTGATCTTTTCTACTCCTTTGTTTTCTTGATCCAGATAGTTTAAAAGATGTAATCTTAACCCATTTTCCTATTTTTCCTCTCCATAATCGAGAGTCAGATTTGTTTAAAAGATGTAGTTGTTATACTTGCATAGACGCCGTTTTCCTCAGCTTTTTACTGGCTCTGTAGATCGCGCATCCTCGTCGCCACTTTTGTTGTGTCGTAATTAGACGTATAAGAGCTCAAACTTGACCATGGCCAACAACAAATGTCCAATTTATATATACATATATTTTATACATAATGAGGCTTTAAATAACACAAATAATATTCATCTATTTACATAAACAACAGTTAATATATAGCGAGAAGAGTAGAGGACTGAGCACAGATCCCTGAGGTACACCAGCCCATGTTCTTCGGTCCTTGGAAAATGTTCCATTGACCCGAACCTTTATCCTTCTACCCCTTAAGAAGTCTGCAATCCAGATTAAGGTTTTTCCTCTTAATCCGATGTTGTGCAGCCTTTCAAATAATTTCTACACTCGAACAAAAGCTGAGGTCATATCCAGGAATACGGCTGTTGTCTTCTTTGGCGGTTTTTCCTAGAAATCTATTATTGATTGACAGAAGTAGAACAGTTTATCAGTTGTACAGTGTCTGGATCTTTAGGCAGTTTGGTAGAAGTTTATTTTATTATTGTTAGTGAGCCAGACTATGAGCCTAGAGTGGATAATTCATTCTGTTATTTTACAAAGTATGCTGGTAAGAGCAATTGGCCGATAGTTCTTGCATTCCTTAGCATCTTTGTTTGGTTTCAGTATTGACACTATAATTGATATCTTCCAATTATTTGGTAGTTTACCAGTTTGCCATGAAATGTTCAGTATTCGTAGGAGTTGATTTTTAGCTTCGTCTCCAAAGTGTTTAATCATTTGACCAAAGATTAGAGCATCTCCAGGTGGCATCTTGGATTTAACTTTCCTATTGATGAATTTAGCTCATTCAGTGCGAAGTCTCTCGAGTAAATATCTTGTTGATGGTAATTTCTTGCCTGTTTAACTAACTCGTTTATATTATTTTTTAGAGTCCTGCCTTCATTCATTAAGCTGAGTCTGGAAGTGCTCGAAAGATATTCAGCAATTATGTCAGCCATCTGTTTGTTCGTTCTCGCTGTTCATATCGGTTAGAGTATTGGAGGATTAGTGTTGGTTTTGATTGTTTTATAACACTAATTATATTCCAGTGATGGCTTCCCTTTTTTGGATCCATTTTTTTCGCTGAATTCTGCCCATTTTTCTTGTTTGAATATCCAAATTTCTTGTTCTATTTTGTGACTAATTGCAATGAGTTCCTTTATGATTTCTTCTGTTTTATTTGTTTTAAGAAGTTCATTTTTATTGTCTCTCTCTGCAATCATTGCTCCGATATTGTGGTCCTTCCAGTAAAGTATTCACAGGTCTTTACGTCTACCTCTAGGTATCGATACTTTTGCAGCTTTGGATATGTTCAAAGAGAATTTTTCCAAGTTTTTGTCAATCGTTCTGTGATTTAATTCTTCGTTGCACAGTTCTTCAAGCTTTTCTGTATTTTTTTTTCCAGTGTTCTTTTATTCTGTTGAAAATTCTCAATTTTGAATTTTAGGGTTGTTAAAATTGGTCTGTGGTCACTGATTGCACTTTTCAGAATTTTACATTGTGTTGTGGGTGCGATGTTGTAATTTATCGCTGTGATGTCTATTGCGCATTCTGTGCCTGTGGACTTGGATAGATAGGTGTTCTTTTCGTTATTTAACGGCGTAAGGTCGAGGTCGGTTAGCATGTCCTCAACCTGCTGACCTTTGTTATCCTGGACAGGTGATCCCCAAGTTGGTCTTTCGGCGTTAAAATCACCAAGTATGATTGCGATATCCGAAGATGCTTCACTTAATGTCTCTATCAGGCCTGTATTGATGCTAGTATTATCGTGGTGATAAACATTTATGATTGGAATTGTTTTATCTGTAAGATAGATTTCTATTGCCTGAGCTTCTGTCGTGCTTTCTCTAGGCTTACTCTGATTATAGGCGATTTCCTTAAATTTGATTTCTAGAGTTTTAATCAAAACGGCAAGTCCTCCTTCGAATTTTCCCGGTCTGTCCATTCGTAGTTTTGTATAATCTTTGATATTGAATCTCAGATTCTGATTCAATTTTGTCTCCTGAGGACAATTAATATGTACATTGTTTTTACAGAGAAGACAAGTCAGCTCTTTCTTTTCCTCTGAGAACCATTTATATTGAGTTGTAGTAGATTGAATTGTGTCCTCGTAGTAAATTTATCATCATGAGCTCGAGCTGCAGCTCCTGACGCGGCGGTTACCCCGGAGGCGGTAGCATTACTGGAGATATCAGTTTTGCTCTTCATTTGAAAATGGGTGCCGTTGCAACGTTAGTCATCTGGGAAACGAACCAGAATTTGGTCAAATATTTCAAGGGTCCAGGGAGGACCGCAAAGAGGTGTGGTCGAACTTCTTCCCTTCCCCCTGGAATGCCGTCACTACAGGATAAAGCACTCTTGGTGAATTTTTTAAATTGTGATTCAGAATCAGCCACTGAAGCTTTACGAGCGTTTCGTTCCTTTAAAGATATTCGAAGCGGTAAAGGACCAATGAGTTGCTACTCTCTAAATCGATTGATTAAAGGTTTTGAGGAAACTGGATCTCTGGAAGCAAAACCTCGGAGTGGAAGACCATCGACATGCAAGTCAGTGGCTGTTACGGTTTTGCAGAAAGCTGAAGCTATTGAAACGTTATCCACGTATGGAGAAGTAAGTGCTAGACAAGTTTCTCAACAAACGGGGATTTCGTATGGAACAGTTTGGAGAGAACACACATTTAGAATTTTTCTATAAAAATATCCTAACAAAATTCAAAGTTTTCACGAGTTGAAAGTCAGCGATTTTGAGAAGCGTCAAGAATTCGCTGCAAGGGTTTTCCGGCAAATTGATATTGATAAAAACTGGCTGTCAAATGTTCTAAGGACAGATGATGCTCACTTTTATCTAAAGGGAGAATTTAACATTCAAAACTGCCTCATTTTGGCAACAGAAAACCCTAGGAATTTTACAGAAATACCACTTCATCAGCACAGAGTTACAGTTTTGTGTGGGTTCACTTCTTCTTTTATTATTGGGCCATTTTTCTTTGAAACAATCAATGGAAGAACTTTTAAAACCGTGTTTGTAACTGGTGAACGTTATGTTCAACTTTTGATAGAAAAGGTTATTTCCATATTGCAGGACAGACAAGCACTAAGCGAAATAACCTTCATGCAAGATGGAGGACCTCCTCATATCTCCCGCGGTGCCAAACAATTGCTGAAGGATACGTTCGGTGGAATTCGTTGATAAGTCGCCACTTTATATACCAGTGGCCCCCAATATCTCCAGACTTGACGCCTTACAATTTCGGTTATGGGGGTACATTAAGTCGCGTTTTTATCGATGCCGGCCTACCACATTGGCCATGTTGAAGGCTTCTATCAGATGGCACGTTTTATAAATATCAACTATTTAATTGTGACCATTCTGTCATCTATCGTCTGCAGGCGGTGTTTGAGAATGAAGGGCGCCACATTGAGCAAGGATTGTGACCTAATACAAGAGAGAAGGCAGTTACCTCATGTGTTATATTTTGCAGCTCTTTGTTTTGGGTTATGGGAATAATAAATGCTGTCCTCACATCTTGACTCTTTTTTTTCTGTAAACAGTAATTTTTTTTGTTTGTCATTTGCCCACATTTTATATTATGTCGTGCAGGCCAAAGTGTTATAACTTCTCGAATAACACTGGTATACACAATTTTACCCCTTATGTTTAGTTTATCGCTTTTCGCTCATTAGAAGAAATAGCATAAGAATTAGTCTCTGTATCCCCCCCCCCAACTTTAGATGTTTTGCGCAAAAAATAATACAAAATGATTTTACTACCACGTTTTTCAACGCAAAAGGTCGATTTAAAAATGATTTTTTTGAGGGGATACATTTTCAAAATTATGTACAGTATAATAAACAATGATAACATTTGACAAACCCATAGGATATTTGGAATAAAGTACGACAAATATATTTTGTCACTCCCCTCTATATTTCATTTTTGGATCATGACAAATATCCAGTTAAATAGTCAAGTGTCGGCAATTAGTCAAGAAACTATACATTCCTTATAGCACGAAATCCTATTAGTAGTGCCATCATAAATTTTGGTACTATATTAACATTTTTAAAATCGTGTATTGATATCAGTAGTTATTTTCAAACATTCAAATTATTTCACAAAACTCCATCTAAAATATGAATATTTTTTGCTACATGTTTTAATTTGCATATACCTATTTTACATATCTCAGATTGTATTTAAAAATCGTCAACCAATTCTTCTAACTTTTGGCGAAATGGTGTTTTATTAATTTATGATTTGATATTATTAGGGTTCTTTCCTGGTATTCAAAAAGGAAAAATACGTGTCGTTCAGTTATATTTTCAATTTATTAAACAATTTGGCCGCTGAATCTCTGATTCTGGTAGAGCGCCATCTCTAGCGAATAAAGTTGTAACTAAAATCAATTTCGAATTTTTCATTATTTGCCATAAAAAATCCCATTGCATCCTGAACACAATGCTGTTTACCGCATTGCTCTAGCGCAAATATTCGCGGAGTTATTAATTTTTAAAGTTGTGCGGGACTTTTGGATCACCCTGTATATATATTGAGGAAAAGGCATCTTCTGATTGTGCAACTGAAGGTTGCTGATGGCATGCGCCATCTGTCGGTATAAATAGCAACTATTCGTTGATTTTTAAATTATTTAATTGATAAAAAAATCAACGAATAGTTGATATTTATTCCGGCAGATGGCGCATGCCTTCAGAAACTTTTATTTTCACGATCAGGGAGAGGGGGTGCCTTTTTCTCAATTTATCCACCTGATCCCAGTAAAATATTCTCATTTTCCATTATTTTGTCATATATAAATAAAGCGTTACCTTTTAACTTTTTTTGTCAAAACCCGCAAAATCTCTTTGATCACACAATGGGCATATTCTGTATTTTGATTGTTTTTATTTGTTGGAATTTAACTAACAATTCACTTGTTATTTTCTGTTGCACTCATGGACAAAACTTGAAAAAGTTGATATCGCTGGTCGTCTTTTTTATTTTAAGAAAACAGAATAAGTTCGTATTTATATTGTTGCATCATGATTAATGCGCGTATTTTTAAAATTATTCATAATTATATTTTTAATATATATAAAATTTAAATTATACATTTATTTATTTTTATAAAACAGATTATTACTATAAAATATTATGTACTATAAAACATTTGTATTTTGATACACTAAATACCCCACCTGCTTTAAACTTTGATGTGGTAAATAAGGAGACATTCTAGGTGCTACCTAAATATATAGTTGTCTTATTATTGACTGGTTTAACCTTGTAGAATGGTTGAGACACGTTCTGGAAAGATGCAAGACACGTCTGAGGAGAGAAACAAGACTGAAGAATCTGCCAAACCGCAGCCCAGTGCAACAATTGGTAAAGATGCAAGTGCCGACCCAGTTGTCTTGAACCCCAACATAGACATCCCCAAATATGATGGAACAGAAGACCCTCGCCCATGGATTGAGTCCCTTGAAGAAATTGGCTTCCTGTACCACTGGGCAGAATATATTATTTCTCGCTATGCAGCCATGAATATGATTGGTAGCGCCAAAACCTGGTTGGACCTACACAAGATAAGTTTTACCAGCTGGGAACATTTCAAGAGCCGCCTAATTCAGGATTTTGCCTCAGACGCCAACAAAGAAGAAATGAAGATGAGGCCAAACAGAATGCAGCAGTGGAATGAACCTGCAATCAGGTTTGCAGGGGATATCCTGGTTCTGTGCAACAAGTTCGACCCCCAAATGGGAGAAGAGAATAAAATAAATTGGGTTATTGGAGGGTTAAAGAACGAATACTCTTTTGCCCTCTACTTAAACCCTCCTAAGAATACCAACGAACTCCTAAGATTGTGTAAAAAGATGGATTTGTTTGAAAATAATTATCAAGAACGTGTAGAAAAGTCAAAGGCTCTATATAATGGACCACGCTCTCATCGTTCCCATCATCAAGAGCAATGGAAGAACGCTCCGTCGTTCAGAAGACCAGACCAGAACACCTCCAAGCCCCAGGCCCCCGCTCCGAGGTACTACCAGAACACCCCCAAGCCCCAGGCCCCCGCTCCGAGGTACTACCAGAACAAGCCGCTGCCCCAGGTATCTGCCCCTAGACGATTTTACACTCCCATTCCTGAGCCAAAACCGGTCTACCCAAGGAAAACATACAATAAGAGTCCAGATTCAAACAGGAATAGGACAGAAGACGGGAGACCAATATGTTTCAAGTGTAACAAGCCAGGACACGTAGCGCGGTATTGCAGAGTCAAGTTTGTGAGGATCGTAGAAGAGGACCCCTCAGTTTCCCAAGACAAGAGCCAAGAAAATATTCAAATGGACGAAAGGAAAGATTATACACGGCCTCGCCTCAATGCGGATGTTTGTAATGACACACAAACGATTATTCCTACACGGAATAGATATTCCGTGTTGGAAGATTTAAACTAAGTGTCGCGCCTGATTCCTTCAATCAAAGCAAGTCGACCATAAATGGAATTAGAAAGTTGGACCCTAGGTACAAAATTAATATGAATGTGGACAAGATAGGGTTATGCGAAGCTTTGATTGATACAGGCGCCGATCTTTCAGTGGTCGACCTAAGAACAGCACTTTTGCTGGCCGTGAAATAAATAGTCTCACTAAAACGTGTTCAGGACCCGATGGGAAAATTAGATATCGTAGGTAGCATTATTTTAGATTTAAAAATTGATGACACTGAATTATCCCATGAATTTGTAGTAATGGACGCGCATCTACGAACTCTTATTCTTGGACGAGATTTCCTTAAAAAAATGAATGCTAAAATTGATTGTAAACGAGAAACAATAATATATAATTTGATGAGTAATTATGACTGTTTAGTTTTATTCTGAACATAGGTGGCAGAAGGCGGCGCGCGGCGGTATAAGAAAGAAGAGCTACGTCATCGCTGACCAATGGGAGGCCACCAGCTGCACCACCAGAGGGAGCTCGCCACCTTCTCGAACATTCTTAGGACGCTCGCCACTAAAGAACAATGCCTTTAAGCTGCGGCTTTAAATCTATTGTAAATTCTTTAAATATTTATTGTAAAGAAAATTGATATAAATTCATTTGTAAAGCTTGGGATAATTGCCTGACCAAAGATAGTACATTTGTTTCTTTAAGCTATTATAAAACATTCTATTCAATTAAGGCCTAACGAGAACAAATTGTTTTGTAAACAATCATTCTGCTTTTCCTCCTTGCGTATTTACCAAGTGGGAAACAAAACATTGGTGCCGAAACCCGGAAATAAATCTATTAAATAATTATTTAAATATAAATAATTATAATTCTTTTTTGAAATATATATATATATATACACTTGGTTCTTTTTTTATGCGGTAGATGCGTTCCAGGGGAATCCGCATAAAAAAAATCGCACAAAAAAGACATACATTTATATGTAAAATGATGGATACGTTCCATTTATTAAAAAAATCGCATAAAACCTAAATAATGTTTTAAAATGCACCAGAAATCGCATAAAAAAAGATTTATAAATAATAAGATTTAATTTTTTTCTCATCATATTTTAATAAATGGCACATATGTGTGTTAATAACAAAAACAAAACTTAATATGTAAAAAAAAAACATAAACAAAACTTTTATTTAAAATCATATTAAGAATGTTTTCATCATTATTCGCTGTCTGATAATGTGCGAACCCGTTTGTGGATTGGTGCAAGATCACTTTCATCACTTGAAGATAAAATTACGTCATCAGATCTACATGGTAATGCTTCTTTAGGAACTTCAGTGATTTTTTTTCTTTGACAAGGTAGTCAGTAATCAAACGCTGTGATGGCTTGACTAGTTCTTTGTAGAGTTCTCTGTAGCCAGACATACAAAATTTCAGATCACGTTGGAATTTTAAGGCGCGTTCTACATCATTATCATTTTGAATAAAAAAAAATTCCAATTTACCGGAAAGTTGAAGGCCTTCCCGAAGTAATTTTTCGTCCAGTGGAGTAACATCTTCCAGTTCGCTATCTACACTGTTTCGAAATCTTTAGTAGTATCTACCATACTTTCCAAAATATCATCATCATTTAGGGCTTCGTCCACAAGCAATTCTTCTATATCATGCTCGCCAAAATCATCAAAACCTTCCCCACCTATTTCCTTAGCAATTGAAATAATATCTGATGTTACTATTGTTGTTCAATTTGATTCATTTCTCTTTGATACGCATTCAGGCCAAGCAGCTTTCCAACATGCATTTAAAATTTGTGATTTTATCTCGGCAATTGCTAACGCAACATGATCTACACAGTTCAAGATATTAAATTGTTTCCAAACTTCAGTAACTGTTATTGTATCGGATTCCAGTTTATCGAAAATGAATTGGAAAGTGAATTTTACATATTATTTTTTAAATGTTGAAATAATTCCCTGATCTAATGGTTGAATTAGGCTCGTTGTGTTTGGAGGGAAAAAACTACCTTTATATTTGGATGTTCTAAGTTTGGATGACCTGGTGCATTGTCAAGAATTAATAAGATCTTAAATTCGAGACCCATCTCTTTCATATAATTTTCTACTTCGGGTACGAAGCATTTATTGAACCATTCAGTGAAAATAGCCGTTGTTACCCAGGCCTTCTTGTTTGCCATCCAATGTACGGGCAGTGTATTTAAGTCTTTTCCTTTTAATGCACGTGGTTTTAAAGATCGATTTACAAGCAGCGGTTTTAACATTCGATCGCCAGATGCATTGCTGCACAGCAATAAAGTAACTCGATCTTTAGCAGCTTTAAAACCACTGGCATTTTTTTCGGACTTTGCAATGTAAGTACGGGTTGGCATTTTTTTCCAAAACAATCCTGTTTCTTCAGCATTGAAGATTTGATGGGCACAATATCCTCCATCTTTAATAATTTTAGCCAACTTTTCAGGATATTTTCTAGCAGCTTCTTCATCTGCAGAAGCCACCTCACCTTTTATTTTTAGATTATGAAAAGAATGTCTTTTTATAAAACCAGTTAACCACCCTGTGCTGGCAGAGAATTGTGGATTACTTTCACGTGAAGATGTAGATGGCTCTGATTCTTTTAACTCCTTGTAAAATTTAAGGGCTTTCATCTTGATTAAATGTCCATCTAACGGAATTCTTTTTTGAGTTAAATCTTCAATCCAAATTACGAGAGCCTTTTCTGTTTTTTCTATTAAAGTGCCTCTTGAATATGATGAAATTTTAGAACTCAAATTTGTACCAGATCTGACTGATCTTCTTATTGCCGCATCATTTTTTTTTATTGCTCTTATAGTAGATTCGCCTAAATTATAACGTTTACCTATTGCTGTTGATCTTTCTCCTTTCGCCAAGCAATCGAGAATTATAATTTTGGTTTCTAGCGAAATTGCACTTCTTTTTTGTTTTTTATTATTGTCACACATTTTCTTTAAGAGGACTAAAAATTATAGAAAAAATTTAATGTACAATTACGCACTAAAATTATTCAAAAAAACTTACTATTCACTTGAGTAAATTTATCTTCCGGTTTTCGGTAGTAACCTTCTTTCACAAAGTTTTATTTTCTAATGCTTTCCAATATGCAGGCTTTTTCAATTAGTTTCATACAAAAACAAAATGCAGCATAAAAACACGCAATTTTAACGAGGTATTTTTGTTTTTGTCTCTTTTGTTTTTAAGAACAAATCAAGAGAAAACATGTCAATAAAAGAAAAAAGAAATTTGTAACGGCAGCTGGCACGCCGGCGGGTTTTCAGTTTTGATTTCGGTTTTGCACGAGTTGTGTAAGACACCGGCAGGCGCGGAATAAAAGACATTGGAACTTCCCCTCTACTGTTTGTTGGATAACTTAACATACAACCAGGACGTTACAAAATTCTTTCTTTGTATTGATTGCGTAATAGTAGAGTTGTAGTTGATATTCTTATTCGTTTTCAGAAAAAGTGAATCACCAAAAAAAAAATTTTCGAAATTCGAATACATTTTTTTTTCTTGAACCGCATAACTCCAAAACCGCATAAAAAAAACCGCATAAAAAGAGAACGAAGTGTATACACCCGTGTAAAAACCCGCCGGCGTGCCAGCTGCCGTTACAAATTTCTTTTTTCTTTTATTGACATGTTTTCTCTTGATTTGTTCTTAAAAACAAAAGAGACAAAAACAAAAATACCTCGTTAAAATTGCGTGTTTTTATGCTGCATTTTGTTTTTGTATGAAACTAATTGAAAAAGCCTGCATATTGGAAAGCATTAGAAAATAAAACTTTGTGAAAGAAGGTTACTACCGAAAACCGGAAGATAAATTTACTCAAGTGAATAGTAAGTTTTTTTGAATAATTTTAGTGCGTAATTGTACATTAAATTTTTTCTATAATTTTTAGTCCTCTTAAAGAAAATGTGTGACAATAATAAAAAACAAAAAAGAAGTGCAATTTCGCTAGAAACCAAAATTATAATTCTCGATTGCTTGGCGAAAGGAGAAAGATCAACAGCAATAGGTAAACGTTATAATTTAGGCGAATCTACTATAAGAGCAATAAAAAAAAATGATGCGGCAATAAGAAGATCAGTCAGATCTGGTACAAATTTGAGTTCTAAAATTTCATCATATTCAAGAGGCACTTTAATAGAAAAAACAGAAAAGGCTCTCGTAATTTGGATTGAAGATTTAACAAAAAAGAATTCCGTTAGATGGACATTTAATCAAGATGAAAGCCCTTAAATTTTACAAGGAGTTAAAAGAATCAGAGCCATCTACATCTTCACGTGAAAGTAATCCACAATTCTCTGCCAGCACAGGGTGGTTAACTGGTTTTATAAAAAGACATTCTTTTCATAATCTAAAAATAAAAGGTGAGGTGGCTTCTGCAGATGAAGAAGCTGCTAGAAAATATCCTGAAAAGTTGGCTAAAATTATTAAAGATGGAAGATATTGTGCCCATCAAATCTTCAATGCTGAAGAAACAGGATTGTTTTGGAAAAAAATGCCAACCCGTACTTACATTGCAAAGTCCGAAAAAAATGCCAGTGGTTTTAAAGCTGCTAAAGATCGAGTTACTTTATTGCTGTGCAGCAATGCATCTGGCGATCGAATGTTAAAACCGCTGCTTGTAAATCGATCTTTAAAACCACGTGCATTAAAAGGAAAAGACTTAAATACACTGCCCGTACATTGGATGGCAAACAAGAAGGCCTGGGTAACAACGGCTATTTTCACTGAATGGTTCAATAAATGCTTCGTACCCGAAGTAGAAAATTATATGAAAGAGATGGGTCTCGAATTTAAGATCTTATTAATTCTTGACAATGCACCAGGTCATCCAAACTTAGAACATCCAAATATAAAGGTAGTTTTTTCCCTCCAAACACAACGAGCCTAATTCAACCATTAGATCAGGGAATTATTTCAACATTTAAAAAATAATATGTAAAATTCACTTTCCAATTCATTTTCGATAAACTGGAATCCGATACAATAACAGTTACTGAAGTTTGGAAACAATTTAATATCTTGAACTGTGTAGATCATGTTGCGTTAGCAATTGCCGAGATAAAATCACAAATTTTAAATGCATGTTGGAAAGCTGCTTGGCCTGAATGCGTATCAAAGAGAAATGAATCAAATTGAACAACAATAGTAACATCAGATATTATTTCAATTGCTAAGGAAATAGGTGGGGAAGGTTTTGATGATTTTGGCGAGCATGATATAGAAGAATTGCTTGTGGACGAAGCCCTAAATGATGATGATATTTTGGAAAGTATGGTAGATACTACTAAAGATTTCGAAACAGTGTAGATAGCGAACTGGAAGATGTTACTCCACTGGACGAAAAATTACTTCGGGAAGGCCTTCAACTTTCCGGTAAATTGGAATTTTTTTTTATTCAAAATGATAATGATGTAGAACGCGCCTTAAAATTCCAACGTGATCTGAAATTTTGTATGTCTGGCTACAGAGAACTCTACAAAGAACTAGTCAAGCCATCACAGCGTTTGATTACTGACTACCTTGTCAAAGAAAAAAAATCACTGAAGTTCCTAAAGAAGCATTACCATGTAGATCTGATGACGTAATTTTATCTTCAAGTGATGAAAGTGATCTTGCACCAATCCACAAACGGGTTCGCACATTATCAGACAGCGAATAATGATGAAAACATTCTTAATATGATTTTAAATAAAAGTTTTGTTTATGTTTTTTTTTTACATATTAAGTTTTGTTTTTGTTATTAACACACATATGTGCCATTTATTAAAATATGATGAGAAAAAAATTAAATCTTATTATTTATAAATCTTTTTTTATGCGATTTCTGGTGCATTTTAAAACATTATTTAGGTTTTATGCGATTTTTTTAATAAATGGAACGTATCCATCATTTTACATATAAATGTATGTCTTTTTTTGTGCGATTTTTTTTATGCGGATTCCCCTGGAACGCATCTACCGCATAAAAAAAGAACCAAGTGTATATATATATATATATATTATTAAAATTAACAATAGCAAAAATTAAAGATGGCTGCCAAAATGGCTGCCAAATTTAAAGCTACTTTAAATATTCTTGAATTTCATTTCAAACAAGTGGATTATTTTGAGCAAATTTCGCTCAAGATAATTGAAGCGAAGGATGATGCAAATTTACAGACATTTAAACAAGATATTTTAGATATAAAATCTAACATTGAAAAAACTTATTGTAATCTTTTAACATTTTCTTAATTTGATGATGAAGTTTACTTTTCTAGAGTTATGCAATACAATGATAATCTTAGAAATTTAGTGGCGAATATCAATAAAGTATCTTGTACAGCCATTTCAAGCAAAATTGATGATCTAAATCAATCAACCACAAGTAAAATAGAACTTCCTAAATTTAATTTACCTTCCCTTTCTGGTGATGTTAACGAATGGCTTAGTTTCAAGCAATTGTTTTCTCTGTCTATTGATTCTAATACCGCTCTAACTGATTCATAAAAGCTGCAATATTTACAATCAGCTGTTACTGGAGACGCTGAACGACTTATTAGGGGATTTCCTGTTATTGATGAAAACTATGCCCATGCTTGGGCCACATTGGTCTCCAGATATGATAACAAAAAATAACTTGCCTTTTCACAATGTACAAAATTATTCACTTTAAAACCTTTAAAACTAATAAATTCCAAGGCCATTTTCGAACTAATAGATATATGTAATGAAGCCATGAGAAATTTGAAATCACTGGGTTTGGAGAGAAATACACTTGTTGATATCTTTCTAATACATTTCCTACAAAGAAGAATAGGTGATGATTTGAAAAGGCAATGGGAATTGACGTTGATAGATGATGGCTTTCCATCCTACGAAAATTTCATTATGTTTCTTGAAAAACAAGCAAAAAGTTTACAATCGATAAAAGGTTATGCTAAAGAGGATAAATCTGTAGTGAAACAAACACATGTTTATAATTCTATTTCAAAAGGTGATGATAAATGCCTGTTATGCAAAAATTCACATCCTTTATTCAAATGTGACAAGTTCCATAAAAGTTCACTCCTTGAAAGATAGAACATAGTCAAAACCAATAACCTTTGTTTCAATTGTTTGCGATCCAACTACAGAGTAACGTCATGTAAAATCACTATGCATTGTAAATCATGAAACAAAAAACATCACACTCTTTTGCATTCCTTCCAACCCGAACCTTTGAATACCACTTCAATTGAAGCCCCAATTGCCCAATCTAGCGTTTCATGTTTTCTCAGTGATACAACAAAGCCCAATGAGACAATCTTATTATCTACTGCAATCGTGAGAGTGAGAGCAGAAAATGGATCGTTTCATCCATGCAGAGCTTTGATTGATACTGGTTCTCAAAGAAGTCTAATAACAGAAAATTGTCGTGAAAAGTTTAATCTTCCTGTTAAAAAGAGCCAACTCACAGTTTTTGGAATTGGTAAACAACCAATAGAGCAGTCTTCACTTTTCTTCAATTTAAGCCTCATTTTTCTGATAGAATATTCAAAATTTCATCCATAATACTCGATCAAATCACTGTTGATTTACCTAATTTTCTGATAAATAGAGATAATTGGCCTCATCTTAAGAATACTTTATTAGCAGATCCCAATTTTGATAAAACAAGTCCCATTGATTTAGTAATTGGTGCAGACCTAGCCCCATTTTTATATACAGGAAAACTACGATTCCAAAATCATTCAGGACCCACTGCCTGTAGTTCCAAGTTAGGATGGATACTTTCAGGAAATGTTTCCAGTTCTGACACTGGAAACAACTATATCTCATTATGTTCAACATCCCAAGGAGATGATAATCTGCGACAGTTTTTTGAATTGGAATCGGTTCCTGCCGCTCTTCCATTGACTAAAGAGGAGAAGAGTTGCGGGGACATTTATGACAAGAACTTTTGCATATCAACAGATGGAAGATATTCTGTTGGTCTACCGTTTAAATCTGTGCCTAATCTCGGAGACTCACGTCATAATGCCATGAAACGATTCCTTGCTCTTGAGAGAAAATTGCACAAATCTTCGAATCTTCTTCAGCAATATAAGGATTTCATGATAAAATACCTTTCTCTCAACCACATGGAGCTCATTCCGAAAAACGAACGTGACAAACCATCAGACAAGTGCTATTATATACCTCACCATTGCGTTCTGCGTGAGCAGAGCAGCACTACTAAATTAAGAGTAGTGTTTGAATCATCGTGCAAAACGAGCAACAATTACTCCTTAAATGAATTTCTTCATACTGGACCAAAATTGCAGCATGATATTTTCAATATATTCTTGTGAAGTTTCGCACTAATCCTATAGCTTTTACGGGAGATATTGAGAAAATGTACAGACAGATAAAAGTGAACTCTTCTGATCTCGACTTTCAGAGAATCTTCTGGAGAAATAGTCCATTAGAATCTTTATTGGAGTATAGATTGCTCACAGTAACTTATGGAATGTCGTGTGCACCATATCTTGCAATCCGTACCTTGATGCAACTTGCCACCGACAAAGAAATCCTGTTCCCAGAGGCATCTAAAATCATAAAAACTGATTTTTATGTAGACGACCTACTTTCTGGCGCAACAACAATCGAAGAAGCAAAAGTTCTCATTGATGATATCCGGAAAATCCTTTTTTTCTGGTGGCTTTTGCATAAGAAAATGGATGTCAAATGTCCCTGAGGTTCTTTCAGAGGTACCAGAAGCGTTGAAAGCACATGATTCATATGAAATCGGAGATAATTCATCTGTTAAGATTCTTGGGATAAATTGGAATCCATCCACGGATAATTTCACAATTACAGTCAATTTACTAAAAGACGTATATTCTAAAAGACAATTGTTATCGGACATTTCTCGAATTTATGACCCTTTGGGATGGTTATCACCGGTGATCATTTGCTTCAAGATTCTGTTCCAAACTTTGTGGAAACAGGATTTGGATTGGGATGATCCCTTGTCTGAATCGTTGTGTTCTCATTGGAGGAGAGTGAAAATGGATTTGGCCATGCTAAATGATATTAAAATTCCTAGATATATTTCCTACAAGGGACTTATACATTCTTTAGAACTCCATGGATTTTGTGATATGCTTCCGAATCTGCATATTAATCAGTTGTTTATATGAAATCTCGTTTTAAATCTGGTCATGTTCAAGTCACATTGATTGCTGCCAAGACAAAAGTCGCTCCCTTGAAGGCAACGTCAATACCTCGTCTGGAGCTTTGTGCTGCTCTTCTCCTTTCAAATTTATATGATTCCATTTGCAGCTCATTGCTGTTGCAGATTGACCGAGTAATTTTGTGGACAGATTCCCAGATTGTTTTATGTTGGATAAAATCTGAATCAAAACATTGGAAACCTTTTGTTGGTAACCGGATTGCAGAAATTCAGCGATTAACTCTGCAATCTTCTTGGTACTATGTGTCTACCAAGGATAATCCTGCAGATTGCGCCTCCAGAGGTATAACTTCTTCAGAGCTAATAAACCATTCACCTTGGTGGAATGGTCCTGATTGGTTATCAAACTCAAGTTTACAAGATCCGCTACCAATCACATATGAACTTCCAAAAGAAGTTTGTCATGAAGAAAGAAAGACTGTTCCGATTGTTCATTTCACTACTTGTCCTATTCTAGACTTTATTTTTAAATTCTCAACATTCAGGAAGCTGAGCAGAATTACGGCATGGCTCCTAAGATTTATCTACAATGCTAGACACAGCAGCGACAAAATAAAACACAAAGAATTGTCCTCTAATGAGCTCGATAATTCAATTCTAACTCTTATTCAATTCATTCAAAGTTCAAAATTTAAAACTGAAATTCAATGTTGTAATCAAAGCAAAGTACTACCAACAAACTCAAAACTTTTATCCTTAAGCCCATTTATTGATTCATCAGGAATTCTACGTGTAGGAGGTCGACTGCGCAAATCCAACCTGCAATTCAATGAGAAGCATCCAATAATTCTTCCTCACAACCATTTTGTTACATAATTGATTGTTCAACAATTCCACGTAGAGCATCTTCATTCTGGTCTCCAATTAACTCTGTGTGCCATCCGACAAAAGTACTGGATTCCATCCGGTAGAATTCTAGTAAAAAAGCTCATTAATCGTTGCATGACATGTTTCAAGACGAAACTCCAAGTTTCAAAACAAATCATGGGAGATCTGCCTATCCATAGAATCATACCCTCAAGCCCTTTTAGCAAAACAGGAATAGACTTCGCAAGACCATTTATAACTAAACCTAATGTCATAAGAACAAAAGTAACATTAAAATCATATATAGCATTATTCATTTGTTTCTCAACGAAGGCTATTCACCTTGAGATAGTTTCAGATCTGTCAACCCCTGCCTTCCTCGCTGCTTTTAGAAGATTCATCTCTCGTCGAGGAAAACCCTCTGATATTTTCACCGACAACGCTACTAACTTTAAAGGAGCTAAGAATATTTTGAATAATATACATCAACTTGTAAAGGATTCTTCAATTCAAAATTATGTCGCTAATGAACACATCACTTGGCATTTTATACCTCCATCTGCTCCAAACTTCGGCGGCATTTGGGAAGCAGGAATTAAATCATTGAAGTATCATCTCCTAAGGTGTTTAAAATCTGCAGTTTTAAATTTTGAAGAACTCAATACTCTGACAAGTCAAATTGAAGCGTGCTTGAATTCTCGCCCGTTGTATCCGATGAGTTCGGATCCAAATGATTTCAACCCTCTCACTCCAGGACATTTTTTGATTGGAAGACCATTAACAGCACTCCCAGAGCCCAGTTATCACCCTAATGACAACTACTTAACTAGATGGAAATTAATTCAAAAGGCCAGAGATGTTTTCTGGCAAAGATGGTTCAGGGAATATCTAAACAATCTGCAACAACGGTCCAAATGGAAATAACCCTCTTCCAACCTGAAGGTTGGAGATTTAGTGTTGGTAAAAGATATTCCTATGCCTTCAATGCAGTGGAGCCTTGGCCGCATCACCAAGGTGTCACCTCGAGCGGATGGCATTGTCCGAGTTGTGGAACTTCAAACAGAGAAACAACATCATCTAATAAGACCCATCTCGAAGATTGCACTTCTGCCATTCTAATTCTTCCTCTTCTTCTTCTTCTTCAAAAAAAACTTTTTACACTATGTGATTCTTTTCTTTTGCCTTGTGTGTGGACTACGTCCACAGGAGGGGAGTATGTTTAGTTTTATTCTGAACATAGGTGGCAGAAGGCGGCGCGCGGCGGTGTAAGAAAGAAGAGCTACGTCATCGCTGACCAATGGGAGGCCACCAGCTGCACCACCAGAGGGATCTCGCCACCTTCTCGAACATTCTTAGGACGCTCTCCACTAAAGAACAATGCCTTTAAGCTGCGGCTTTAAATCTATTGTAAATTCTTTAAATATTTATTGTAAAGAAAATTAAAATAAATTCATTTGTAAAGCTTGGGATAATTGCCTGACCAAAGATAAGTACATTTGTTTCTTTAAGCTATTATAAAACATTCTATTCAATTAAGGCCTAACGAGAACAAATTGTTTTGTAAACAATCATTCTGCTTTTCCTCCTTGCGTATTTGCCAAGTGGGAAACAAAACAATGACGTAGGTAATTATGATCTAAAAAAAATAAAGAGCACTACAGATACCGTTATACCTAAACTATCTATTAAATTGATTAGGGCCTCAATAGAAGCAGAGGATGGCGAATATGTCATCGAAGAGAACAACAGATTGACTCAAACAAATGGTCTTCGATTGGCAAGAAGTTTGCTTACTGTCACGGATAAGAAAACCCATATCTGGATAACGAACCCTTATCCTCGACCTTTAAAAATCATGAAAGACCAAACATTGGCTTATGGAAGTCTTCCTGCAGGGGTAAATTTTATAGAGAATAAAGAGAAGCAGAATGAAAATGACGAAATACAATTTCAAATAAACAAAAATTTATCATTTAAAGAACAAGAGAGGTTAAAACAAATTTTGGCCAAGTATACTGATTTGTTCTCATCGAGGTTAGGCAGGACCAATTTGGCAAAACATCAGATTCATTCAGAAGACGCAAAACCGATAAAGCATAAGCCTTACTGGGTAAGCGCTAAGGAACAAACCATCATAAAGGATCAAATAGACGAGATGCTTGAAGAAGGAATAATTAGACAATCTTCAAGTCCCTGGTCCTTTCCCGTTATATTGGTCAAAAAACGAGATGGCAAATACAGATTTTGTGTGGACTACAGGAAATTAAATGAAGTAACAGTGAAGGATGTTTATCCAATCCCAAGAATTGATGATGTAATAGATACTCTCCAAGGATCCTAGTACTTCTCAGCAATAGATCTCAAATCGGGATTTTGGCAAGTCGAAATTGAAGAGAGAGACAAAGACGGCTTTCACTACGGCACATGGGTTATATGAATTCAACGTAATGCCCTTTGGTCTATGCAACGCCCCTGCTACTTTTGAGAGGAACATGGACAATGTCCTCGGAAATCTGAGATGGCAGATTTGCCTTTGTTACCTGGACGATGTGATTATATACAGCTCGGACTTTCCAACCCACATTAAAAGACTTGAAGCTGTCCTCAGATGCTTCAGTGAATCTAATTTAAACCCGAACGCCAAGAATGGCAGATTTGCTTTCGAGGAACTTGAGATCCTTGGACATATATAACCAACCAAGAGGGTATAAAACCTGCCGAATATAATATCAAAGACGTTAGAGATTTTCCTCAGCCAAGAAAGCCAAAGAAGTGCAATCATTCCTAGGAATGTGCTCATATTATAGAAAATTTATTAAAGATTTCTCATTAATCGCTGACCCATTGACCAGTCTCATCAGAAAAAATTTGCAATTTATCTGGACAGGAAAACAGGAAGAAGCGTTCCAAAACCTTAAAAATGCTCTTATAAATCCGCCAATTTTAGGTCACTTTGATCCAAATGCAGTCACCTGCATTCACACAGATGCCTCTAACATCGGCTTAGGCGCAACACTAATTCAAAATATCGGTGGCGAAGAGAAGGTAATATCATATTTGAGCCGAACCCTAAGTAAACCTGAGCAAAATTATTCAACCACCGAAAGGGAATGTTTAGCTGTAGTGTGGTCGATATCAAAATTACGGCCCTATTTATATGGAAGGCACTTTAAAATCGTCACTGATCATCACGCACTATGCTGGCTTAAGAATTTAAAAGATCCGACCGGTCGATTAGCACGATGGGCACTGAAGATTCAGGAATATAATTTCGAAATTATACACAAATCAGGAAAAAAACATCTGGACGCTGATGGTCTATCTAGAGGACCCTTACCAGAATACGAATGGGACGAGGATTATGAAAGACTATTTCTGAATCAAAAAATAGACGAAAAGGATGATTTTATTGAGAATATTAAGGAGAACCTTAGTGGAAACAATCGTTCAATTACACAGAACTTTAAAGAAGAAAATGGGTGTCTCTACAAGAAATATCCAAATCCTGAAGGTAGAGAATGGTTTCTGGTAGGGCCAAAGAAGAGAAGGAGAGAAATCATGAGTGAATACCACAACCATATGCTGAATGGCCATCTGGGCGTCGCCAAAACCACATACCGATTGAAGAATAAATACTATTGGCCTTCCATGCTGAAAGATCCATCTTTGCCAAAGTCGGAAAGGTTCAAATCAGTTGCCATCTGGACTTTTACAACCTATTCCTTCAGCTAACTATCCTTTTGAAAGAATCGGAATTGACTTTGTTGGCCCCTTGCCATCAACGAAAAGAAGAAGGAAATGGATAATTGTGTTGACGGATTATTATACCAAGTATGCTGAAACAAAGGCAGTACCAGAAGCGACAGTGAAAGAAGTCTCTACATTTTTAATCGAACATATATTTTTACGTCACGGGGCTCCAAGATTTCTTATCAGCGACAGAGGTTCACAATTTACTAGCAATTTGATGAAGGAGGTTATGAAAATGTGCAAAGTTAAACATTGCTTCACAACGAGCTACCACCCCCAGACTAACGGACTAACGGAACGGCTAAATAGAACTTTAATCAATATGATCAGCATATATGTGAATACGGATCAGAAGAACTGGGACGAAATCCTACCTTTTATCACCCACGCGTATAATACCACAATTCCAGAAACCACAGGCTACTCTCCATTTTTCCTGTTGTTTGGGAGGAAACCCATGTCCCTCTTAGACGACGAGAATATCCCAACGGACAGTAACATGGACGATTACGACGAATATATAGAAAACTACTTAGATATAAAATAGCAAGGACGAGACAGATAGTCATTAACAACACAGAGAAGACTCAGGAAAGAATGAAAAGAAACTATGACAAAAAACACAACGAGAGAATCTATGAACCAGGACATTTAGTGGCAGTTTGGACACCAGTCAGGAAAATCGGAAAATGTGAAAAACTATTGAGAAAATATTTTGGCCCATATCGAATATTAAAGAAGCTGTCCAACGTAAATTACTTAATTGAGCCGAAAGATAATCCTGGCCAAGACCCATTGATTGTCCATGTCTCAAGACTCAAACCCTATTTTGAAAGAATTGATGAGGTCACTTACGAGGACGTGACGACCTCTGGAGAGGGGGAAGTGTTGCATCATGATTAATGCGCGTATTTTAAAAATTATTCATAATATTATTTTTAATATATATAAAATTTAAATTATACATTTATTTATTTTTATAAAACAGATTATTACTATAAAATATTATGTACTATAAAACATTTGTATTTTGATACACCAAATACCCCACCTGCTTTAAACTTTGATGTGATAAATAAGGAGACATTCTAGGTGCTACCTAAATATATAGTTGTCTTATTATTGACTGGTTTAACCTTGTAGAATGGTTGAGACACGTTCTGGAAAGATGCAAGACACGTCTGAGGAGAGAAACAAGACTGAAGAATCTGCCAAACTCAGCCCAGTGCAACAATATCTATCGTGTGTCTTCAATAAAGGTCACTGTGTATCAAATATCTTTTAGAATTATTGTCTGAATCCCGATAGACATGTTAAAAGATAAAACTTCCATAATTTTTGTCCATGAGTGTATTAGAAAGGATTTTTTAAAAGGTATTTCAAAATACACGCCTTTAAAAAAATATAAAAATATTTTCTTTCTTTTATGAAAATAAAAAGGAGCTTTTACAGAAATGAGACGAGTCTAAAAGATCTTGTATGTAATATAATGATTTATTTTTGAAATTTGGGAATCGATTACGATTACTATGATTAATCAAGAATAGCTAACCGCGTACGCGTCTCGTGCTGATTACCATCGTCAGCGTGGTGCAATCTGTACCTCAACGATCAAGAAAAACTATCTGGTCATTCAGTCATTCTGATAAAATCATGAAAAGGGAATTTAAGGCTGGAAGTGCGTGAGAACACGAAACAATGTGAAAAAAAATAGTTAATTGTGAAATTGTACTGGGATAATTTTTCTTAATAAATTTGAGGATAGCTGAGTCAATTATTTGACTATTCAATAACTGTCTACAACTGACGTAATCGTAGCTGCCAGCTGCTAACTTTCTTTTATTGCTTCCGAACTATTGATCGAATACAAAAGCCAGACAATTGGTGTTTACGGGAGTTTCCCTAGATTACAACATCAAACACTTGTCCACCTTTTATTCACAAAAGTAAAAATAGTCTTTTTTTACAATGATGAATATTTTCTATTTAAAGGATTAAAATCTCAAATAAATTTGTTTTAAACTAAATAAGAAATCTTAATTTTCATATGCACTTCTGGCCTTAACTACCCGTTTCATGGTTTTTCAGGATGCTTGAATGACTAGTTTTTTTTGTGGTTGGGGTACAGCTTGCACCACGTTGGCGAAGGCCAACAGCCCGAAACACGTACGTGGTTATATTTTATTGATTAATAAAGAATGGTATTTGGACAATTCTGGAAATAATTAAAAATCAACGAATAGTTTATATTAATTCCGACAGATGTCGCAGGCCATCAGAAACTTCCAGTTGCACGATAAGGAGATGCCTCTTTCTTAATTTATCTAAATAATCCCAGTACAAAATAACATTTGCACTATTTTATTTCATTTATGTAATGTGTTTGACTTTGTGGCGACTACACTTTGCTTCAGCGACAGCGGCATCGGCGGGCGTCAACACTTCACTACGCATGCGCGTGGGACGTCATCAGAGACGCTGGACTTAGCGGTAAACAACAAGGCTAGTGCGGCGGCCGTTATTTCAACCGTTGCTTCTTTTCTCTTTATAATTTCTTGCTTTAAATAAATTTATCTTAATTATAATTTTATCAGCAGCCTTTCCATAAGCCACACAAACACAGCACATCATCAACCATCCTACAACTTTATAAATTTAATAATGTAAAGGATATATAATCTTTGACTATCTTTGAATATTATATATGTATTATCATATTGTTTCATTTAGAATGATCATTGGAGTATATTTATTCAACTGGATTATATGATTTCTAAAATTTGTAACATTCATATAGGATTTTTTCAAAATCTACTCTAAATTGAATAGACCTCTGATGTATGTGTTTTCAAAAATATTTAAAAAACATTCTCAAAAACAGCTAGCATTAGATGCAACTCTACACATATATTTTCTCTTCTCAAAAAAGGATTATATGACTTTTTGAAGATATTTACCATTTGGAATTAAGAACCTACACTTCGCTTCTTTTTTACTCTGATTTTCTTTCGAATTACGTGTATATCTAGCTAAGAGTTTTATCAGTGTAATTATCATTAAAACATTTCAAAAATAAGTTTCACAAGTATATTTTTTATTTTATAATTAAATAAAACAAACAAATTAATTTAAAAGATCAATTTTCTTGATGCGTTCAAAGTCAATAGTTTGGGTTAATTTTCGTATTTCAGAAGACTCTCACTAAAATTTTAAAAATATTTCAAAGACTCTAAGTGTAACCATACTCCCTGTGAAATGTTAATATATCGATCTCATCGGCATACTTTAAAAAATATATTTAAACTGGTTTATGTGACTGGAAGAGAGTCTTCGACAAAGAGATTATAATTTAATGAAGTTTAACACATCAAAAAAATATAAGGCGATGACAATAAAGGACATTATAATTATCAACAGGTTGGAAATCGAGTAGATGAGCAGAATGATACTGCTACCTTGAAAGAACTTCTAAGGGCAGAAGACTGTTCAGAAAATCAAAAGAGCTGATACATTTACATATATATCCATACGATATGTTGGTTAAATATAAAAAAATATGAATGAGTAGGAATTTTTATTCAAGACTGGTATCAACAACTCATTTCACAATATTCGAATTGCAAGAAGAGAGTTCCATTTGATATAAATGAAACTCTAAGTCTCTTATTAATCATACATAGTTGCATATATTCACAGAGAAAGATCATTATCTTCTTTTTACCCTCTTTTAGAACTTAAAAATTCCTGTTATTTGTAATAGAAAAAAAAAGTTTAAAAACGACCGCGATGAAATCCTTGTAAAATTACAAGATTTCAATGAAATATTCTTATTTCATTGTGCCTATTTCCATAACTTTCTACGTGGAAATTTATTTATAATTATTTACAATATATATGGCGCCAAATTAATAATATAACTCTCTCTTTATATCAAATGTTTAGTTCTGACGTGCCCAATGTCGTCCTTTACAAAAGTTAAACAATTGTGTAAATCAAAATGGCACAACCCCTACAATACATTTCATTTAAAAGTAGATCCTGGTCTAAAAGGAACGTTCTCCAGATGGTTTATTATATTGTCTCAAATGGAGCACTGTTCAAGTTGAATTTCTAAATACGTCTACGCACATTACCATTATTTCGTATTTGCCTTTTGTCCATATCAATGACGCTATAGTGGTAGGCTTGCAGCTGCCCATCACCTGACTTCTACTTCGATCCTCCAGACACACAATATAAAGCTTCCATCCAGTCGCACTATTCGTACTGTATTTTGAATAGAAGGCTCACGATGTAAGTGTCTCCTTTATTTTTAAATTTTATTTATATATATATATATATATATATATATATATATATATTAATTTGATTAATTATATTGATTTCTTCTTCTGTGTGGAAATATGTACATTTTCATTTATCATATTTTCCTGCTTCCTAAGAAATGGAATACTTTAAGAAGAGTACTTTTTTATTTTATATTTTTGTTTTAGTATGTTCAATGCTTAGATGCGTACCTTTTATATATATATATATATATATATATATATATATATATATATATATATATATATATATAGGAAGGATAATCTTTTCTACACTATTTGTAATATATATATAAGAAATATTTTGTCTTAAAATGCAATGCTTGAGTCTTGGAAATCCTGAATAATTTAATTATATGTCATTTTATATTGTAGTAAATTTTAGGTATAGGTTGTGTTTTTTGGATTTTGTATCAAAATTATTGGAATATAGTTTGTAGCCTGCTAAAAATTTCTATGTGTGCTTGGTGATATTATGGAATTTTTCCCTAAGAAAGGTTTGTGCTTATTTTGTTAGGATTTGAATTTTAATGATTCGTATATATTTTTTTGTAATAATTTTAGTTTTATTATTAAATATTGTTCAAAATTCTTTTGCAAAAGTTTTGGAAGAGTACATCTTAAAGTTTGAAGCAGTCTTATGTAGGTAACTTTGATATATTGTTTGGTATGTGGAAATTTTAGTGACCAAAGTAAGGAGAGGGTTAATCATAAAATAATAATCATATAAATTAAATATATATATATATATAATTATAGAAGCAATGGGCGCCTCTCCCGTCAAAATTAACGTCAAAAACTGACGCCATCTAGGTGGACGCTTCTCAGTTTGCCAAAGCTGGTGTTGTGGCTTTGTCACCGACCCGAGGCCGCTAGTTGCGGCGACGGTCAATAGATGGCGTCAGTTTTTGACGTTAATTTTGACGGGAGAGGCGCCCATTGCTTCTATGGATTAATTTCCTCCCGGCAAATTTTCCATCTATATTCTAGCCATAGATTTGGCCCAGCCACATTGCCAGCAAAACACCTCTTTGGTAGATTGTGAAGATTCCATTAGATCCCGTGTGGATCTCATGGAATAAAGTCCGCCCTAGACTGACGAGGGCCATTAGCCCGAAACCATGGTCTCTAGGTGGACGCTTCTCAGTTTGCCAAAGCTGGTGTTGTGGCTTTGTCACCGACCCGAGGCCGCTAGTTGCGGCGACGGTCAATAGATGGCGTCAGTTTTTGACGTTAATTTTGACGGTAGAGGCGCCCATTGCTTCTATGGATTAATTTCCTCCCGGCAAATTTTCCATCTATATTCTAGCCATAGATTTGGCCCAGCCACATTGCCAGCAAAACACCTCTTTGGTAGATTGTGAAGATTCCATTAGATCCCGTGTGGATCTCATGGAATAAAGTCCGCCCTAGACCATGGTCTCTAGGTGGACGCTTCTCAGTTTGCCAAAGCTGGTGTTGTGGCTTTGTCACCGACCCGAGGCCGCTAGTTGCGGCGACGGTCAATAGATGGCGTCAGTTTTTGACGTTAATTTTGACGGGAGAGGCGCCCATTGCTTCTATGGATTAATTTCCTCCCGGCAAATTTTCCATCTATATATAATTATGTAAATTATATATAAACTCTGTGTTGAGAGAGAATAATGAGCCAAGTTCCACGCGTCTTCTCGCCAGCCAATGGCTCTTCCATACCAGTACATTCCTATTTTCTGTTCGATTCATGATTTTTTCTTCAAGAATTGCTTTGAATGAACCAAATTCCTTTGAACTAAAATTCACATCTATCAAATGCAGACATTTTGGAATATTTTGAACATATTATTATAAAAAAATTCGAACATAGAATGGTTGCCTAAATTAACACAATTTGGTTAAAATCAATGGCCAAATATCAGTTAAATATTTTTTTAACGAAATGGTGTCATATTGCCAGTTTAACAGATTCTTTATTGTTTTTGATCTGGAAATCAAAATTGATTGTAAAAATCAGATATATAATAACGAGTTGATATGCAAAAAAGGCACTTTTAATTTTTAAAAGGATTGAAAAGCATCGATTCAATGCATAGTTTGGATTCCTTGGAGCGAATGCTATGATTCATATCTGATATAGAAATTTATTAGCAGATTGGAAATCAAATACATTGCAAATAAATTATCAAAATAATAATTGTTTAAATGCATGAATTGATAACAAAAGGACGAAATATGCATTAAAAGGTATTAATTATTTTTTCAAATGAATAGGGTATTTACGCAATTTTGGCCCTAAATATCCTTTTCTTGATTTCTTAGGAAACCACTTGAGACAAATATTTGGTCTTAGAGATACAGCCTTCACCACGATGACAAAGCCCGAAACGCTTGCGTGGTTGGCTTTTCTTTATTTATCAAGAAAATAGGTCGACCCAATATCAGAGAACAAATTAAATAGACATTTAGTTTAGATTTGTTCCACTAGATGGCGCTTTGTCATCTAAAATTCTCACGTGAGCAGTCAGGATAGGGCCCTTGTTTGTTTATAAAATAATATATATTGTAAAGCTATACAACCAGTTTAACCGCATAAGTTTCTTTTTATTTATGAAAAATCATTTTTAATTTCAAAAAGAAATAATTTAATATTTCTAACTTTTGGATGACGTATGAAAAGATTGAATATATGAAGAGTGATGGTCTATATATGAATGGATGACGTATGGAGGGTGAAAAATATGAAGAGTAATGGCGAACGGAAAAAATAAAAGTGTCAAGGAGCGGGAATCGAACCCACAACCTTCTGCTTACCGGGCAGGTGCCATGTCCACTAGGCTATCCTGGACGTATTTCTCCGTTCGTAACTAATATTTAAACTGACTAATAATACTTATAAATGACTGCGGCGTATAATTATAAAGCTATACAACCAGTATCCAATCTTTTCATACGTCATCCAAAAGTTAGAAATATTAAATTATTTCTCTTTGAAATTAAAAATGATTTTTCATAAATAAAAAGAAACTTATGCGGTTAAACTGGTTGTATAGCTTTATAATTATACGCCCCAGTCATTTATAAGTATTATTAGTCAGTTTAAATATTAGTTACGAACGGAGAAATACGTCCAGGATAGCCTAGTGGACATGGCACCTGCCCGGTAAGCAGAAGGTTGTGGGTTCGATTCCCGCTCCTGGACACTTTTATTTTTTTCCGTTCGCCATTACTCTTCATATTTTTCACCCTCCATACGTCATCCATTCATATATAGACCATCACTCTTCATATATTCAATCTTTTCATACGTCATCCAAAATTTGGAAATATTAAATTATTTCTCTTTGAAATTAAAAATGATTTTCATAAATAAAAAGAAACTTATGCGGTTAAACTGGTTGTATAGCTTTATAATTATACGCCGCAGTCATTTATAAGTATTATTAGTCAGTTTAAATATTAGTTACGAACGGAGAAATACGTCCAGGATAGCCTAGTGGACATGGCACCTGCCCGGTAAGCAGAAGGATGTGGGTTCGATTCCCGCTCTTGGACACTTTTATTTTTTCCGTTCGCCATTACTCTTCATATTTTTCACCCTCCATACGTCATCCATTCATATATAGACCATCACTCTTCATATATTCAATCTTTTCATACGTCATCCAAAAGTTAAAAATATTAAATTATTTCTCTTTGAAATTAAAAATGATTTTTCATAAATAAAAAGAAACTTATGCGGTTAAACTGGTTGTATAGCTTTATAATTATACGCCGCAGTCATTTATAAATATATATTGTATTTAGAAAATATAAAATTATAATTTGTAAATTTCTGTGTGCAGGGTGTGTTTTACTCTGAGAATCTGTTTGATGCTGTTAATGGCCTCTGTCGTCTATGGTTGTACTGATATTGAGGGCTCCAAACTCGTCGGCTGTTCATGTGAGGGAGATATCAGTTTGATAATCTCTGTGGTCCTCAAATGTTATAATATGAGTGTCCCAGACAACCTTATCAACAGCCTCAAAGTCCTCGAGACGTCGCACGTGCCAATCCCAGCCCTAATGATTGAAAATTCTACTTTAACGGGTCTTTCTATGAATATATCTGATGATTTTCGCTTTGCGGAATACTACATTTTATACTCTAATATTCAATCTATAAATTCGTATCTTTTTGATAGCGTTAATAACAATATTGAATATTTTCACATTATCTTTAGTTCATTTACAAATGGATGGCAGGGTAGTTTTTTGAAAAATCTGAAAAATCTTCAAAATTTTTCGATTATAGAATCTGGATTAACTGACCTATGGAGTGACATGCCACAAGACATTCCTCTCTCTGTGAAAGGTTTCTCATTTATCTATAATCGGCTTACGGAAATAAAGCCGAAATATTTTCTTCAAACGCGTGCTGAGTTTTTTGACCTTTCTTATAACAATATCTCGAAGTTGGCGCCTGATGCCTTTCCAGAAACCACGACAATTATCTTTCTCGAGTAAGTAATATTTTAAAAATAATATTCACATATAACATTTAGCTACCTCTTATGGCCCGCTACCTAGTGAAAGAATTGAAATTATTTTAACGCTACCTTTCTCAACTCGAAACAACTTGGCTAATACAAATGGGCATATTGAATATTTTGAATAGCTGAACCTCGCAGTTATGAAGAGCAGTAAAAATTTCTAATACAGTATTATGATAGCATTTTTATAAGAGTTATGTTATTTTAAATATAAATAAAAAACTAAATAATGAAATTTGTTTTTTTTTTTTCTGAAAAGGAAAGCTAATTTATTTGTTCAGACAATTTCAATATATTTATTTCTAACATTTGATTTTGTTCGAATATTTATATAAATACAGGGTGATCCAAAAGTCTTGCACATTTTTAAAAATTAATAACTCAGCTAATATTTGCGCTAGGCAATGAGGCAATCATACAGAGAGAGATTTGATTTGAAAAATTAGAAATTTATTATTTTCGCAATTTAAATAGCTGAAATGATTCCTGAAAACAGCATCTGAATTATAATTTTTTTGCTACATGTTTTAATTTGTATCTATCTATTTTACATATCTCGAATTGCATTTAAATTTCGCCATCCAAATTGTGTTTATTAATTTATCATTTGATAATATCAGGGTTCTTTCCTGGTATTTAAAAAGGAAAAATATGTGTCGATCAGTTATATTTTTTAATATTTCAAACAATTTGGCTGCTAAATCTCTGATTCTGGTAGAAGGCCATCTATCGAATGAAATATTGTAACTAAAATCAATATCGAATTTTTCTTCATTTTTCCTAAAAATACCCATTGCATCCTGAACACAATGGTGTTTACCGCATTGCTCTAGCGAAAATATTCGCGGAGTTATTCATTTTTAAAGTTGTGCAAGACTTTTGGATCACCCTGTATATATAAATATTTTATACAAAAATCATTTAATTAAAAATTTTAAATTCTAAAAAAGTTACTCTGTTTAAATCGACCACCAGATGTCGCGGCCTTCCCTATATAAATATATTGTTGTTGTTTCCCGTTGGCCGGTTCACATATTTCTGTACATATGTAAATACCTAATCTTTTATTTTCTTCTCTCTTTACGCCTCAAATCAGGTAATACTTCCACAAATTATGTATTTTATATTCTTTATTAGCACAATTAAAGTAAATTGTGCTTCAAAACTATTTTTATTATTCTGTTTAAACGACTGCAAAACAATATCACAAACATACTTATGTATCCTCAACATAATCAGAAAGATATAATTCTATATATTCTAAATATATCTCAAATAATATATTTTATAACAATAGGCGATAGGATGAATTTTTCGTAACATACATATACATTTCTAATATATATATATATGAATGGAAAAAAACATATTCACACATATATCTTTAAAAATGAAATCCAAAAATCCATGTTTGTTATCGCGTTGCGCGAAATATACAAAATCAATCAATAAGAAATTTCGCATGTAGGTAGCTGAAGATTTCTGTTAACATATAGGCTATTCAAAAAATAAAAAGGTTAATGTGCTTTTTTTTAAAATGTAAAACCAAAAAGCATTAGTTCTAGTCTTTAACGGTTAATGCAGCACTGGTCGCGACGATAAATGATTTTAATTGGGTAATAATATCACACGTAGTTTGTTTACACGATGATTGTTAGTTTGTTTACACGATGACTGTTTTTAAAAGGTAAGAATATCCAATCGCAATGAAGCTTTAAGAAGTTATTTACAATACTACTGGGAAGGTTTCTGGTTTGAATTTAATTTGAAATAAATATTCGTTGAAATTTTATTTGTAAATTTTCTACTTTAACTCGCAAGCAGCGCTTCTCGTGGTATCTGGTGAAATTACATTTATAAATTGTAAAAATGCTAAAATGTGTTCCAAGTACGTATAATAAATTTAATATCAAATTTGAGGATTTAGTAATTTAATATTCCAATGACGTTGTAAAAAACCGAGCAATTAATATTAATATATATTTAAAGAAAAAATATATTTTAAAATTAAATAAATATTTTCAAAATTATCATGTGTATCAAAATAATATTTAGGCGCATATAACAATTTTTATATACGTTTATAAATCTATATATAGGTGGATTGGAAGTTTTCTATAATCGTTTTAACAAATGTTCATTAGTCAAATTTTTACACTGGTAAAAAAAAACCTGGCAAAGCCGGGTACATTCACTAAATCCAGTTATTTACAAATGTTCGTTTGTGGCAAGATACTATTCCTTCAACTTCAAATTACCGAGTAAACCAATTAATATCGATTTTATTCAACTAATCGAGTATTTTTCAAGGGACCGAGAAATAATTTCGAATTATCGAGAGTATAGACAAGTATAGATTCAGTAGGGATTGGATGTTTGCTTGAATCGTTTTAACAAATGTTCATTAGGCAAACCTTTACTCGGGTAAAAACCTGGCTAAAAGCCAGGTACATTCGCTAAATACAGTTATTAACAAATGTTCGTTTGTAACAAGATACTATTCCTTCAACTTCAAATTACCAAGTGGACAAATTGATATTGATTTTATTTAACTTATCGAGTATTTTTCAAGGGACCGGGAAAAATTTTAAATTATCAAGAGTACAGACACGTATAGAGTCAATAGGGAATGGATGTTTACTAGAATCGTTTTAACACATTTTCGTTAGGCAAACTTTTGCTCAGGTAAAAACCGGGCGAAGCCGGGAACATATATATATATATATATATGTGTGTTTTTCGGCTATGCGCGCCCTCAATATGTAACTAATCTCGCTGAAATTTGAGAAGAACAGAAAGTTAAATCTGGAAGAGTTTTTGTCGCACTTCTAACCAAGAAAAATCACAATTAACCAAGTACTGAGCAACAATAATTTTTTAGTCAGAGATGATGATGACAATATTGCTGTATCATGCTTATTTGACATAAACTAAATTATTTAGTGGAATATTCACTAAAGCAGACCATGGGCGAAGCCAGATAAAATTTTTGTAGGCAGGAAAAATTCTACCAGCAAAACATTCACTCGAGCAGAAGACACACGAAACCAGGTCATTTCTATATATAAAATATCGTTTCTCGGCCTTTTGGCTAATATCATGTAGTATAATATATCTAGATATTTTTATTTATATATATCTTTATTTATAAAAATCTATTCTATAATGTGACGATTATGATTATGATTATTATCATAATAATATGTGTGTTCCAGAATATTATTATCAATTATATACATTAGACAAACTTTCATTTGGATAAAACCCGGGCGAAGCCGGGTACACATCCGCTAGTATATATATACATATATGTGTGTGTATGAAAAATAGTACAAAAATGAATTTGTACTTGGATCAGGTAGATAAATTAAGAAAAAAGGCATTTCCTGATCGTGCAACTGAAAGTTGCTGATGGAACGATCAGGCACGATTATATATATATACTAGCGGATGTGTACCAGGCTTCGCCCGGGTTTTATCCGAGTGAAAGTTTGCCTAACAAATATTATTGATAATAATATTCTGGAACACACAGAATATTATGATAATAATGATAATAATAATATTTGTTACATTATATATTTATATAATATATAAAATATATTTTTCAAGCAAACACATCCACTCTCTCTACTGAATAGATTTTTTAAAATATGAATATAAATTAAAATATCTAGAGATATACTTCATCATCTTAGCCAAAAGGCCTAGAAACATTATTTTGTAAATATAGAAATGATCTGGCTTCGTGTGTCTTCTGCTCGAGTGAATGTTTCGCTGAAATATTTTTTTTCCTGTCTGCTAAAAATGATTACCTGGCTTCGCCCGTGGTCTGCTTTAATAAATATTCCCCTAAAGAATTTTGTTTATGTCAATCAAGCATGATACGGCAATATTGTCATCATCATTTCTAACTAAAAATATATTGTTGCTCAGTACAAGTTGAATATACATTTGAATAAACATGCGACCAAAAACTCTTCCAGATTTAACTCTCTGCCCTGTTCAAATATCAGCGAGAATAGTTACATATTGAGGGCGTGCATATCCGACAAACATATATATATATATATGTTCCCGGCTTTGCCCGGTTTTAACCCGAGTAAAAGTTTGTCTAACGAACATTTGTTAAAACGATTTTATCAAACATCCATTCGCCACTGATTCAATACTTGTCTATACTCACGATAATTTGAAATTTTTTCCCAGTCCCTTGAAAAATACTCGATAAATTGAATAAATTCAATATTAATTGGCCACTCGGTAATTTGAAGTTGGAGGAATGGTATCTTGCCACAAACGAACATTTGTAAATAACTGTATTTAGCGAATGTACCCGGCTTCGCCCGCTTTTTACCTGAGTAAAATTTGCCTAACGAACATTTGTCAAAACGATTCTAGAAAACATCCAATCCACCTACATATAGATTTATAAACGAATATAAATATTGTTATATGCGTTTAAAGATTTTCTTGAAACATAATATTTTGAAAAACATTAATTAAATAAAATAAAAAATATTGTTACGTTTGTGAATTTTAGAATTAATTATTTCTTTTTTCCTCAATGAATTATGTATATTAATTTAATAATTCATTTTTGTTATCATCATCACATACAATATAATTTTTTTCATATAAACAAACGATAATAAACAACAATGTAATTTGCATCTTCATTATTATAAAACAAAAACAAATCAAATTAACAATGTAAAAATATATTCGAACATTACAATATTTTAACACTAAACACAAAAACATTATAATATATTCTTTGAATATATATTAATATTGAAATGCCAAGTTTTTTAAAACGTCATTGGAATATCAAATTACTAAATTCTCAAATTAAATTTATTATACTTGGAAAACATTTTTAGCATTTTTACAATTTATAAATGTAATTTCACCAGAAGCTGCGAGAGGAGCTGCTCGCAAGTGAAAGTAGAAAATTTTCTGATAAAATTGCAACGAATATTTATTTCAAATCAAATTCAAACCAAAAACCTCCCAGTAGTATTGTAAATAACTTCCTAAAGTTTCACGGCGATTGGATAATCTTACCTTTTAAAAACATTAATCGTGTAAATAAATTAACATTCATCCTGTGAACAAACTACGTGTAAAATCATTAACCAATCAAATTCATTTATCGTAGCGACCGGTGCGGCGCCAAGCGGTAAAAGGCTGGAAATAACGCTTTTTGGTTTTACATTAAAAAAAGCACATTAACCATTTTAGTTTTTTGAATAGCCAATATGTTAAATGAAATCATCAGCTACCTACATGCGAAATTTCATAATGATTGATTCTGTAGATTTTGCGCAACACGATAACAAACATCGATTTTGGATTTCATTTTTATAGATATAAGGATATATGAAAATACAATAGAAAAAAAATAAAAAACACATGTGCTTTTGGTCAGGTTATGCTTTCTTTATTATTATATATATATATATTCGAATATTAAAAATGAATATGTCCTATGCAGCTTAAATATATGTAATCTTTGTTAATATATGTTTTCTGCGCAGATTCAACAGGTTGTCCCAAATACCACAAAAGTTATTTAAGAATACACCGAATCTTAAAATGTTGAACCTCTACTTTAACCTAATTACTACACTGGATGCCAGTGCTTTCCGCCAAGAACACTTCCAACCAAGTGAACATCGTCTCC
Source organism: Cordylochernes scorpioides (assembly GCA_030710605.1). Classification (NCBI taxonomy): domain Eukaryota; kingdom Metazoa; phylum Arthropoda; class Arachnida; order Pseudoscorpiones; family Chernetidae; genus Cordylochernes; species Cordylochernes scorpioides. The sequence continues at coordinate 48,311,917 of CP092864.1, forward strand.
GACTTGATTTGGAAAGTAAGACTTTTAAATATAGGTATGTGCGCAATGGGCACATTATTTTTAAATATAAAATTACTTTCTAGAATATGAATAATTTTGGTATATAATTAAAATGAAAAAACATTAAGTTAAAATTTGACTTTTTGTGGTTGTCACTTTGGGAGAAAATGATAAATAAATAGAAAAGATTTTACAAGAATATTTTGTGAAAGGGTTTATGAATTATATTTTTATAAATGTATAAAAGTACGGTGGGCGTGTCTCTCTCAATGTCCTGTGCAAACACTCAGACAGCGTTCCAAGTTAAAACTTGATATCCTGGATGGAAATTTATTACTTTGAAGGAATTAGAAACCCAAAGGTTCATATTTCTATCTGAAGGTTCTTGTAAAAAAAAGGGGGTCCACGCAAGCAATATCATTTCAGCCGTTGATTTTAGTTTTTAATTAAAAAATAATTAGTTACTAAAGATATTTATATATGTATCTTATTTCAGCGACAAATTAATGTATAATAAGCTTTTAATATTATTATTTAATTTTTGAAAAAATAACTAATAAAAATAAACCTTTTATCTGTCATACATGTTAGAATTGATCAGAAATAATTTTAGAATATTGAAGAATAAAATAGGTGGGAACTAGATGTATTATATAATATTCAAAATACAATATAACGCGGCTGATGAATGTAAAACGTAAATTGAAATTATACCGCGAATGTTTCTTTTATAAAAATCGAAATTTATTTTCAAAGAGAAATAGCGACATTTCTAACTTTGAGGATGAGGTATGGAAAGGTGAAACATGAAGAGTAATGGCGAACGGAAAAATAAAAATTTTTATAAAAGAAACATTCGCGGTATAATTTCAATTTACGTTTTACATTCATCAGCCGCGTTATATTGTATTTTGAATGTTACTTTAAGTATTAGTTACGAACGGAAAAATACGTCCAGGGTAGCCGAGTGGACAAGGCACCTGCCCGGTAAGCAGAATGGTGTGGGTTCGATTCCCGCCCCTGGACACTTTTTATTTTTCCGTTCGCCATTACTCTTCATGTTTCACCTTTCCATACCTCATCCTCAAAGTTAGAAATGTCGCTATTTCTCTTTGAAAATAAATTTCGATTTTTATAAAAGAAACATTCGCGGTATAATTTCAATTTACGTTTTACATTCATCAGCCGCGTTATATTGTATTTTAAATGTTACTTGAAGTATTAGTTACGAACGGAAAAATACGTCCAGGGTAGCCGAGTGGAAAAGGCACCTGCCCGGTAAGCAGAAGGGTGTGGGTTCGATTCCCGCCCCTGGACACTTTTTATTTTTCCGTTCGCCATTACTCTTCATGTTTCACCTTTCCATACCTCATCCTCAAAGTTAGAAATGTCGCTTTTTCTCTTTGAAAATAAATTTCGATTTTTATAAAAGAAACATTCGCGGTATAATTTCAATTTACGTTTTATATAATATTCATTTATTATTTCATTCCTATCATTTATAAAAACCAAATATGAAACTTATATGTGGATGAATTAACTAGTAGATAGAATACATCTCAGCTATAAATATATATGGGAGGAATTTACTGACCAAGGTTTCGATGACCCACAGTCACCATTTTCGAGGTTTAAACCATCTAAAACTAGTTAGAATCTTATATCAACCAATCTACAAAAATTCTAATATACGAATTTTACTAGATAATTGAAATAAGATGCTAATAGCCATGCTTGTGTGGTTTACAGTCAATCGCTTGGACTGCTGCAGTTTCTATTGGTTGTTTGACCTGGATGAGCGTCCTGATATAACTGGGAGGTGTTCTGAAAATCCTCTATTTAATAAACATGTATCTGAACTGAATAGAACAGATAAAGAAATGTGTATGAGAGAATAAAATAAAAAAATAGTAATAACACCTTCTTAAATGTACTAATTTCGTGCCATTACACGCATTCATACATTACTATAATTTTTAAAAATCACTATATGTTTTTCCTCGTATTCTTTTTTCATATGGTGTTTCTGGGTTTCAGAGGATGAAAATGAATTTATTATTTTGTATGAATGAAATCAAAGTAAGAGGATAAATACCGACAGGGTGGGCAATCCAAAATTAATTATAATATGACATTTGATTCAATATATAACCGCATTTCTCCCCATTGAGATTCAATGAGATCCCCATATTATGATTACGCAGTTTATATCAGATATATCAAATCGTAATTAATATTGATTTTCAAAAATCTTCAATCAAATTTCGGTGAGATTCATTGTATTTATTACTGAAATGATTGTTTTAAAATTTAATAGTAACAAAGCTCTCTGATTAAGAAAGACACTAAATTTAAGGCTTTAGGATACCTCCTCAAAAGGAAAAAGATGTCACAAAAGCAACAAAATACTTTGATGGCGTGACCTTACAATACTGAAGTTATTATTTGAATATTATCAATTATCAATCGAATAGGTCTAAAGAAAATTAGCTCTAATTTATATATAAATAGTAAGTCACATATGTTCATTGGTTCTGTTAATCACTGGTTTTACAGTTTTTCACTGGTTTTTCACACGGGTTTATATGACTGTTCGATTTTTTATTTCGAGCTGCTTTATGATATATCAAATTATTTTTACCCCCGCAATTTCTAAATAAGATAAACATAAAGCTTGAATTCGCCCAAAAAGGATGATTAAAGAAAATATCGAGTAAGTTAATTGACGCGTTACAAAGTAGAAGTTGGCTGTGACAAATAAGTCATCATGATCCTTTAAGCCTTCCCTTGTATATATCTTATGTATACATTTATTTTTGTCAGTTAACGAAAATATTAAATATTAGTCAACTTAGACAAGTAGCCTACAAAAAATATTCACAAATACAATTTATTCCCAGATACTCGCTAAATAAGTTCTATTTAAAAAATAAAACGAATAGATTTGACTGTTTTAACAATAATATAATGATTTCTAAGCGAATGGAACTGATAGAAATGTGGAAAGTAAATATGTAAAATATTTACAAATAACAATGACATATTTATATATTTTTCATCTAGTTGGGAAAGTGTAACACATTTACATTTATTTTCACATTCAGAAAAAGGGGGGGTCGGTGGAAGGCTGGTTAAACCGTTTGGTTTACGACCACTACGACCCGGGTTCGATCCCCGCATTGGACACTTTTTCTGTTTAAAAAAAAATGCTCCAATGGCCCCCCCCCCCCGATTCTTGCAAAAGTCCAACCCCACCAGTGAGTGCAGGTAACCAAACGGGGCTCTGGCACATTTGTAAGTGCAAAGTCGAACTGCTTTCACATGTGTAGACATGTGGTGCGCTTACAGTAAAAAGCAGTCGCTAACTACCCACCATGAATATCATGGCCAAACCATGGTGTACAAGGGATAAGCAAAATATATATATATATATATATATATATTTCAAGTATATAATATGGTATTCTTTTTTGTAGTATTTTCTTTGTATTTATTCTCTTTGCAGCAACTTTGCTAAGTTTCTAGTATTTTTTTCTAATAAAATGGCTGATGCTGTATTTACAGTAAAATTTCAATTGTTGATTACTTTATTATAGATATTGGTATAGCTTTGTTACAGTTTTTCATTTAGATTTTTTAAACATTTAGAAAAGTTTTATTTTAACTATATAATCTGTTTTTCTTTATTTTTACAGAATCTTCTTTGGCATCTCTTTTTTTTTCTCATAAATAGGCTGAATCGGTATTCTTTATTTATCACAGTTTTCAAATTGCATTATTTTTTGCACATTTAGAAAAGTTGTATTTCTCAGTAAATATATAATTTTGGATCCATTTTTGTGTCTGGCATTCTTTTTTTTTTTGCAGGTTTTTTTGCAATTATCCTCTTAACAGCATCTTTGTAATGTTTTGGCATTATTTTTGCCTCATTAATAAGCTGATAGATATTATTAAGTATAGATAATTGTTGATCACTTTATTATAATTGTTTGGTTTTGTATTTTTACAGTTTTCCATTTTGATTATTTTCACAGCTAGATTCTATGAATTTAATAATATATTTTCAGTCCCATTTTTTGGTATTCTATTCTATTTTCCCTTTTGACCATGTCTTTGGCAAATGCTTTTCCCCACATAATTGGTATTTACTTTAATGCCTCTTCTGGCATTCAATTTTAAAGTTTTGCTCTGCTTGGTTCATATTTTACTTTTTTTTCAGCAGCTTCTGTGTCATGCCTCGAAAAGGACGTGGAAGACACTCTATAAACCGCTAGGCGTGTTTATATGACTCGCCGCCTGAACAACACCATAATCCTATTTCTTCTGTTCCCATTGAAAATGTTATTGGGGGCCTGGATATAGTCTGCCCAAAATACTCAGCCCTGCATTTCTCTGGGGAAACGGTTGTTAGATCATTTGAGTATAATGAAAATGTATTGAATTGCTTACCAAACAGGAGTCACTGTTTTTTCAGTGTTGAAAGAGTCGAGTGTAAGGCTGAGGAAGGGAAAAATAACTACCCTACTTAATTTATCAATAGCGTTACTCCCAGAGGAACTTTATGGTTTGTATCATTGTTATGCTTCTAGGAAATTTGAATCTTAAGCAGGATCTTTGCAATGCCACATGTATGGTGATCCAACGCATATGCTCTTATGTCCTTGAAGCATAAATACTGACAGGGACCAAATTTGGACACACTGTATTGGTGCCAAAAATACGAGGGCCATCCAATAAATAAGTTTCCCTATTTTTTTTTCTGCGAACGAAACGTTGTAAAAATTAGTTAGTATAGAAGAAATGGTACTAGGATGCGTTGGAAGCTGGTAACCTTCAAAATCACGCTACTCGTTCGCGCAAGTCCGTAGCGCTTCAGTTTCCATGGAGCTACCACTCGTGAACGTGTCCACTTGCGAACTCCGTTCTGTAATTCCTTTTTTTTTCACGGCGAAAAATTAAACTGCGGTCAATATTCACGGCAATTCAGTGTCAGGGTATGGTGAAGAATGTATGAGCATCCAAATGGTTCGCCGATGGCGTTCATGGTTCTTAGAAGGACGGCAAAACGTGCATGATGACGAGTGAAGTGGCAGCCCCGTTACTGCTACGGACAATGCAGCCGTTGCTGCTGTTCGGAATGTGGTGGAAGCCGATCGCCGAGTCACCATTGACGAAATAATGATTCGACTGCCTCCTGGAATCGAAATTAGACGCTCTTCGATTGGAACAAACATGTCAGATGTTTTGAATTTTCTCAAAGTCTGCACAAGATGGGTCCCGCGTTTGCTCTTGGAAAATCACAAGCAACAACGGATGGAGGGAGCCTGAGCTTTCCTTGAAATGCATCAAAGAGATGGAGATCAACTGTTTTCCTGTATTGTCACTGGAGATGAAAGCTGGGTGCATCATTCAACTCCAGAAACAAAACGACAAAGCATGGTGTGGAAGAAGCCTGAGGAAAGTGCACCAAAAAAGGCGAAGGTCACAATCTCTGCAGGCAAAGTTATGGCTATGGAAAACTTCAAATGGGAAATTTTCACAAATCCACCTCATTCTCCGGAACTTGCCCCAAGCGACTTCCATCTTTATCCAGCACTCAAGTGGCACCTTGGAGGCAAGCACTTTGCGAATGATGACGAAGTGCAGGCGGAGGCGAACCACTGGCTACGAAGACAGGACACGGCTTGGTACAACAGTGGTATCTAAAAATTGCTACAACGGTACCAAAAATATTTGGACAGAAATGGTGATTATTTAGAGAAGTAGTCTATGAGTTGTATAATGAAAATAAAATAACTGCATAATTGTAAATAATGTCGTTTATTTGTTAAAAAATAGGGAAACTTATTTATTGGATGGCCCTCATATCTTTGGCTCCTTCGTTCTGAAAAGACTCCAGTTTCCACTAAGGTCGGCTTTTGCTATAACTAAAAATAAATTAAAAGCCAATCATTTTACTATTGTGGGTCTCTTGCTACAAGCGTCTGTGTTTACACATGGACAGCTATATGTGACTTTTTAACATGTGCGAACTTTGAATAGCATACGTGTAAGGTCGAATCTACATATAAATAAACTAGAAATGTGGTTTTTAATGAGGTATTTTAAATGAATTTATTCCTTTAATATGTCGTCGTATCTGCAATATATATTCTGTGGTTGTGTTGTTTGCAATTTTCTTTTTTGATTTGTTTCCTTTTTTTCATTTCTAATGTAGCTAATTAGGGAGAGAGAGAAGTATTTTTGCTCTATTTTCTCTCTTGATGAAAGAAGATAGATTTTTGTGATTTTTTTTTTTGTGAATTTTTTAAATATAAATCTTATATTAAAGACAATCTAGTGTAAATGTGGAGGACACGATATAAGATAATATTAAATTAGGAGGGATGAAAACCTTAAAGGTTAGACCGGATGAAAACCATAAAGGTTAGACCAGATGGAAAGAGGATGGTACTCAGGCGGGCCTCTTCAGATGAAGACCTGAGCAGCAGTTTCGGCCCTTTCTCCATTACTGCCAAACCATGCCTCTTCGACCAAATAGAAAGCAAATTTAGGTTGGAACGGAGATAGGGTAATAGCTGAGCCTTAGATACTAGATAAATCAACTAAAGAACTGAGCAAGTATCATCTTCTGCACTTTCAAACCTAACTCAAAAAATGTTATTTTCAGTTCAGAAGTTAAATTTATTCGGTTCCCTAGACTTAATCAGATTGAGACATACTTATCCCTTAGTGTTAAACTTCAAATCAAATTGTGTTTTTATTCTTTTTGGGTATAAGGACTGTAAGAGACTGATAAGAAATCAGTAATACAGTTAAATGATTATCACAAATACAGGAAAATATGATCATATCCCAAGCCTTTAACAATGTGCGTCGACAAGGGAACAGTAAAATCTAATATAAAAGAACATAGAAAAATAAACTTTGTTTTATGTTGGTAGGTTCAGATTATGGTCCAAATTGTGTTCATACACTCTAAATAATAGGACTGCACGAAAATAATAAGATATTAGAAGTACGAGAGGATAAGAATTAATTGGAACTACAAGAAAGTACGCTTAAATTCAAACAAGTCAAGAATGTGCGTCATACCATAAATGGAAATATCAGCTTCATCAGACAAAGAAATAAATCCCTTGTCTGAAGAATGTAAAAATGCTTTCCCATAATAACTCACGTCATCAATTTATTTGAATTGGTCCTAACGGTACCGTATATTCTATATGTAGTCCTATCTATATTTTTTTTATTTAAGTATTATATATGTGAACCAGTACCTGTTATTTCTGCTAAATAAGGAAGTTTAGTAATTTAAGTTTTAGTGCTTCATATCAATTAGATTGAATGTTCATTCTCTATACCACCCTTTATAAAGATTGACAAGCATAGATAATTGTTATGTATGCTATAAGGAGAGGAAAATATTCTAAAGTTATCTTATATATTTAAAGGATTAAACATAGTAAGAATTAGAGAAAACACAGAAATAAAGGTATGGTATTGGTAAGCACTGGTAATAAGACCGAATCCAAACAAATAAACAATGTGCGACGTTTCGGCATCAGCGCCGCTACAATCTTCAGACGAGTCTGAAGAGGGCAACAATGCAGCTACCGAAACGGCATACGCCACTCATTCACTCGGACCCGGTCCCATTACCTTGTGTTTATATTCTATAATCCAAATTGTGCCTTATCAGTATGGTATTGGTGTTATAGAATATTGAAATTAATAGTTTCTATTAGTGTAGATGGAATTTTTTATTTTATTAATTTAAAATCTTAATTATTATTTGTTCTAAGTCCAATTAAAAGGGGTGAAGAAAATAGAAAAAAGGAAAACAAAAAACATTAATAAAAATTAAAAAATAGGAAAAGAGAGAAAGATGAGGTGGAAAAATAAAAGAAATTTTCTTTGAAAATATTTAAAATAGCTTATGAATACACTCAATTAGTGTGATAGCATTCCTTATGAATGTTATGATTTCAAGAGTATTTACCTATAATTAAATTATTTATTATCTAGATTAGCGGAATGTAGTTAGTGTTAGTGAATCAAGAGAGATATATGATGTGACTCTTGTTAGTTGCATCATTGTCTTCAAGTGAAAGTAGTATTTAGATTGCGCGTTCCAGTTGAAGTCAGTATTGCTGTTAACATTATTGTAGATCATTCATTTATATGTATTGAATTGCGGTTCATGTTATCAACTTAAAATTCAATACAGTTTACTCCGCTTATAACAAAGTCGGTTATAGCGAAATTCCGCATATAGCGAATGAAATTGTCTGCACGAAAGAAAAGAAGGGCTTAAACCATTAAAAGAACTCTGGATATTGCGAAGTCGGATATAAAGAATTTTCGCTTATAACGAAGTGATTTGCATGTATAAATTTTTATTTTATCCGTTTATAACGAAGTTTTCTCATTTACCATTATAATTGACTAATATATTATGCATAATATATATCAAATTACAACGTGTGAATGACACAAATTTAATGATACACAACAAATAAGTTAATAATATACAATTTTAAAATATGCAAACATATTATAAGTATTTTTTTTACATTATTTAAACAAAATTAAATTGTTTAATAAACGCTTATATTTTATTAACGTTTACCATGGCAGGAGAACGAAAACAAACAAGAAATATGGATATGACTAGAAATGTATATGTTACAATTAACATCACGAACAAATCTACTCACCCAGGGGTAAACGGTTAATGTCCATAAATAAATTTTCGATTTTAAAGTTAGCGGAGAAAAACAAGTTTGAATATCCGGTCAAAAGTTAATTAGATTCTCATAGTGAAATTTTTAGTCACTGAAGTTGAAATTGTGAGAGAATTTATTTTTGTGAAGATATTTTCTGATTCCTAAAATGTGTGTGTGTGTTAATATTTTTAATTGTATTTTGGCCGAATCCATTTTTTTTAAAATTCATCATTTAAGTTTTTAATTTTAGTTATAAAGTTGTTTCATTTGTTGTTAATTTTGTTGAAACTTAAAAATTGTCTAAAATAGATACCTTTGTGGCAATTTTTTGATATATTTGAATCTTGTCTATTATATTTAATAATGTTAAAATCTAAATTTAATCCTTTGTCATATATTTCTATACTTTTTCATTTAGAGTTATGTATAAATCGAGGAATTTGACATTCTGATTAAATTTGATTTTTTCATTATTTTTTAGATTTAGATACGGAGGATAGATTTTTTCTATCAAATTTGAGAATTTGTTATTATTGAATATAAGAATTTCATCTACGTATCGGAACAACCACCAGTTAACTTTGTTAAGAGAAAAGAATTCCCTCTCATACAAAAATAACAGGAGGTTGGCCAATAATGGACGCGATGACGTACTCATAGGTACTCCTTGTTTTTGATTGTAAATTTGATTTTTAATTTGAATATAATTGAATTAAAGAAATGTTTCTAAAAGTAATTTTGCTTTTTTTGTAGTTAATTACAATAGTACTTATAAATGACTGCGGCGTATAATTATAAAGCTATACAAACAGTTTAACCGCATAAGTTTCTTTTTTATTTATGAAAAATCATTTTTAATTTCAAAGAGAAATATTTAATAATTTCTAACTTTTTGGATGACGTATGAAAATGTTGAATATATGAAGAGTGATGGTCTATATATGAATGGATGACGTATGGAAGGGTGAAAAATATGAAGAGTAATGGCGAACGGAAAAAATAAAAGTGTCCAGGAGCGGGAATCGAACCCACAACCTTCTGCTTAGCGGGCAGGTGCCATGTCCACTAGGCTATCCTGGACGTATTTCTCCGTTCGTATTCAACCTTTTCATACGTCATCCAAAAAGTTAGAAATTATTAAATATTTCTCTTTGAAATTAAAAATGATTTTTCATAAATAAAAAATAAACTTATGCGGTTAAACTGTTTGTATGGCTTTATAATTACAATAGTTTTGTTACCATTGTTAATTAAGGGAATATTAAAAGTCTTGTCTATTAAAAATTCTGAAAATAGATTAATAATTTTGAGTTTAAGATCCTCTAACTCCAGTTTAGAGAAGAGGTCTTCAAAATCAAAAGTATTAACTGATTTGAGATTGGGAAGGTTTTTGTTAATAAAATTTAATACGTTTTTATTGGAATCAATCAAATTGTAATTTTCTTTATTGCGGATATCTGTTTTGTTAAAAATTTTAAAGTTGAAGCTAATTGAAGTTCTAAATTGTTCAAATTAGAATTTATTCCAGATATTATGGTTCTGAATTTAAGATGATTTTTGTGAATTTTGGGTATAATGTAAATATAAGGTATAATAGGGGTGGTGTTTTTTTTTTTTTTGCTATAGATATTTAAAGTTTTTTCTTCAACCTCTAATTCCTTTTTAATTTGAATCGGGGTTATATTTGATATGCTGTATTTATTGGTGTTGTCCATTTCTTGCATAATTAGGTCGTGGTATAGATATAGAATATTAAATATGAAAATGGCCTATGCAGCTTAAATATATGTAATCTTTGTTAATATATGTTTTCTGCGCAGATTCAGCAGGTTGTCCCACCTACCACAAGAGTTATTCAAGAATACACCAATTCTCAAATGGTTGGTACTCGACTATAACCTAATTTCTACCCTGGATGCCAGTGCTTTCCCCCAAGAACACTTCTAACCAAGTGAACTTCGTCTCCGACTTGGTTTGGAAGGTAAGCCTTTTAAAAATAAGTATGTGCTCAATGGGCACATTATTTTTAAATATAAAATACTTTCTAGAATATGAATATTTTGGTATATAATAAAAATTAAAAAACACTAAGTTAAAATTTGACTTTTTGTGGTTGTGACTTTGGGAGTAAATGATAGATAAATAGAAGAGATTTTACAAGAATATTTTGTGAAAGGGTTTATGAATTATATTTTTATAAATGTATAAAAGTACGGTGGGCGTGTCTCTGTTGGCAATGTCCTGTGCCAACACTCAGACACCGTTCCAAGTTAGAACTTGATATCTTAGATGGATAATTTATTACTTTGAAGGAATTAGAAACCCAAAGGTTCATATTTCTATCTGATGGTTTTTGTAAAAAAAAGGGGGCTCCACGCAAGCAATATCATTTCAGCCGTTGATTTTATTTTTTTAATTAAAAATTAATTAGTTTCTAAAGATATTAATATATGTATCTTATTTCGGTGACAAATTTATCATTTTATTTTTGAAAAAATAACTAATAAAATATAAACCTTTTATTTGCCATACATGTTAGAATTGGTCAGAAATAACTTAAGAATATTGAAGAATAAAATAGGTGGTAACTAGGTGTATGATATAATATTCATTTATTATTTCATTTTTATCATTTATAAAAACCAAATATGAAAATTCTATGTGGATGAATTAACTAGTAGATAGAAAACGCCTCAGCTATATAAAAATATATGGGAGGATTTTACTGACCAAGGTTTCGATGACCCACGGTCACCATTATCTAAAACTAGTTAGAATCTTATATCAACCAATCTACAAAAATCCGAATATACGAATTTTACTAAATAATTGAAATAAGATGCTAATAGCCATGCTTGTGTGGTTTACAAGCAATCGCTTGGACTGCTGCAGTTTTAGGTGGTTGTTTCACCTGGGTGAGCGTCCTGAAATAACTGGGAAGTGTTCTGAATTTCTCTGCAAGATAAACAAGTATCTGAACTGAATAAAACAGCTAAAGAAAAATGTATGAGAGAATAAAATAAAAAAATAGTAATAACACCTTCTTAAATGCACTAATTTTGTGCCATCACACACATTCATGCATTACTATAATTTTTTCAAAATCTCTATATTTTTTCCATGTATTTTATTTATCATATGGTGTTTTTGGGTTTCTGAGGATAAAATTGAATTTTTTATTTTGTATGAATGAAATCAAAGTGAGAGGATAAATACCGACAGGGTGGGCATTCCAAAATTAATGATAATAGGACATCAATGAGTTCCCAAGATTATGATTACACAGTTTATATCAGATATATAAAATCGTAATTGATATTGATATTTAAAAACATCTCCAATCATATTTCGGTGAGATTAATTGTATTTACTACTGAATTGATTGATTTAAAAATTAATAGTAAAAAGGCACTCTGATTAAGAAAGACACTAAAGTTAAGGCTTTAGGATACCTCCTCAAAAGGAAAAAAATGTCAAAAAACCAACAAAATACTTTGATGGCGTGACCTTACATACTGAAGTTATTTTTTGAATATTACCAATTATATATCGAATAGGTCTAAAGAAAATTAGCTCTAATTTATATATAAATATTAAGTCACATATGTTCATCGGTTCTGTTAATCACTGGTTTTACAGTTTTTCACTGCTTTTTAATGCGGTTTTATACAACCGTCCAATCTTTTATTTCGATCTGGCTTATGATATATCAAATTATATTTACCCCCGCACATTCTAAACAAGATAAACATAAAGCTTGAATTCGATAGAGAAGCATGATTAAAGAAAATATCGAGTAAGTTAATGGGTGCGTTTAAAAGTAGAATTTGGCTGTGATAAATAAGCCATCATGATCCTTTGAGCCTTCCCTTGTATATATTATATGTATACATTTATTTATATCAGAGTTAACAAAAATATTAAAAAAATAGTCAATTAAGACAAGTAGCCTACACAAAATATTCACAAATAAAATTTATTCCTAGTGACTTGTTATATAAGTTCCATTTAAAAAAAAAAGAATAAATTTGACTGTTCTAACAATACTATAATGATTACAAAGCGATTAGAACAAAGAGAAATGTGGAAAGCAAATTTGTAGAATATTTACGAGTTACAAAGACATATTTTTATATTTTTCATCTAGTTGGGAAAGTGTAACACATTTAGATTTATTTTCACATTCAGAAAAGTTATATTTTAAGTATATAATCTGGTATTCTTTTTCGCAGTATCTTCTTTGTATATTATTCTCTTTGCTAAGGTTTCTAGCATTCTTTTTCGCATAAAATGGTTGATGCTGCATTTACAGTATAATTTCAATTGTTGATTACTTCATTATAGATATAGGTATAGCTTTGTTACAGTTTTTCATTTAGATTTTTTGAACATTTAGAAAAGTTTTATTTTAACTATATAACCTGTTTTACTTTATTTTTGCAGAATCTTCTTTGGCATCTCTTTTTTTCCTCATAAATAGGCTAATGCTATATTATTTATTTATTACAGTTTTCAATTTGCATTATTTTTTACACATTTTGAAATTTATATTTTTAGCTACATTTTTGTGTCTGGCATTCTTTTTTTTTGCAGTATCTTTTTGCATTCATCCTCTTAACAGCATCTTTGCTAATGTTTTGATATTTTTTTTCTCATTATTAAGCTGATAGATATTAGTAAGTATTGAGAATTGTTGATTACCTTTTTATAATTGAGAGTATTGTTTTTTTACAATTTTCCATTTCGATTATTTTAACAGCTAGAGTCGTTGAATTTAATAATATTTTTCAGCTCCATTTTTTTTTGGTATTCTATTCTTTTTTCTCCTTTGACCATATCTTTGCAAATGCTTTTCACCACATAATTGGTATTTCCTTTAATACCTGTTCTGGCATTCAGTTCTATAGTTTTGTTCTGCTTGTTTCATATTTTACCTTTTTTCAGCGGCTTCTGTATCATGCCCCGAAAAGGACGTGGAAGACTCAATCTATAAACCGCTAGAAGAGCTTATATGACTCGCCGCTGGAACAACACCCTAGTCCTATTTTACCTGTTCACATTGGAATGTTATTGGGGGCTTGGATGTAGTCTGCCCAAAATAATAATCCCTGCATTTCTCTGGGGAAACGGTTGTTATATCATTAGAGTTCAATGAAAAGGTATTGAATTGCTTACCAAACAGGAGTCACTGTTTACTCAGTGTTGACAGAGTCGAGTGTAAGACTGAGGAGGAGAAAAATAACTACCCTACTTAATTCCTCAATAGCCTTACTCCCAGAGAAATCCCTTCACACAGGTTAAAATATAAGGTTTGTGTGTGCCATTGTTATACTTCTGAAAATTTGAATCTTAAGCAGGGTCTTTGCAATGGCCCACGTATGGTGATCCAGCGCGTGTGCCTTTATGTCCTTGAAGCAAAAATACTGATAGGGACCAAAATTGGACACACTGTATTGATGCCAAAATTATCTTTGACTCCTTCAGATACCAACCTTTCCTTCATTCTGAAGACACGTCAGTTACCACTAAGGTCGGCATTTTCTATGACTATAAATAAGACTCAATACCAAACCTTTTGCTATAGATTGGATGGATGGATGGCCAAAAGTATTAACTCTTTATTTGGTATATGGTTCTGGCGACACCCAGATCGCCATTCAACATATGGTTGTGATATTCTTTCATAATTTCTCTTTTTTTCTTCTCTGAAACCACAAGCAACCACGCCCTGCCTTCAGGGTTCGAGTTTTTCTTAAAGAGGCATCCATTTTTTCTTTAAAGTTTTGCGCAATTTATCGCCTGTTTCCATTATGGTTTTTCTTAACACTTTCGATAAACTTATCCTCTTTATCTGTTATTTGATTTAAAAATAGCCTTTCAAAATCCTCATCCCAATCAGTTTCTGGTAAGGGTCCCCTAGATAAGCCATCAGCGCCCAGATCCCCTCTATACTGATTTATGCATTATATCGAAGTCATTTTCTTGGATTTTCAATGCCCATTTTGCCAATCGACCTCTTGTATCCTTTAAGTTTTTGAGTCAGCATTAGGCGTGATGATCTGTTACTATTTTAAAGTGTCTTCCATAAAGGTAGATCCGTAATTTTGACATTGACCAGACAAAGCCAGACATTCCTTTTCGGTGGTTGAAAAATTTAGCTCCGCTTTACTTAAATTACGACTCAAATATGAGATCACCTTCTCTTCACCAACGATGTATTGGACAAGTGTTGCACCTATGCCGATGTTGGACGCATCAGTATGAATATAAGTAGGCGCATTTGGATTGAAGTGACCTAAAATTGGTGTGCTCACTAGTGCTGTTTTCAGGGATTGAAACGATCCCTCTTGCCTTTCTGTCCAGCTAAAGGATACACTTTATTTTAATAAGGTTGGTCAAAGGGTCAGCAATTTTTGAGAAATCTTTGACAAATGTTCTATAATATGAGCACATTTCCAAAAAGGATTGTACTTCTTTGACCTTTCTGGGCCGAGGAAAATTTCTGACAGCTTTGATGTTATGTTCCACGGGTTTTATACCATGTTTGCTCGTTATATAGCCGAGAATCTCCAAACCTTCAAAAGAAAATCGGCATTTTTTTTGTCTTTCAACTTTAAATTAGATTCAAGAAAACAGCTAAAAACTTCTTCGAGTCTTTTGAGATGTGTTGGAAAATCCGAGCTGTATATGATAAAATCATCCAGATAACACAGTCAAATTTGCCTTCTCAGATTTCCAAGCATATTCTCCTTATTTCTCTCAAAGGTAGCAGGCGCGTTACAAAGTCCAAAAGGAATCACGTTGAATTCATATAATCAATGCTCTGTAGTGAAAGCTGTTTTCTCTTTGTCTCTTTCTACGACTTCAACTTGTCAATATCCAGATCTGAGGTATATTGCTGAGAAGTATGTAGATCCTTGGAGAGTATTCATAACTTCATCTATTCTAGGGATCGGATAGACATCTTTTACTGTCACAATATTCAGTTTTCTGTAGTCCACACAAAATCTGTATTTACCATCTCTCTTCTTGACCAATATTACTGGGAGAGACCAGGGACTAGAAGTTGACCTAATTATGCCTTCGTTAAGCATTTCGTCAGTTTGCTCTTTTATAATATCTCGTTCATTAGCACTTACCCATTAGGGCTTGTGTTTAATTGGCTTCGCATCTTCTGTGTCAATCCGATGTTTTGCCAAATTGGTTCTCCCTATTCTCGACGAAACTAGATCTCCATACATTTCTAAAACTTGTTTTAACTCTTTCTGTTACCTTTGGTGATAAATTTTCGTTTATTTGGAATCTAGGTTCCTCGTTCTCTTCTACATCCATTTGTCGATTCACATTTATTTTCGCTGGACTACTTCCAAAAGCCAATATTTGATTTTTCAATATTTTTAACAGTCGAGAATACAGATTAATTATCCAGATATGTGTTTCCCTATTTATAACATTGATCAAGCTTCTTGCTAGACGAAGTCCATTTGTTTGAAACATTATGCTGCTCTCCTCGATAATATATTCACCATCCTCTGTTTCTACCAATGCCTTTATCAATTTAATGGAACATTCCAGTACAATGAAATCCTTGGAACTCTTTATTTTAAACTATCAAAATTGTTTTCGTCATGATTATTTGTCAAATCGTATTTTATAGTTTTTTGCTTACAATCTATTTTCGCGTTCATTTTCTTAAGGAAATTTCATCCATGAATTAATGTCCGTAAATGCTTTTTCAATATAATAAATTTGTGTGATAATGCTTTGTCGTCAATTTTTATATTAAAAATATACTTCCTACTATGTCTATTTTTTTCCATCGGGACCTGCACAAATCTTTGCGAGTTTACTTATACCATGGCCTGTATCGAGGGCCGTTCTGAGGTCGACCACTGAGAGGTCAGCGCCTTTATAAACCAAAGCTTCAAAAGTTCCTATCTTCTCCACATTAATTTCTAATTTGTTTTCAGGGTCCAACTTTTTGATTCCATTAATGGTCGACTTACTTTGATTGCCATAATCAGGCGCAACCCTTAGTTTAAATCTTCCAACACGGAATATCTATTCTGGTTAGGAATATTTTTCTGTATGCTATGACATACATCAGCATAAAGCCGAGGTCCTGATTTCTCAGATATTTCATTCATTTGGAATATCTCTTCGACCTTCTCTTGGGTAGCTGTTGGATCCTCTTCTAGGATTTTTATAAATTGACCATACAATAACGGGCCACGTGCCCTGGCTTGTTACATTTAAAACAGCTTGATCTTCTATCTTCCATCCTATTTTTGCTCACTTCTTGGTTTTTATTGTAGGTGTTTCTCTGAAGGTTTGGTTTCCGCACAAAGTTTGAATTATAAGGACATCTGGGATTAGAGGGCTGAGGCAATTTGTTTCGATACTGCATGGGAGTAGAAGGGGAGTTTGAATGGATATCGGTCCAACTTCTCCACCAGTTGTAACGTAGTAATGGATAACTGAGCAGACCCCAATAATAAAGCAGAAAATATTTTATTTATGAAGCACTACTAAACGACTTCAAGTAAAACTAACAAATTATTCACAATTACAGAATATTAAAAAAATAAAACTCTATATTTAAAACATGTATAAAGATTTCATAAAAACAGAGTTACAATTTATGCTGTGTATTTTAATTGATTAAATAAATAATAAACTGAAGTTATAAAATTAATTATTCGCTACAAAATATTTTGAAATTCGATTTAAAAACTGTGTATTCAGGATAGTAGAATTACATTCAAATATATATAATGTTCATAGTTTGCTTGAACACCAGTTCTAAGATTCCACTCTTCAGTGTAGCATATCAAATATAGGAATGATCCATTATAGTATTAGAGCTCTATAGAAGCGGTCTGGCAGATTAAATTATAGAAACCGCTGAAAGGGTTAACCATTGATGAGTCAATCTCTCCCAAATTTTTTTAAATCGTGGTAAGGACAGTAGAAGTTTGATTCATTTGTGAAAAGAAACACTTATGTTTCAATGTATTTATTCATTGTATATATATTGTTGCATCATGACGTGTAAATACGGCGAATCCTGTATGGGGCGGAATGCCCTAAATAAAGGCTTTTGTTGTTGTTTGTTGTTGTATATTGTTGCATCATGGCTAATAAACCTATTTTATTTTGATTTGTACTTGTAATATTATTTTTTATATATTTCAAATTCAAATTTATATTTCATATTTATTCATTTTATTGAACAGTATATATGTATTATAAACAGAATATATGTATTATTGAATCATCATTTGTATTTTGGTACACTGTGTGACTCCACTGCTCTCTTTGATGTGGAAAATAAATAAATTATTGTGGAGGCTACCTCAAGTAGAGGTATCTCTACCATGGATTGAATCTCTTGAAGAAATTGGCTTTCTGTACTTGGGCAGACTACATTATTTCCTGTTATGCTGTCATGAATATGATTGGTAACGCGAAAATTGGACTGAACCTACACAAGATAAGCTTTACCAGCTGGGATAATTTCAAGAGCCGCCTAATTTAGGATTTTGACTCAGACGCCAACAAAGAAGAAATGAAGATGAGGCTAGACAGGTCGCAACAGTGGAATGAACCTGCAATCAGGTTTGCAGAGGATATCCTTGTACTGTGCAACAAGGTCGACCCTGAAAAGGAATAAGATACTTAAATAAACTATTATTGGAGAGTTGAAGAAAGAATATTTTTTTGTACTCTACCTAAACCCTCCTATAAATACCAACGAACTTCTAGAAATTTGTAAAAAGCGGGATTTGTTTGAAAATAATAAACAAGAACGTGTAGAAAAATCAAAAGCTCTATATAAAAAACCACGCTCTCCTCGTTCCCATCATCAAGAGCAATGGAAGATCGCTCTGTCGTTCGAACGGACCATACCAGAACACCTCCAAGCCCCAGGCCCCCGCTCCGAGATATTACCAGAACAAGCCTCTGCACCGGTTATCTGCCCCTAGACTATCTTACAATCCTAATCCTGAGCCAAAACCGGTCTACCCAAGCAAAACATACAATAATAGTCCGGATGCAAACAATAATAGGACAGAAGACGAGAGACCAATATGTTTCAAGTGTAACAAACCAGGACACGTAGCGCGGTATTGCAGAGTCAGGTTTGAAAGAATTGTGGAAGAGGACCCAATAGTTACACAAGACAAGGTCGAAAAAGAAATACGAATGGATAATGGAACTGAGAAGTCGAGACCGCTGCTGTACGCTAGTGTAAGTAATAGCACGCACTCGAGTATCCCTACAAGGAATAGATATGCTGCATTGGAAGATCCAAACTAAGCATCGCGACTGAGTCTCTCAATCAAGTCGACCATAAATGGAATTAAAAAGTTGGATCCCAAATATAAAATGCACATTAACGTGGATTGAATCGGTATCTTTGAAGCTTTGATTAATACAAGGTGTGTTAAAAAAGTATCGCGACTTTGGAATTTTCGCGGGTTACGTATATTCGAATTTCGATCTTTTTGTGGCTTTATGTTGGTACTCATGTTTCTCACTTATGCCGACATGCTCGGCTATTTTGAATTTTCACTTAATTGTTGACAGCTGCTTTGCTTGCAGGTGTTTTGGATCGTCTTCGATTTTTACCTATTAAAAAATGGATCAAAGAACCTGTATCAAATTTTGTGTGAAAAACGAAATTAAGTGCGCGGATGCATTCCGAATGTTGACTCTGGCATACGGAGAAACTACCTTGGACCGAAGCAACGTTTATCGGTGGTACAAAATGTTCTCAGAAGCCCGAGAAGATGTGAACGACGAAGTGCGTGCCTGGACGCCGTGTTGGACTCTGTCCGCGACGACTCAAATTTGCTCTCGAGGGTAATAACTGGTGACGAAGCGTGGGTTTATGGTTATGACGTGGAAACCAAAGCTCAATCATCTCAATGGAAGCTGCCGCACGAACCAAGACCGAAAAAAGCGCGCCAAGTTCGGTCGAATGTGAAAGTTTGCTGACAGTTTTCTTCGATTGCAGGGGCGTGGTGCATCATGAGTTCTTGCCACAGGGTAGAACGGTCAATAAGGAATATTACCTGCAAGTTATGTGCAATTTGCGCGAAGCAATCCGCCACAAACGCCCGGATTTGTGGAAAAACAAAAATTGGCTTTTGCACCACGATAACGCCCCTGCTCACACATCGTTGCTTATGCGCGACTTTTTAGCCAAAACAACACACTAATGATACCGCAGCCACCGTATTCCCCAAATCTGCCCCCCTGTGACTTTTTCTTGTTCCCTAAACTGAAGAGGCCCATGAAAGGACGACGTTACGCCACGCTTGACGAGATAAAGACGGCATCGAAGGAGGAGCTGAAAGATATTTAAAAAATTATTTTTTGAAGTGCTTCGAAGATTGAAAAAACCGTTGGCACAAGTGTATAATATCTCATGGGGATTACTTTGAAGGGTACAAAATAGGTATTCATGAATAAATAAATAATTTTTGAAAACACAAAGTCACGATACTTTTTGAACACACCTCGTACTGGCGCCATCTTTCAGTGGTCGACCTTAGTACAGATCTTAATACAGGTCTTGAAATAATAAATCCTGATAAAGTGTGCTTTAGACCCGATGTCAAAGAATTAGATATCGTAGAAAATATTGTTCTAAATATAAAATTCGATGATGAATCAATTACACATCAATTTGTGATAATGAGAACACATATGCGAATATTTTTACTTGGGCGAGAAGTTCTTAAAATATAAGACGCAAAAATTGATTGTAAAAGTGAAATAATCAAGTATGATTTGACAGGAAATCGTGACATAATCAAATATCCCGAGGACGTGACGACATCTGGAGAGGGGGAAGCGTTGCATCACACACACACACACACATGGCTAATGAACCTTATTTCAAATTTGTAATATTATTTTTATAAATTTTAAATTCAATTTTATATTTTATATTTTTATATTTTGATAAACAGAATATATGTATTATCAACAGAATATATGTATTATAGAATCACCCTTTGTATTTTGGTACACTGTGTGACAAAGAGAGCAGCTCTTTGATGTGAGAAACAAATAAATTATTCTGGAGTCTACTTAAAGTAGAGTTATCTCATTATTCCCTTATATAAATTTGTAGGATGGTTGAAACATGCTCTGGTAAGATGCAAGTCCCGGCACAGGAGAGAATCAAGGTTGAAGAGTCTACCAAGCCGCAAATGGTGCACCTATGGATCGAGATGCAAGTTCCGACCCAGTTGTCCTGAATCCCAACATTGACATCCACAAGTATGATGGAACAGAAGACCCTCGTTCATGGATTGGATCTTTTTAAGATATTGGCTTCCTGTCCCATTGGGCAGACTACATTATTTCCCGTTATGCTGCCATGAATATGATTGGTGACGCCAAAACCTGGCTGAACCTATACAATATAAGTTTCACCAGCTGGGAACATTTCAAGAGCCGCCTAATTGAGGATTTTGCCTCAGACGCCAACAAAAAGGAAATGATGAAGAGACTAAACAGGATGCAACATTGGAACGAACCTGCAATAAAGTTTGCAGAGGATATCCATGTATTGACCAACAAGGTCGACTCCCAAATGGAAAAAGAGACTAATATAAACTGGGTTAATGGAGGGTTGAAGAAAGAATACTCTTTTGCCCTCTACCTAAACCCTCCTAAAAATACCAATGAACTTCTAGAAATTTGTGAAAAGCTGGATTTGTTTGAAAAGAAATTCCAAGAACGTGTAATAAAATTAATAGCTATATATATTGGACCAGGCTCTCCTCGTCCCCATCATCAAGAGCAATGGAAGATCGCTCTGTCGTTCAACAGACCATACCAGAACACCTCCAAGCCACTGGCATCCGCCCCGAGGTACTACCAGAACAAGCGTCTGCCCCAGGTATCTGCCCCTAGATGACCTTAAACTCCAAATTCTTAGCCAAAACCGGTCTATCAAAGGAAAACATACAATATAGGTACAGATACAAACAAGAATAGGACAAAAGACGGGAGGCCAATATTTTTCAATTGACACAAGCCAGGATACGTAGCGCGAAGTCAGGTTTGTAAGAATTGTGGAAGAGGGCCCGTAGTTACACAAGACAAGGTCGAAGAAGAACGAGACCTCTGAGGTACGCTGATGTAAATAATATAACGCACTCAAATTTCCCTACAAGAAATAGATATGCCGCATTGGAAGATTCAAACTAAGCATCGCGACTGAGTCTCTCAATCAAGTCGACCATAAATGGAATTAAAAAGTTTGACTCCAATATAAAATAAACATTATCGTGGATTGAATCGGTATCTGCGAAGCTTTGATTGATACAGGCGCCATTTTTCAATGTCGACCTTAGTATAGCTCTTAATAAAGGTCTTGAAATAATAAATCCTTATAAAATGTACTCCAGACCCGATGGCAAAGAATTATATATCGTAGGAAATATTGTTTCAAATATAAAATTTGATGACAAGGCAATTACACATCAATTTTGTAATGAGAACACATTTGCGAATATTTTTACTTGGACGAGATTTTCTTAACAAAATAACGCAATAATTGATTGTCAACGTGAAATAATCAAGTATGATTCTACAGGAAATCGTAACGTAATCATATATCAACAGAAGAAAATAAAAAGTGCAAAGGATGTGATTATACCAGAACCTTCTATTATATTGATCAAGGCATTTTTAGTAGCAGAGGTGGCGAATACATCATCGAAAAAAACCACAAACTGTTTCAAACAAATGGACTTCGTTTATCAAGAATCTTAATAAATGTTGCGAATAATGAAACATATTTCTGGATAACATACCCTTATCTACGACATTTATAAAATATTAAAAAATCAAACATTGTGCTTTGGAAGCCAGACAGCCGAAGTGAATCTTATGGAAGAAGTAAACAAAAGTAGCATGAAGAACCTCAATTTCAGATAAACGAAAATTTATTATATACGGAATAGGAGCAATTAAAACAAGTTTTGGAAAGGTACGCGGATTAGTTTTCGTCGCGATTAGGAAGATCCAACTTAGCAAAACATCAGATTGATTCAGAAGGCGCGAAACCGATCAAACACAAGCCGTATAGGGTGAGATGTGAAGAGCAAGAAATCATAAAAGAGCAAATTGATGAAATGATCAGAGACGACATAATTAGACCATCCTCGAGTCCATGGTCCTTCCCCGTAATATTGGTCAAGAAGCGAGATGGTAAGTACAGATTCTGCGTTGACTACAGAAAATTGATTGATGTAACAGTTAAGGATGTTTACCCAATTCCCAGAATTGATGAAGTATTGGACACACTTCAAGGATCCAAATTCCTTTCAGCAATTGACCTTAAATCAGGATATTGGCAAATAGAGGTTGAGGAGATAGATAAGGAAAAGACAGCCTTCACTACAGCACATAACCTATATGCCTTCAATGTAATGCCCTTCGGGCTATGCAATGCCCTTGTTACATTTGAGGGCAACATGGAAATTGTGCTTGGAAATCTTAGATGGCAAATTTGCCTCTGTTATCTAGATGACGTAATCATATATAGCTCTAATTTTTACAGAAATCTCAAAAATATAGAAGCCATTTTAAGATGTTTTCGCGAGGATAATTTAAAATTGAACAATAAAAAATGCCAATTCGCTTCCGAAGAACTGGAGATTCTTGGCCATATAACTAGTCAGCATGGAATAAAACCAGCGGAGCATAATATCAATGTTATTAGAGATTTTCTCGGTCCGAAAAGATAAAATAAGTTCGATATTTTTAGGAATGTGCTCATATTAGAGAAAATGTATCAAAGGTTTTTCGAAAATTTCTGATCCATTAACCAGTCTTATAAAAATAATGTACCTTTCAACTGGACAGAAAAACCAGAGAGAGCATTTCAAACCCTTAAAGTAACATTGATAAATCCTCCAATATTAGGGCACTTTGATCTGAATGCAACTACTTACATTCATACTGACGCATCTAACATCGGCCTGGGTGCAACATTAGTCTATCAGCGATAAAGAAAAGGTTATCTCATATTTAAGTCGACAATTGAGCAAACCTGAGCAAAATTATTCGACTACCGAAAAAAATGTCTAGCTGTTTTGTGGTCAATGTCCAAGTTACGACCCTATCTATATGGAAGACACTTCAAAATCGTAATTGATCATCATGCACTATGCTGGCTTATGATTCTGAAAGATCAGACCGGCCGATTAGCACGATGGCCACTGAAGATTCTGGAATATAATTTCGAAATTATGCACAAATTGGTTAAAAAACATCTGGACCCTGATGATCAATTTAGAGGACCCTTACCAGAAAACGAATGGAACGAAGATCATTAAAGACTATTTCTGAATCAAATAATAGGCGAGAAGGATGATTTTATTGAGAATATTAAAGAGAACATGGAAAGAAACAAGCGTTCAATTACACAGAACTTTAAAGAAGAAAATGGGTGTCTCTACAAGAAAAATCCGAATCCTGAATATAAAGCATGGTTGCTGGTTGTGCCAAAGAAGAGAAGGAAGGAAATCATGAGTGAATACCACAACCATATGCTGAATCGGCATCTGGCCGTCGCCAGAACCACTTACTGATTGAAGAACAAATACTTTTGGACTTCCACTCTGAAAGATGTTTTCGAATTTATAAAGACGTGCTATCTTTGCCAAAGTCTAAAAGGTTCAAATCACTTGCTTTCTGGACTTTTACAACCTATTCTTCCAGCTAACTCACTTTTGAAAGAATCGGAGTTTACTTTGTGGCCCCTTGCCATCAACGAAAAGAAGAAGAAAGTGGATAATTGTGTTGATTGATTATTATACCAAGTATTCTGAAACAAAGACAGTATCAGAAGCAACCGTGAAAGAAGTCTCTACATTTCTAATCGAACATATTATTTTACATCACAGGGCCCCAGGATATCCTATTAGCGATAGACGTTCACAAATCACTAGCAATTTGATGAAGGGGGTAATGAAAATGTGCAAAGTTAAACATTGCTTCACAACGAGCTACCACCCTCGGACTAACAGACTAATGGAACGGCTAAATATAACTTTAATTAATATGGGCAGCATGTATGTGAACACAGACAAGAAAAACTGGGACGAAATCCTCCCTTTTATCACCCACACGTATAACCACCATTCATGAAACCACAGGCTTCTCTTCATTTATCCTGTTGTTTGGAAGGGAACCCATGTCCCTCTTTTGGCCCATATCAAATATTAAAGAAGCTGACTAACATAAATACTTATTTGAGTCGAAAGATAATCCTTGCCAAGACCCATTGATTGTCCATGTCTCAAGGCTCATACCCTATTTTGAAAGAATTGATGAGGTAACTCACGATGACGTGACGACCTCTGGAGAGGGGGAAGTTTTGCATCATGGCTAATTGTTATTTTGCTTATTAAATAATTTATTTGAAAAAGTATAAACACATTTATATTAAACAAAATAAAATATATCAGAACTTATAAAATAAAAGTAGTTTTTTATTTACTTTAAAAATATTTACATAAAAACAATTTAACAAAACAAATCTAATCCAAAAATTAAAAAATCAAAATTTACGTATCTCTCGACAGAATGTATTTACTTTAACCTAGTCAAAACCCAATAAATAAATAATTTAATTAATATTTAATTATTTATTTATTTTTATTATTATATAATTAATTATTATATAATATTATTCAATATTTAATTATAAATATTTAATTATTTTTATAAGTCCATTTACATCAACTCCCCCTTTTTTAAAATAGCAACACTTATTAAGGTACATATCTATCCGGTGGTCGCCTCTCTCGTAGTGGATATCTCCGGGAAGGTGTAGATTCAGCCGGTGGTCCAGGTGTAGATTCTGCTACTATTGTAGCAGGAGTCAGGGGACATGACGTCTGATGCCCTGGGTAGCTTATTCCTTCTTCTGATGACAAAACATCCTTTCTCTCCATACTTCTCCTCATATAGTTAGTGTGTACTTTCTTTTCAATTCCATCAGCTTCTATCATACAGCTGTTGCGCTTCTTACTATTCTCTTTACAATCCCAAACATCCCTTTTGGTTTTCCTCTTTCCATCCATCTGTATCTTACTCTATCATTTATTTTGTAGCTATTGCTCTGTTTTTATTTTTCAATCTACCTACTCTTACTGATTTCTTGCTCAACATGGAAATCTTCGTTTTAATCTCGCGATTTAAAAATATTCCAGCAGGGGATCTTTCCGTTCTAGTCAAAGGACTCAATCTATATGCATATAATGCCTTTATCAAAGCAAACTCAAAGGGTAATTCTCTTTCCTCCGAAATAATTCTTCTCATAGTTTTTTTAATCTCTCTTACAGACACTTCGGCTAGTTCGTTGCTCTCTGGATGGTAGGTGGGGCTAAACATCGCATATATACCGTTTCTTTCGAAAAATGTCTTAATTTCCTAACTTCTAAACGGGAGCCCATTATCCATTACCGCCACCTCCGGGATACCATATCTCGCTAAACATTCTCTCAAAAAGTCTATGCAGATTCCCGCCGATGTATTTGGAACAATTTGACATTCTATCCAATTAGAATGTGCATCCACTAATATTAAAAAGGGTTTACCCGCAAAATAGAAATAGTCAAGATGAATCTTCTTCCAAACTTTGTTTGGTGGAGTCGACTCAGTAAATTCCTGGTTTGGCAGCTTTGATGTGTTTTCCATACAAATGCTACAGCTTTTAGACAATTTTTCAATTTGCTCATCCATTTCTGGCCAATAGACAGAACTTCTGGCCAGAGTCTTCATTTTATTTATTCCAATATGATTTTCATGAATGATATTCAAAAAATATTCTCTTAAGGAATCGGGGATTATCATTCTATTTCCGAAAAATAGGCAATTCTTCCTATTGTTATCTCGTTTTTAATTCTAATATAAGGTTTTACATATATATATATAGGTATGATAATCTTTTCTACAATATTTGTAAAATTTATATAAGAAATATTTTGTCTTAAAATTCAATGCTTGAGTACAGGTATGCTTGTAATTTTTATTACATGTCATATAAGTGAATTTCGATTCTAGGTAGTGTTATTTTAAGATATTGTGTTATTAATTATTGGAATATAGTTTGTATCATGCTGAAAGTTTCTAAGTGTGTTTGGTGATATTATGGAAATTTTTCCCTAAGAAAGGTTTGTGCTTATTTTGTGAGGTTTTGAATTTTAATGGTTTGTATATATTTTGTTGTAATATAAGGCAGTTGTCTCATATAATACTCTTAGTATTTTGTTTTGATATTCAATTTTGTTTGAAATTGTTTTGCAAGTTTTGAAAGAATACATCTTAAGGTTTGAAGCAGTCTTATGTAGGTAACTTTGAAATATTGATTGGTATGTGGAAATTCTAGTGAACAAAGTAAAGAGAGATGGTTAATCATTAAATAAAATAAATATAAATTAAATATAATAATATGAATTATATATAATCTCCGTATGAGAGAGATTGATGAGCCAAGTTCAATACGTTAGCTCGCCAGCACTTGGCATCAGTGACTGTTCCAATCCAGTACATTCCTATTTCCTGCTCGATTTTTTCTTTAAGAATTGCTTTGAATGACCAAATTACTTTGAACTGATTTTCACATCTATTATTTGCAGCCATTTTAAAATATATTTAGAAAATATAATTATTAAAGAAATCGAACATAGAATGGTTGCCTAAATTAATACAATTTGGTCAAAATCAATGGCCAAAAATAGGTTAAATATTTTTTTCAAGAAATGGTTTCATATTTCCAGTTTAACAGATTCTTTATGGTTTTTGAACTGGAATTCAAAATTGATTATAAAAATAAGAAATATAATAACGAGTTGATATGCTGAAAGGCACTTCTAATTTTTAAAAAGACTTGAAAAGCATCGATACAATTCATAGTTTGGATTCCTTGGAGCGAATGCTATGATTCATATCTGATATAGAAGTTTATTAGCAGATCGGAATTCAAATTCATTGCAAATATAATATCAAAATATATATTGTTTAGATGCATAAATTGATAACAAAAGGACGAAATATGTATTAATAGGTATTGATTATTTTTTCAAATGAATAGGGTATTTACGCAATTTTGGCCTTAAATATCCTTTTCTTGATTTCTCAGGAAACCTCTTGAGGCAAATATTTGATCTTAGAGATACAGCCTGCACCACGATGATGATGGCCAACAGCCCGAAACGCTTACGTGGTTGGCTTTTCTTTATTTATCAAGAAAATAGGTCGGCCCAATATCAGAGAACAAATTAAATAGACATTTAGTTTAGATTTGTTCCACTAGATGGCGCTTTGTCATCTAAAATTCTCACGTTAGCAGTCAGGATAGGGCCCTTGTTTGTTTATAAAATAATATATATTGTATTTAGAAAATATAAAATGATCATTAATAAATTTCTGTTTGCAGGGTGTGTTTTACTCTGAGAATCTGGTCGATGCTGTTAATGGCCTCTTTCGTCTATGGTTGTACTGATATTGAGGGCTCCAAACTAGTCGGCTGTTCATGTGAGGAAGATAACAGTTTAAAAGACTATCCGGCTCTTCAATGTGATAATATGAGTGTCCCAGACAACCTTATCTACAGCATCAAAGTCCTCGAGACGTCCCATGTGCCAATCATAAGTCTATTTATACAAAAATCTACTTTAACGCGTCTTCCTAAGAATATATTTGATGGTGTTCCTTTTAAAAATTACTACATTATAAAATCTAAAATTACATCTATAAATTCGTATCTTTTTGATAGCGTTAATAACAATATTGAATATTTTCCATTATCCAAGGTTCATTTACAAATGAATGGCAGGGTAGTTTTCTGAAAAATCTTAAAATTCTTCATGCATTTTCGATATTAGATTCTAAATTAGCTAACCTATGGAGTGACATGCCACAAGACATTCCTCTCTCTGTCAAAGCTATCTTATTTCCCTTTAATCGGCTTACGGAAATAAAGCCGAAATATTTTATTCGAACGCGTGCTAAATTTTTTGAGCTTTCTTCTAATTATATCTCGAAGTTGGCGCCCTGATGCCTTTCCAGAAACCACGACAATTATCTTTCTCGAGTAAGTAATATTTTAATAAGTAATATTCACATATAACATTTACTACCTCTTATGGCCCGCTACCTAGAGAAAGAATTGGAATTATTTTAACGCTACCTTCTCAACTCGAAACAACTTGACTAAGACAAGTGGACATATTGAATATTTTGAAAAGCTGAACCTTGCAGTTATGAAGAGCAGTACAAATTTCTAATACAGTATTATGATAGCATTTTCATAAGAGTTATATGATTTTAAATATAAATAAATAATTAAATAATGAAATGTATTCTTTTCTCAAAAAGGAAAGCTAATTTATTTGTTCAGACAATTTCAATATATTTATTTCTAACAATTGATTTTGTTCGGATATTTATATAAATACAGGGTGATCCAAAGTCTTACACAACTTTAAAAATTAATAACTCAGCTAATATTCGCGCTAGACAATGCGGTAAACACCATTGTGTTCAGGATGCAATGGATTTTTAGGGCAAATAATGAAAAATTCTAAATTTATTTTAGTTACAATTTTATTCGCTAGATTGCGCTCTTTCAGATCAGATATTCAGCGGCCAAATATTTTGATAAATTGAAAAAATATAACTGACCAACATGTATTTTTACACTTTGAATACCAAAAAAGAACCCTAATAATATCAAATGATAAATTAATAAAACACCATTTCGCCAAAGTTAGAAGAATTGGATGACGATTTTTTAATGCAATCGGAGATATGTGAAATAGGTAAATGCAAATTAAAACATGTAGCAAAAAAGAAATGATACTTCAGATTCTGTTTTCTGGAATCCTTTGAGGCGATTTAAATTTCGAAAATAATAATTTTTAATTTTTCTCTCAATTCGTCTCTCTCTCAGTATCGATTATATTTATTTTAATTCATTTGAAAAATATTTATCTATCTCTGATAATTTATTTTATTCTGGAATGCCGTCACTACAGTATAAAGCATTCTTGGTGAATTTTGTTTATTACAATTCAGAATCTGCCACTGAAGCTTTACGAGCGTTTCGTTCCTTTAAAGGTATTTGAATCGGTAAAGGACCCATGAGTTGCTACTCTCTAAGGCGAATCTTGAAATTTTTTGTAAAGACTGGATCTCTGGAAGCAAAACCTCGGAGTGGAAGAGACTCGACATGCAAGTCAGTGGCTGTTAAGGTTTCACAGAATGTTGAAGCTAATGAAAGGTTATCCAAGTATGTAGAAGTAAGTGCTCGACAAATTTCTCGACAAACTGGATTTCGTATGGAACAGTTTGGAGACACTAATGATTTTGTTTAAAAATTCTTGTACAAAATTCAAATAATTCACGAGCTAAAAGTCGGCGATTTTGAGAAATTTCAAGAATTCGCTGCATGTGTTTTCCGGGAAATTGATATTGATGAAAACTGGCTGTTGAATGTTCTGTGGACAAAGGAAGCTCACCTTTCTCTGAACTGAGAGGTAAACATTCAAAAAACAGCCATATTTGGGCAACAGAAACCCTAGGATATTTACAGAAATGCCACTTCATCAGCCCAGAGTTACAGTTTGGTGTGGGATCACTTATTCCTTTATTATTGGGTTATTTATCTTTGAAGAAATCAATGGAAGAACTTTTAAAACCGTTTCTGTAGCTGATGAACGTTATGTTCAACTTTTGAGAGAAAAGGGTATTTCCATATTGTAGGACAGACAAGCACCAAGCGAAATAACATTCATGCAAGAAGGAGGACCTCCTCATATCTCCCGCGGTGCCGAACAATTGCTGAAGGATACGTTTAGTGAAGATAGTGAAGACTTGACGCCTTGCGATTTTTGGTGATGGGAGTACATTGAGTCGCCTGTTTATCGATGCAGGCCTACCACATTGGCCATGTTGAAGGCTTCTATCAAACGGTACATTTCATCAATTTCAACAGATATGTTATTCAATGTTGTCCAATCTGTCATCTATCGTCTTCAGGCGGTGTTTGAAAATGAAGGGCGTCACATTGAGCAAGGATTGTGACCTAATTCAAGAGAGAAGGCAGTTACCTCATGTGTTATATAAGCTGTCATATATTATATTATCTACCTAAATTTTACAGCTCTTTATATCGGGTTATGGGGATAAAAAATGCTGTCCTCACATCTTGAATCTTTTTTCTTTTTTGTGAATAGTATTTTATTTTGTTGTCATTTGCTCACATCTTAAATTATGTCGTGCAGACACCGAAGTGTTATAACTTTATAACTTCTCGAATAACACTGGTACACACAATTTTACTCTGTATGTTTAGTTTATCGCTTTTCTCTCATTAGAAAAATAGCATATGGGAATATATTCTCTATACACCCCTAACTTTAGAAATTTCTCGCAAAAAAAAATATAAATATATTTCCCCCCCACGTTATTCAACGCGAATGGTCGATCTAAAAATGATTTTTATTTGAGAGGACACATTTAATTTTTTTTTTACAGTATAATAAGCAATGAATAACATTTGACAAGCCCATAGGATATTTGGAATGAAGTACGACAAATAGATTTTGTCACCTACCTCTTTATTACATTTGTTATTCCTTATGCTATTTTTATAATTAGCGAAAGGCGATAAACTGAACATAAGGGGTGAAATTGTGTGTACCAGTGTTATTCGAGAAGTTATAACTCTTTGGTCTGCACGACATAATATAAGATGTGAGCAAATGACAAACAAAAATATTACTGTTCATAAAAAAAAAATATTGAAGATGTGAGGACAGCCTTTATTATCCCATAACCCAAAACAAAGAGCTGCAAAATATTGGTAGATAATATAATACATGGCTGCTTATATAACACATGTTTGCTCAATGTGGCGCCCTTCATTCTCAAACACCGCCTGCAGACGATAGATGACAGATTGTACAGCATTAAATAACATATCTGTTGAAATTGATGAAATGTGGCGTCTGATAGAAGCCTTCAACATGGCCAATGTGGTAGGCCGGCATAGATAAACATGCGACACAATGTACCCCCATAACCAAAAATCGCAAGGCGTCAAGTCTGGTGATCTTGGAGGCTACTGGTGTATAGAGTGGCGTCTCATCTTACGATCTTCATTAAACGTATGCTTCAACAAATATTTTTGCACCGCGGGAGATATGAGGAGGCCCTCCATCTTGCATGAATGTTATTTTGCTTGGGGCTTGTCTGTCCTGCAAAATGGGAATAACCTTTTCTCTCAAAAATTTAACATATTGTTCATCAGTTACAAAATCGGTTTAAAATTTATTCCATTGATTTCTTCAAAGAAAAATGGCCCAAAAATAAAAGAAGAAGTGAACCCACACCAAGCTGTAACTCTGGGTTGATGAAGTGGCATTTCTGAAAAACCTAGGGTTTTCTGTTGCGCAAAGGCGGCTGTTTTGAGTGTTAACTTCTCCGTTTAGTGAAAAGTGAGCTTAATCTGTCCACAGAACATTCGACAGCCAGTTTTCATCAATATCAATTTCCCGGAAAACACATGCAGCGAATTCTTGACGTTTCTCAAAGCTTTAGCTCGTGAATTCTTCGAATTTTGTACAAGAATTTTTAGAGAAAATCATTAGTGTCTGCAAACTGTTCCATACGAAATCCCCGTTTGTCGAGAAATTTGTCGAGCACTTACTTCTACATACTTGGATAAATCGCCGAAAAACCCATGGAGCGAATTCTTGACGCTTCTCAAAATCGTCGACTTTTAGCTGGTGAAATCGTTGAATTTTGTACTGTTATTTTGTTTAAGAAAAATTTTTAGTTTCTCCAAACTGTTCCATTTGAAATCCCCGTTTGTCGAGAAACCTATTGAGCATTTACTTCTCCATACTTGGATAACGTTTCAATAGCTTCAACATTTGGGAATTCTAACAGCCACTGACTTGCATGTCGATTGTCTTCCACTACGAGGTTTTGCTTTCAATTTTTTTTTGTCATTCGCCTTAGAAAGTGCCAACTCATGTGTCCTTTGCTGCTTCGAATACCTTTAGAAGGTACGAAACGCTTGTAAAGCTTCAGTGGCAGATTCTGAATTACAATAAAAAAATTCACCAAGAGTGCTGTATCCTGTTATGACGGCATTCCAGATTTAAAATCAATTATCAGAGATAGATAAATATTTTTCAAATGATTTAAAATAAATATAATCGATACTGAAAGAGTTTCTCTCTCTCGAATTTAAAAATTTAAAAATTTATTATTTTCGAAATTTAAATAGCTAAGAGGATTCCAGAAAACATCATCTGAAATATCATTTTTTTGCTACATGTTTCAATTTGCATCTATATATTTTACATATCTCGAATTGCATTTGAAATTCGTCATTCCAATTCTTCTTCTTTAGCGAAATTGTGTTTTATTAATTTATCATTTGATAATATTAGGGTACTTTCTTAAAATTTAAAAAGGAAAAATAAGTGTCAAGATCAGTTTTATTTTTTAATTTTCCAACAATTTGGCAGCTGAATCTCTGTTTTTTGTAGAAGGCCATCTATCGAATAAAATTGCAACTGATATCAATATCGAAATTTTCATTATTTACCCTAAAATTATCCATTGCATCCTGAACAAATGGTGTTTCCCGCGTTGCTCTAGCGCAAGTTATTCATTTTTAAAGTTGTGCAAGACTTTTGGATTACCCAGTATATATCGATATGTTATACAAAAATAATTTAATTAAAAATTCATAAATTCTAGAACAGTTATTCTGTTTAATTCGAACACCAGATGCGGCCTTCCCTATTTAAATCTAATGTTGTTGTTTCCCGTAGGCCAGATCAAATATTTCTGTACATATGTAAATAACTAATCTTTTATTTTCTTCTTTACGCCTCAATTCAGGTAATACTTTCACAAATTATGTATTTTTATTCTTTATTAGCACAATAAAGTAATTATATAAAAGGGCGTACCTGGATCTGTAAAGAAAAAAAAATGTTTTTTCTTAAAATATTTCGAGAGATTGCTCCCTCTTTATCAATTTATTGCACAGTGAATTTAATTTACAAATTATTGTACATCATATGAAAACAAATTTTTTATTGGTCAAAAATAATTATTGATAATGATACATAAAAATTAATAATAATAATAATGTTATAAAATATTTTTTGGTCGCAGTGGTTACAGCCTTCTCCACGCTGACGAGCGCCAACAGCGCGAAACGCGTTCGTGGATAGCTTTTCTTGATAATTAAAGAAATTTCGGTTTGCCAAATATCACGGAGCAAGCTAAATAAACGTTTAGTTTATTTTTGCTCCACTAGATGGCGCTCTGCCATCTAAAAAGCACATGTGATCGTAGTCAGGAGATGCCTTTTTTATTTTAATAATAATAATATAATATAATATTTTGAAAATTAAAGGCTTTTTAGTAATGCAGTATTTTATAATGTTTTGAAACAAATTTAAGGAAATAAAAATAAGAAACAAATGAAGTTGACTGCGATTATTAGAAAAAAAAAATTAAGTTAAAAGAGACAAATAAGGTTCGGGGATTTCTTCGTATCTATTTACACTAGCAGGGTCCTTCATTGATGCTATGGCCTCCAGGAACTTCCTCTGGTGCGAGTTCTGGATACCCCTGTAAATAGTGGAAGTATTTTCCCAATCTGGCTGATGTCCCGATCGGAGACCATGCTCCACCATGAAAACCATTCCTTTGCATACTTCCAAGAAGATTTGTGTTCTTGGAGTCTAGTCCCAAGGAAACGGCCTTTTTCTCCAATGTAGGATACATTGCAGCTTTTATATGTGATCCTATACACAACGTCCTTTGTGTTCCCTATCTCCACTTTTTTCTTTGTTATTGTATTTCGGACTATAGTGTTTAAAGATGGTGCATTTTTGAAAACAGTGGTTATTCCAAAAATTTTTAAAATATGAGCTATTTTCTCAGCTCCTGCTCCATATGGCATTATACATTTATTTTTCAATTATTTTTTGCTATGAATGCTATTAATTTTATATGAATGTTTATTGATAAATTCCTTCGTATATCCATTCGATATTAATTCTTCCTGGATAGTGTTCAATTCTATATATTTAAGTTTATCAGTGGAGCAATGAGTCTAATGGCTTCCTACCCTTTTTAGATATACTTTTCGAAAATAAATTAAATTATCTTCAAACCACTGTTTTTAGAAAACCTAGTCACTCACCAGTATACCTCCATGCCAAATCCTTTGATCCTATCTCCTATAAAATTTCCCTTGTAAAAACTCTCACCAAGCGTGCCTTCACACATTGCTCCACTGATAAACTTAAATATATAGAATTGAACACTATCCAGGAATAATTAATATCAAATGGATATACGAAGGAATTTATCAATAAACATTCAAATAAAATTAATAGAATTCATAGTAAAAAAGAATTGAAAAATA
Organism: Cordylochernes scorpioides; assembly: GCA_030710605.1. Taxonomy (NCBI): domain Eukaryota; kingdom Metazoa; phylum Arthropoda; class Arachnida; order Pseudoscorpiones; family Chernetidae; genus Cordylochernes; species Cordylochernes scorpioides. The sequence goes on from CP092864.1 coordinate 48,347,146, forward strand.
AATGTATAATGAAATATGGAGTAGGAGCTGAGAAAATAGCTCATATTTAAAAAATTCTGGAATAACCACTGTTTTAAAAAATGCACCATCTTTAAAGACTATAGTCCGAAAAACAATTACAAAGCAGAAAGTGGAGATAGGGAACACAAAAGACGTTGTGTATAGGATCCCATGTAAAAGCTGCAATGTATCCTACATTGGAGAGACAGGCCGTTTCCTTGGGACCAGACTCCAAGAACACAAATCTTCTTGGAAGTATGCAAAGGAAAGGTTTGCCATGGTGGAGCATGGTCTCCGATCAGGACATCAGCCAGATTGGGAAAATACTTCCACTATTTACAGGGGCATCCAGAACTCTCACCAGAGGAAGTCCCTGGAGGCCATAGCTTCAATGAAGGACCCTGCTAGAGTAAATAGATACGAAGAAATCCCCGAACCTTATTTGTCCCTTTTAACTTATTTTTTTTCTAATAATCGCAGTAAACTTCATTTGTTTCTTATTTTTATTTCCTTAAATTTTGTTTCAAAAACATTATAAAATACTGCATTACTAAAAAGCCTTTAATTTTCAAAATAATTTATTATATTATTATTATTATTAAATTTTTTATGTATCATTATCGATAATTATTTTTGACCGATGACAAATTTGTATTCATATGATGTACAATAATTTGTAAATTAAATTCACTGTGCAATAAATTGATAAAGAGGGAGCAATCTCTCAAAATATTTTAAGAAAAAAAATTTTTCTTTACAGATCCAGGTACGCCCTTTTTTATAATCTTAATTAATGGATCGCCTTTTGACTAAAACAATAAAGTAAATTCTACTTCAAAACTATTTTTTTTTATTCTGTTTAAACGACTGCAAAACAATATCACAAACATACTTATGTATCCTCAACATAATCAGCAGGTAATAATTCTACACTGCGTGACATTGAAAATGGAACACCAAGAAATAGTGGCCAGAAAATTATGCAAATTTCAGGGTAGACGCGCATAACCGAGTTATGCAAATGATGTAAAATGCACAGCCCTCGTTCGCACATGGAGTAAGATATAAGGGAAGGAACTTGCAGAAAGGACAGTATTCATGTCGTTATTTCTTCAAGGAAAATCATTGTAGAAATTTTGTTCTTGTGTCAAAAGACACGTGTAATAACAAAGAATTCCAGGTCATCGTAAACAGAGGCAGTTCGAGCAGACAGACGCTTTTACGAGGGGCATGGTGATCGGACTGAAAAGGGCAGGTTGGTCCATACGTCAAATCGCAGCTGATACACACCTTGGTGCGTCCACGGTGCACCGACTGTGGAGAAGATGGTTGGAACAAGGAAATGTGGCAATTTATAGGAATGTTGGTGCAACCAGAGTGACGTCAGCACGTGTGGATCGGCGTATCCTTCGACAAGCAGTGGCGGCCCCACAAGCCACTTGTACCGCCATCCTGCAACATGTGCAAGACACCCTAGATCATTCCATCTCGACCAGAACCATTTCCCGTCGATTGGTTGCTAATGGCTTGCACTCATGCCGTCCGCTAAGAAGACTGTCATTGACCCCACCGAATAGGCGCCAACGTTTGGAATGGTGCCGGGCTAGATCGACGTGGATGTCGGAATGGCACAGGGTCGTGTTCTTAGATGAGTCGCGTTTCTGCTTGTCCAGTGATAGTCGCCGTGAACGCGTGTGGCGTCGACGTGGAGAAAGGTCCAATCCGGCAGCAATTGTGGAACGCCCCACCGTGCGATAACGTGGAATCATGGTTTGGGGCGCAATCGCGTATGATTCCAGGTCACCTTTACTTCGTATTCAGGGCACTATGACGGCCCAACGATACGTTGATGATGTGCTGCGACCGGTGACACTCCCCTACCTTCAGGGGGTACCCAATGCCCTTTATCAGCAGGATAACGCCCGACCGCACACTGCTCGCATTAGCCAACAAGCTCTGCAAGATGTACAGATGCTTCCCTGGCCACCGTACTCTCCTGAACTCTCACCAATCGAGCACGTCTGGGACATCATTGGACGCCGTTTGCATGCCTTGCCACAGCCGCGTTCAGAAGACGAACTGTGGCAAATGTTGAAAGGGAATGGAGAGCCCTCCCTCAGGACGCCATCCGTACTCTGATTGTCTCTCTACCTAGACGTGTTGCTGCGTGCATCGCCGTCCGCGGTGGTCCTACTTGCTACTAAGCCGACGCTGTTCTCGCTCGGTATTATGACTATCATTTTGAAATAAAGATCACTTATTGTTCGTCCCTGTCTCTCTCTGTCTGCCGAGTTTCATCACTTTCTGGCCACTATTTCTTGGTGTTCCATTTTCAATGTCACGCAGTGTATATATCCTAAATATATTCAAATATTAATTTTTATAACAATAAGCGATAGGATGAATTTATCGTAACATAAATTTATATATATATATATATATCTTATAAAAAAAATAAAAATATATTATTTCTGTTTCAATTTTAGATCATTTTGAGGATTATAGTAATGCAGTTATTTGCTGGTTCTTTTTAGTACTAAATGGTATTGGTGATGCAGTCGTGGCTATAATCTTTAAAAGTAAAAATAATAATATGGTTTTGATCAGAGATTGTTTTATTTGGGCTAAAGTAAAAAATATATAAGAACATAATTTGATTAAAGTACTGCCTGGCTTAAGGCATAAGAATAAAAAAATGAAATGCTTATTTACATAATGTACAAAAGTTTTGGGTCGGCCAACGGGGAAGAACAACAACGAGACTTTATAGGGGAAGCATGAACTCTGGCGTTCGATTTAAGCAAAGTATTTTAATCTATGTAATTATAATTTTAAATAAAATAAGATTTTTATATTACATATATATATATAAAGAGACAAGGGTCGCCTCTCCCGTCAAAATAGACGTCCAAAACCAGACGCCATCTATTGACCGTCGCCGCAACTAGCGGCCTCGGGTCGGTGACAAAGCCACAACACCAGCTTTGGCAAACTGAAAAGCGTCCACCTAGAGACCATGGTTTCGGGCTAATGACCCTCGTCAGTCTAGGGCGGACTTTATTCCATGTTGTGGCTTTGTCACCGACCCGAGGCCGCTAGTTGCGGCGAAGGTCAATAGATGGCGTCTGGTTTTAGACGTCTATTTTGACGGGAGAGGCGACCCTTGTCTCTTTAGATCAATTTCCTCCCTTAAAAATTTCCATCTATATTTTAGCCATAGATATGGCCCAGCCACTTTGCCAGCTAAACACCTCTTTGGCAGATTGTCAAGATTTCATTAGATCCCGTGCGGATCTCATGGAATATAGTCCGCCCTAGACTGACGAGGGCCATTAGCCCGAAACCATGGTATCTAGATGGACGCTTTTCAGTTTGCCAAAGCTGGTGTTGTGGCTTTGTCACCGACCCGAGGCCGCTAGTTGTGGCGACGGTCAATAGATGGCGTCTGGTTTTATATGTCTATTTTGACGGGAGAGGCGACCCTTGTCTCTTTATATCAATTTCCTCCCGGCAAAATTTCCATCTATATATATATATATATATGATTTTTATATTTTATTTTTTCTTTCGTTTTTCATATATATATATATGTGATATCTTGGGACCTCTGGGACCAGTGTCACCTGATGCTAGACGAACCCCGATTACCGTGCAGTCGTGGTGGAAGGCGACACAACTGGGCCAAAGTTGAAATAAACAAACAGAGATTCCACTAAGAAGCGTCTGAACGTCATGAAGGAATGGGATGAGAAGGCTTCTGGCAGGAAAGGATTGATTACCTCTATAGGAGCGGCCAGCGCGGACTGGGACTTAAGGCCTAACTAACTGAGTCTTGAAGCTTCAGGGTCCAGGCAGGTCACTGCCCTGTTCTGACGTAAACAGGGGGGGGGGGGGGGAAGTTACATCATCCAGGAGAGCAACGACCTCGTAAAAATTGGAGTGGGCTCGATAGGCCTACTTTCTTATTCTCACTTAGACCTGATTAATTTTAACCTTAATTTTCTCCTGTTATTCTCCATTTCTTCTATCTGTGCAGTTGCTATACTTTATTAGATTCTTACGCGGTACAGATTGATGTTAGTTGAGGCTTTCTATTTGCAGTAAAATAACAATTTATATACAGTCACGTGGGGAAATAGGTGGTAGTAGATATCTGGATTATTTACGACAATTCCATGGTCTTAAATCATCATATTATATATATATATATATATGTTATATAAATTAATTATTTAGATTGTTATATTAAGATATTATTTGAAATGTTATATTAAGATATTATTTGAAATGTTATATTAAGATATTGTTTTATTTAAAAATATATTTCATAGATAAAAAATATTTTGTTTAAATCGGCCGCCAGAGGTCATGCTTCCCATATAAAATCTCATTGTTGTTCTTCCCCGTTTGCCGACCCAAACTTTGTAATTATGTAAATAATATTTTGTTTTATTTATTCTTACGCCTTAAGCCAGACGGTACTTGTACAAAATTATGTTTTTCATCTGTATTCATTCCTCTCAGCACAATAAATCAATATCTGATCAAAACCATTATTATTTTTATTTCAAGATTATTCAACCACGACTGCACCACCATTACAATAATCCTCAACATGATCTAAATTCAAACAGAAAATCAAATCTCATTTATTTTTATATAAGAATAGCCGACAGGATATTTAACTGTTTGTTTCAAAATGATTAAAGCAAAAATTTTCAAATTCAACTATTCAAATTCTTACACTAAAAATAGTTCATACACTAATATTCAAATTCTTTTCAATCAAAAATAATCCTCTCCAATCAAAAATAGACATTTTCACCTTCAAAAATAGCTCATTTCAACCAAAAATAGCTCATATCAACCAAAAATAGCTCATATCAACCAAAAATAACTTACTTTAACAAGACATAGCCCAATTCAAACAACATATCTCTCCACAACCAAACATAGTTCATTTTTAATTATGCAAATCAAACATAACCTACCCAATCAAAAATAGCCTCTACAAACAAACATAGCCATCTCAAACAAACATAGCCTTTTCCAAACAAACATAGCTCTCCAAACAAACATAGCCATCTTCAATCAAACATAGCATTCTAGCATTATCCTCAATCAAACATGGATCAATTAAAGCGAACATAGCCATACCCAATCAAACATAGCCATCCTCAATCAAACATAGCCCGATTCAAGCAAACATATCATTCTCCACATTCAAACATAGACTACTTCAACAAGACATAGGCCAATCCATACAAACAAACATAGCATTATCCACAAGAAAACATAACATTCTCCACAAACAACCATAGCTTCGACAAGTCATCGCCTTCTCCCTTCTATCTCCAGTCATCACATCTTCCACCCAACGCCAGCCATCTCCCGACATCTTAAAATCCAGCCCATCATCCATTTCAAGGTACTTTGTATTGTATCTACCTTTTACTTACATATCTCTTTTTAACTTTTAATCATTAGCCATGATTTGCAATAGTTTTAAATCGTCTGTTATAGTTATATTCCTTTATATGCAATTCAATCTCAAATATCAATTTTGCCATAGCTGTTTTTGCCCTTTTAAATAGTAACACACTCTTCAATTCTTTTAAACCTTATTTTCCTTTGTATAGTTAGATCCTAAATGCCATAATATACTTAATAACAATTTTTATCTTTATATTTAAACTCTTGTATAAATAATTTATCCCAATTTCACCAAAATTTACTTTTATATCTTGTCATAATTTTACATTGTAAACTTAAATATATGTAAATTGGCTAATATATCTCACATTACATATTTAAATTTTAAAACATTTTCAAATAATTTAAGCAATTTACACCAATTTTTTAACAAAACACCATATGCAAAGCAGTCGGCCGGGAGGACAACAACAACAAATTAATATATTTCTCACATTCAATTTCTTTATTAAAAATTAGCTAAACTTTAATATTTTTCATATTTTTCAAATTTTTCCTTTTCAATATGTTCAAAATTCCCAAACTTTTAGTATTTTGATATTTTCTTATTTAATCTCATTAAGTAATGTTTTATTTTCAAAAATTTTCATTTTTACCCCCATTGCTTATTTCCAATATAAATATCCGAAAGCGTACCTAACTAATATGTAAATTTGGCGATACCAACATATGTAAATTTTAACTTTTGTTTTTGTTCACCTTGATTCTTTTTTTTCAATACCCATTCTTTATTCTTACCATTACCTTTTTTAAATCTTAACATGTTCTTTCCTTATTTGCACATTTTCCTTTTTGTACATAATATTACCATTTGCCTACTGTTTATTGCCTTTTCACAAATGCCATTCTTGTTATAATCATCAAATGTTTCCACCTACCTTTTACTAATGTAATTTTCATATTGTTTTCAATGTTATTCATCATTTTTCATTTATATACTTTTGTAATTTATTAATTCATTTTTTTTTACTACCTCATTAATATAATATGTGTATTTTTTGTCTATTTCCAAACTATTGGCTCTCACAACAAGCCAATATGATCAAGGAATATCACCCTTTTATTTCTCACTTTTTAAATAATCATTCATTTTATTTTCCTTCCTCATTTTTGATATTATATGTGTGCATTTCTTTTGTCTATCCAATATATTGGTTCACAATAAGCCAATACGATTATGGAATACTTTTTTCACTCTTTACCACAATTTTCCACTCTTTACGACAATTTTCATTCTTTACCACAATTTTCACTCTTTACCACAATTTTCAATCAACCACATTTTCACTCTTCACCACTAATTTTTTTTTATCATTAATCACAATTATTACATTGTACTTTCCTGTCTATTGGTTACCATATTTAAAACCAATATGATGAGTGAATATCACCTCTCACCTTTCTTTCTAATAATTTAATATTTTTTTTAAGCTATATTTTTATCACTTTACTCTTAATGAACCCATATTAATTTCTTCACAGGGGGGAAATGTTATATGAATGAATTATTTAGATTGTTATATTAAGATATTATTTAAAATGTAATATTAATATATTGTTTTATTTAAAAATATATTTCATAGATAAAAATATTCTGTTAAATCGGCCGCCAGAGGTCATGCTTCCCATATAAAATCTCATTGTTGTTCTTCCCCGTTGGCCGACCCAAAACTTTGTAATTATGTAAATAATATTTTGTTTTATTTATTCTTACGCCTTAAGCCAGGCGGTACTTGTACAAAATTATGTTTTTCATCTGTATTCATTCCTCAGCACAATAAATCAATATCTGATCAAAACCATTATTATTTTTATTTCAAGATTATTCAACCACGACTGCACCACCATTACAATAATCCTCAACATGATCTAAATTCAAACAGAAAATCAAATCTCATTTATTTTTATATAAGATATATATATATATAAATAAAAAAAACATATATTCACATATATATATATAAATCCTTCCTTATATCTATAAAAATGAAATCCAAAAATCGATGTTCGTTATCGCGTTGCGCAAAATCTACAATCATCAGCTACCTACATGCGAAATTTCATAATGATTGATTCTGTAGATTTTGCGCAACGCGATAACAAACATCGATTTTGGATTTCATTTTTATAGATATAAAGATATGTGAAAATACAATATAAAAAAAAATAAAAACACATGTGCTTTTGGTCAGGTTATGCCTTCTTTATTATACACTGGTGTCCAAAAAATAGGAAACTTAACCAATATTGAAATTTCTTAAAAGCTAATTTATTAACAAATATAAAATATAGTATACAAATAGTTTAAACTATGGAGAATTTGACTAGCTATATTAAAATAAAAAAATATATTTGAAATTATGAAATATGCAAATTATTACCAACATACCCAAAGCTAAGGTTCCAGATCTTAAAGAAATAAGATATCAATAGGGAGTATGATCACCTCTAACAGCTATAAAGGTCTCACAGCGAGCCCTCATACTGTTTACCAGGCTTTGGAGGAGGTCCAGGGGTAGTAAACCCCACTCCTCCAATAGAGCAGATCTTAGCTCAACGAGGGTTCTGGGAGAGGGGTGACGAGCTCCAATATGCCTCCCTAGAGCATCCCACACATGCTCTATTGGATTCAGGTCCGGAGATCTGGCTGGCCAATCCATCCTTCGAATAGTCTCACTCTGGAGATATTCATTGACTAGCCTAGCCCTATGCGGACGAGCATTATCGTCCATAAAAATTAAATTGTGGCCAATTTGATCTCTATAAGGTCTTAGATAGGGCTCAAGGATCTAGTCCCTGTACCTTTGGGCAGTTAAAGTGCCCCCAGAAAAAATGTGGAGGGGTGTGCGTCTGCCAGAACTGATACCAGCCAAGACTAAGAGACTGCCACCTCTAAAACTGTCCATTTCCCTGATGTTACTGGGATGATAGCGGGTTCCAGGCTCCCTCCAGATGAAAACTCGTCGAGATTCTGTGTTTAAACTAAATCTCGACTCGTCACTGAAGAGAACATTGGCCCACTGATCATCAGTCCAGGCGTGATGTTCCAAGCACCAATTCAAGCGGGCTCTCCTGTGAGCAGAGGTTAAAGGGATACAGACCATTTGTCGTCTTGCATAAAGAGCTCCTTCTTGAAGCCTTCGGTAAACAGTTTGTCTTGAAATTCTCGTTTCAGTAGCACTTGAGAGTTCATTAGAGAGTTGAATAGCTGTCTTCTCCCTATGGCGCTTGGCAGTTACGACCAGATAACGGTCTTCAGAGGTAGCTGTTTTTCTTTTTCTACCAGAACCTTCTTTTCTTTTGATGGTTCCTGTCTCAATGAACTGTTTCCATATTTTGCTGACCACAGATTTATTCACATTTAGCCATTTTGCTACTTCAACTTGTGATTGCCCTGCCTCCATTCTTCCAACAGCTCTCCATTTTAAATCATGTGCTAAAATGTTTCGTGAACTCATAATTAACTAAGGATTAAAAAAATTATAATTGGACAATTCTTAGATGGGGTAAACGACACGCCAAATAGCACACCTATAAAAACAAGCAAAATTTTGCCTATTTTCAATTTTACCGAATCGAATGGTTGTAATAAATAAATTCTACAACTTAAAATACCTAATTAAATTACTTTTTAGCTTTTAGCGTTGTATATTTTAAAACATATCATTAAAAAACAAAAGTTTCTTATTTTTGGACACCAGTGTATATATATATATTCGAATATTAAATATGAATATGGCCTATGCAGCTTAAATATATGTAATCTTTGTTAATATATGTTTTCTGCGCAGATTCAACAGGTTGTCCACCTACCACAAGAGTTATTCAAGACTACACCGAATCTCAAATGGTTGGTACTCGACTATAACCTAATTTCTACCCTGGATGCCAGTGCTTTCCGCCAAAAACACTTCCAACCAAGTGAACATCGTCTCCGACTTGGTTTGGAAGGTAAGCTTTTTAAATATAGGTATTTGCTCAATAGGCACATTATTTTTTAATATAAAAATACTTTTTAGAATATAAATAATTTTGGTATATAATCAGCATGAAAAACACTAAATTAAAATTTGACTTTTTGTGGTTGTGACTTTGGGAGTAAATGATAGATAAATAGAAGAGATTTTACAATAATATTTTGTGAAAGGGTTTATGATTTATATTTATATAAATGTATAAAAGTACGGTGGGCGTGTCTCTGTCGGCAATGTCCTGTGCCAACACTCAGACACCGTTTCATGTTGAAACTTGATATCTTGTACCTTAAACCATCTAAAACTAGTTAGAATCTTATATCAACCATTCTACAAAAATTCTAATATACGAATTTTACTAGATAATTGATATAAGATGCTAATAGCCATGCTTGTGTGGTTTACAGGCAATCGATTGGACTGCTGCAGTTTCAGGTGGTTGTTTGACCTGGATGAGCGTCCTGATATAACTGGGAAGTGTTCTGAATTTCCTCTACAAGATAAACAGGTATCTGAACTGAATAAAACAGATAAAGAAAAATGTATGATAGAATAAAATAGAAAATAGTAATAACTCCTTCCTAAATGCACAAATTTCGTGCCATCACACGCATTAATACATTACTATTAAAAAAAAAAATCTTTATATGTTTTTCCATGTATTATATTATCAAATGGTGTTTTGGGGTTTCAGAGGATGAAAATGAACTTGTTATTTTGTATGAATGAAATCAAAGTGAGAGGATAAATACTCACAGGGTGGGCATTCCAAAATTAATGATAATATGACATTTGATTCAATATATAGCCACATTTCTCCCATTCGAGATTCAATGAGTTCCCCAGATTATGATTACGCAGTTAATATCAGATATATAAAATCGTAATTGATATTGATTTTCAAAAATCTCCAATCAAATTTCGGTGAGATTCATTGTATTTATTACTGAATTGATTGTTTAAAAATTAATAGTAACAAAGCTCTCTGATTAAGAAAGACACTAATTTTAAGGCTTAAGGATACCTCCTCAAAAGGACAAAGATTTCACAAAAGCGATAAAATACTTTGATGGCGTGACCTTACAATACTGAAGTTATTATTTGAATATTATCATTTATCAATCGAATAAGTCTAAAGAAAATTAGCTCTAATTTACATATAAATTGTAAATCACTTATGTTCATTGGTTCTGTTAATCACTGGTTTTAGAGTTATTTACTGGTTTTTCACACATTTTTATACAACCGTTCGATCTTTTATTTCGAGCTGTCTTATGATATATCAAATTATTTTTACCCCCGCACATTCTTAACAAGATAAAATAAAGCTTGAATTCGCTATAGAAGCATGATTAAAGCAAATATCGAGTAAGTTAATTGGTGCGTTACAAAGTAGAATTTGGCTGTGACAAATAAGCCATCATGATCCTTTAACCCTTCCCTTGTATATATTATATGTATACATTTATTTTTATCAGTTAACGAAAATATTAAATATTAGTCAACTTAGACAAGTAGCCTACACAAAATATTCACAAATACAATTTAATCCCAGAGACTCGCTGAATAAGTTCCATTTAAAAAAATAAAACGAATTGATTTGACTGTTTTAACAATAATATAATGATTTCGAAGAGATTGGAACAAAGAGAAATGTAGAAAGCAAATTTGTAAAATATTTACGAATAACAAAGACATATTTTTATATTTTTCATCTAGTTGGGAAAGTGTAACACATTTAGATTTATTTTCACATTTAGAAAAGTTATATTTTAAGTATATAATCTGGTATTCTTTTTCGAAATATATTCTTTGTATATTATTCTCTTTGCTAAGGTTTCTAGCCTTCTTTTTCGCATAAAATGGCTCATGCTGTATTTACAGTATAATTTCAATTGTTGATTATTTCATTATAGATATAGGTATAGCTTTGTTACAGTTTTTCATTTATATTTTATAAACTATATTTTCATTTAATTTTTATTTTAACTATATAATCTGTTTTTCTTTATTTTTGCAGAATCTTCTTTGACATCTCTATTTTTACTCGTAAATAGGCTGATGATATATTCTTTATTTATTACAGTTGTCAATTTGCACTATTTTTTACACATTTGGAAAAGTTGTAATTCTCAGTAAATATATATTTTTAGCTCCATTTGTGTGTCTTTTATTCTTCTTTTTTTTGCAGTATCTTTTGCAGTCATCTTTCTAACAGCATCTTTGCTAATGTTTTGGCATCATTTTTCCCTCATTAATAAGCTGATAGAGTTATTAGTAAGTATAGATATTTGTTGATCACTTTATTATAATTGTTTAGTTTTGTTTTTTTACAGTTTTCCATTTTGATTATTTTCATAGCTAGAGTCGTTGATTTTAATCATATTTTTTCAGCTCCATTTTTTTGGTGTCCTATACTTTTTTCCCCTTCGACCATATCTTTGGCAAATGCTTTTCCCCATATATTGGTATTTCCTTTAATGCCTGTTCTGGCATATATTTCTATAGTTTTGTTCTGCTTGTTTCATATTTTACCTTTTTTCAGCGGCTTCTGTGACATGCCCCGAAAATGACGTGGAAGACTCACTCTATAAACCGCTAGAAGAGCTTATATGACTCGCCGCTGGAACAACACCCTAATCCTATTTTTGCTTTTCCCATTGAAATGTTATTGGGGGCTTGTATATAGTCTGCCCAAAATAGTAAGCCCTGCATTTCTATGGGGAAACGGTCGTTAGATCATTAGAGTTTATTGAAAAAGTATTGAATTGCTAACCAAACAGGAGTCACTGTTTTCTCAGTGTTGACAGATTCGAGTGTAAGACTGAGGAAAAGAAAAATAACTACCCTAATTAATTTCTCAATAGCCTTACTCCCAGAGAAACCCTACAAACCCGTTAAACTTCAAGGTTTGTGTGTGTGTGTGCCATTGTTATGCTTCTGAAAATTTGAATCTTAAGCAGGGTCTTTGCAATGGCCCACGTATGGTGTTCCAGCGCGTGTGCTTTTATGTCCTTTAAGCAAAAATACTGATAGGGACCAAAATTGGACACACTGTATTGATGCCAAAAATATCTCCGGCTCCTTCTGATACCAACATTTCCTTCATTCTGAAGACACGTCAGTTACCACTAATGTTTGCATTTGCTATGACTATAAATAAGACTCAACGCCGAACCTTTTGCTATAGATTGGATGGATGGATGGCCAAAAGTATTTGCTCTTTATTCGGTATATGGTTCTGGCGACACCCATATCGCCATTCAACATATGATTGTGATATTCTTTCATAATTTCTCTCTTTTTCTTCTCTGGAACCACAAGCAACCACGCCTTGCCTTCAGGGTTCAGATTTTTCTTAAAGAGGCATCCATCTTTTTCTTTAAAGTTTTGCGCAATTTATCGCCTGTTTCCATTAAGGTTTTTATTAACACCTTCGATAAACTTATCCTCTTTATCTGTTATTTGATTTAAAAATAGCCTTTCAAAATCCTCATCCCAATCAGTTTCTGGTAAGGGTCCCCTAGATAAGCCGTCGGCGCCCAGATCCCTCTTTCCTGATATATGCATTATATCGAAGTCATATTCTTGGATTTTCAATGCCCATCTTGCCAATCGACTTGTTGGATCCTTCAAGTGTTTGAGTCAGCATTAGGCGTGATGATCTGTTACTATTTTAAAGTGTCTTCCATAAAGGTAGGGCCGTAATTTTTATATTGACCAGACAAAGCCAGACATTCCTTTTCGGTGGTTGAAAAATTTAGCTCCGCTTTACTTAAAGTACGACTCAAATATGAGATCACCTTCTCTTCACCACCGATGTCATGGACAAGTGTTGCACCTATGCCAATGTTGGACGCATCAGTATGAAACGCTTCCTCTTGCCTTTCTGTCCAGGTAAAGGATAAACTTTATTTTAATAAGGTTGGTCAAAGGGTCAGCAATTTTTGAGAAATCTTTGACAAATTTTCTATAATATGAACACATTTCCAAAAAGGATTGTACTTCTTTGACCTTTGTGGGCCGAGGAAAATTTCTGATAGCTTCGATGTTATGTTCAACGCGTTTTATACCATGTTTGCTCATTATATAGCCGAGAATCTCTAATACTTCAAAAGAAAATCGGCATTTTTTGTCTATTAACCTTTAATTAGATTCACGAAAACATCTAAAAACTTCTTCGAATCTTTTGAGATGTGTTGGAAAATTTGGGCTATATATGATAAAATCATCCAGATAACACCGTCAAATTTGCCCTCTCAGATTTCCAAGCATATTCTCCTTATTTCTCTCAAAGGTAGCAGGGGCGTTACAAAGTCCAAAATAATTCACGTTGAATTCATATAATCCATGCGCTGTAGTGAAAGCTGTTTTCTCTTTTTCTCTTTCTCCAACTTCAACTTGTCAATATCCAGATCTGAAGTCTATTGCTAAGAAGTATGTAGATCCTCGGAGAGTAATCATAACTTTGTCTATTCTAGGGATCGGATAGACATATTTTACTGTCACGATTTCCAGTTTTCTGTAGTCCATACAAAATCTGTATTTACCATCTCACTTCTTGACCAATATTACTGGGAAAGACCAGGGACTAGAAGATGGCCGAATTATACCTTCGGGAAGCATTTCGTCAAATTTGCTCTTTTATAACATCTCGTTCTTTAGCACTTACCCATTAGGGCTTGTGTTCAATTGGCTTTGCATTTTCTGTGTCAATCCGATGTTTTGTCAAATTGGTTCTCCTAATCTCGACGAAACCAGATCTCCATACCTTTCTAAAACTTGTTTTAACTCTTTCTGTTCCTTTGGTAAAAGATTTTCGTTAATTTGGAATCTAGGTTCCTCGTTCTCTTCTACTTCCATTTGTCGATTCACATTTATTTTCGCTGGACTACTTCCAACAGCCAATATTTGGTTTTTCATTATTTTTAAAAGTAGAGAATACCGATTAGTTATCCAGATATGTGTTTCACTATTTATAACATTGATCAAGCTGCATGCTAGACGAAGTCGATTTGTTTGAAACATTATGCTGCTCTCCTCGATAATATATTCCCCATCCTCTGTTTCTAACAATGCCTTGATCAATTTAATGGAACATTCCAGTACAATTGAAAATCCTTGGAACTCTTTATTTTAAACATTTCAAAATTGATTTCGTCATTATTATTTGTCAAATCGTATTTTATAGTTTTTTGCTTACAATCTATTTTCGCCCTCATTTTCTTAAGGAAATTTCTTCCATGAATTAATGTCCGTAAATGCGTTTTCAATATCACAAATTTGTGTAATAATGCTTTGTCGTCAATTTTTATATTCAAAAATATATTTCCTACTATGTCTATTTTTTGCATCTTGTCCTGCACAAATTTTTGCGAGTTTACTTATACCATGGCCTGTATCGAAGGCCGTTCTGAGGTCGACCACTAAGAGGTCAGCGCCTGTATCAACCAAAGCTTCAAATCTTGTTCACATTAATTTTTGATTTGTTATTAGGGTCAAACTTTTTGATTCCATTTATGGTCGACACACTTTATTTGACCGAATCAGGCGCAACGCTTAGTTTAAATCTTCCAACACGGAATATCTATTCCGGGGTAGGAATATTTGTCTGTGTGCTATGACATACATCAGCATAAAGCCGAGGTCCTGATTTCTCAGATATTTCATTTATTTGGAATATCTCTTCGACCTTCCCTTGGGTAGCTGTTGGATCCTCTTCTAGGATTTTATAAATTAACCCTACAATAACGGGCCACGTGCCCTGGCTTGTTACACTTAAAACAGATTGATCTTCTATCTTCCATCCTATTTTTGCTCACTTCTTGGCTTTTATTGTAGGTGTTTCTCTGAAGGTTTGGTTTCGGCACAAAGTTTGAATTATAAGGACATCTAGGGGTAGAGGGCTGGGGCATTTTGTTTTGATACTGCATGGGAGTAGAAGGATAAATGGATATCGGTCAGCTTCTCTACCAGTTGTAAGGTAGTAATGGATGACTGAGCAGACCCCAATGATAAAGCAGAAAATATTGTATTTATGAAGCACGACTAAACGACTTCAAGTAAAACTAACAAATTATTCACAATTATAGAATATAAAAAAATCTCTATATATAAAACATGTATAAAAATTTCATAAAAACAGAGTTACAATTTATGCTGTATATTTTAATTGATTAAATAAATGATGAACTGAAGTTATAAAATTAATTATTCGCTACACAAAATATTTTAAAATTGATTTAAAAATTATGTATTCAGGATAGTAGAATTACATTCAAATATATATAAAGTTCATAGTTTGCTTGAACACCAGTTCTAAGATTCCACCCTTCAATGTAGCATATCAAATAAGAATGATCCATTATAGTATTAGAGCTCTATAGAAGCGGTCTGGTAGATTAAATTATAGAAACCGCTGAAAGGGTTAACCATCGATGAGTCAAGCCCTCCCAACATTTTTTAATCGTGGTAAGGAGAGTATAAGTTTGATTCATTTGTGAAAAGAAACACTTATGTCTCAATGTATTCATTCGTTGTATATATATTGTTGCATCATGGCTAATAAACCTATTTTATTTTGATTTGTAATATTATTTTTTATATATTTTAAATTCAAATTTATATTTCATATTTACTTATTTTATTGACCAGAATAATTGTATTATAAACAAAATATATGTATTATAGAATCATAATTTATATTTTGATTCTCTTTGTGACTCCACTGCTCTCTTCGATGTGAGAAATAAATAAGGGATTCTGGTGGCTACCTTAAATAGAGGAATATCATTATTCCTTTATATAAATATTAGGATGGTTGAAACACGCTCTAGTAAGATGCGAGACCCGGCGCAGGAGAGAATCATGGTTGAAGAGTCTACCAAGCCGCAACCCGGTGGAACAATTGTTCGAGATTCAAGTTGCGACCCAGTTGTCCCGAATCTCAACATCGACATCCCCAAGTATGATGGAACAGAAGACCCTTCCCATGGATTGAATATCTTGAAGAAATTGGCATTCTGTACCTTGGGCAGACTACATTATTTCCCGTTATGCTGCCATGAATATGATTGGTAGCGCGAAAATTGGCTGAACCTACACAAGATAAGTTTTACCAGCTGGGATAATTTCAAGAGGCGCCTAATTTAGGATTTTGCCTCAGACGCCAACAAAGAAGAAATGAAGATGAGGCTAGACAGGACGCAACAGTGGAATGAACCTTCAATCAGGTTTGCAGAGGATATCCTTGTACTGTGCAACAAGGTCGACCCCAAAAAGAAAGAAGATACTTAAATGAACTGTATTATTGGAGGGTTGAAGGAAGAATACTCTTTTGTCCTCTACTTTAACCCTGCTATAAATACCAGCGAACTTCTAGAAATTTGTAAAAAGCTGGATTTGTTTGAAAATAATTAACAAGAACGTGTAGAAAAATCAAAAGCTCTATATAAAAGACCACGCTCTCCTTGTCCCCATCATCAAAAGCAATAAAATAACGCTCCGTTGTTCAGAAGACCATACCAGAACACCTCCAAGCCCCAGGCCCCCGCTCCGAAATACTACGAGAACAAGACTTTACACCGGTTATCTGCCCCTAGACGATCTTACAATCCCAATCTTGAGAAAAACCGTCTACTCAAGCAAAACATACAATAAGAGTCCGGATGCAAACAAGAATAGGACAGAAGACGGGAGACCAATATGTTTCAAGTGTAACAAGCCAGGACACGTAGCGCGGTATTGTAGAGTCAGGTTTGAAATAATTGTGGAAGAGGGCCCAATAGTTACACAAGACAAGGTCGAAAAAGAAATCTGAATGGATAATGGAACTGAGAAGTCGAGACCTCTTCTGTACGCTAAAATATAAAATTTGATGACGAAGCAATTACACATCAATTTGTGATAATGAGAACACATTTGCGAATATTTACACTTGGACGAGAATTTCTTGAAATATAAAACGCAAAAATTGGTGTCAACGTGAAATAATCAAGTGTGATTTGACAGGAAATTGTGACGTAATCAAATATCAAAAGAAGAAATTTGAAAGTGCAAAGGATGTGATTATACAAGAACTTTCTATTAAATTGATCAATACATTTGTATTTGCAGAGGATGGCGAATACATCATCGAGGAGAACCATAAAATGTTTCAAACAAATGGACTTCGACTAAAAAGAATCTTAATAAATGTTGCGAATAATGAAACATATATCAGGATAACATTCCCTTATCCATGACCATTATAGAATATATATATAAAAAAAAAACGTTGTGCTTTGGAACCCAGCCAGCCGAAGTGAATCTTATGGAAGAAGTAAACAAAAGGAGCATGAAGAACCTCAATTTCAGATAAACGAAAATTTATCATATAAGGAAAAGGAGCAATTGAAACAAGTTCTGGAAAAGTAAGTGATTTGCTATCGTCGGATTTAGGAAAATCCAACTTAGCAAAATATTAGATTGATATAGAAGGCGCGAAACCGATCAAACACAAGCTGTAAAGGGTGAGCGCTGAAGAGCGAGAAATCATAAAAGAGCAAATTGATGAAATGATCAGAGACGACATAATTAGACCATCCCTACAGAAAATTGAATGATGTAACAGTTAAGGATGTTTACCCAATTCCCTGAATTGATGAAGTATTGGACACTCTTCAAGGATCCAAATACTTTTCAGCAATTGACCTTAAATCAGGATATTGGCAAGTAGAGGTTGAGGAGAAAGATAAGGAAAAGTCAGCCTTCACTACAGGACATGCCGATATGAGTTCAACGTAAGGCCCTTCGGACTATGCAATGCCCCTACTACATTTGAGAGGAACATGGTTATTCTGAAGGCTACTTAAAGTGGTTATCTCATTATTCCCTTATATATATTTGTAGGATGGCTGAAACACGCTCTGTTAAACACGCAACTTCTTATTGGGCAACTAAAAGTTTCTAATGGCATGCGCCATCTGCCGGTCTAAATATCAAATATTCGTTGACTTTTAAATTATTCAATTAATAAAAAAATCAACGGAAATTTGATATTTATTCCGACCGATAGCGCAAGCCATCAGAAACTTTTATTTTGAAATCAGGGGGAGGAAGGGGGATTTTTTCTCTATTTATCTACCTGATCCAAATACAAAATCACATTTATACTATATTTTTCATATATAAATATAGCGTTACCATTTAACATTTTATTGTCAAAATCCGGAAAGCTTCTGATTACAAAATTAGCATATTTTCTATTTTGATTATTTATATTTGTTGGAATTTAGCTAGAAATACACTTGTTATTTTCTCTTATACTCATGGACAAAATTTATAGAAGTAGAGAGTCGTTGATATTGCCGGTCGTCTTTTTTTTTAAGAAATCAAAGGAAATTTCGTATTTATATTTCTCGTGTGTCTTCAATAAAGGTCACTCTATGTTAAATATCTCTCAGAAAAATTGCCTGAATCCCAAAAGACATGTTAAAAGGTACAACTTTCATAATTTTTGTCCATGAGTGTATTAGAAAGGATTTCCTAAAAGGTATTTCAAAATACACGCTTTTAAATATAGAAATATTACCGTTTTTATTTGAAAATAAAAAGGAGCTTTTGCAGAGATGAGACGAGTCTGAGAGATCTTGTGTGTAATATAATGATTTATTTTTGAAATTTGGGAATCGATTACTATTATTAGGTGAAAAATAATACCTTTAAATTCCATAAATATTGTAATTAGATAGATATGTCACTTTTATCATTAATGTTTACCTGCCACGTGTGTTCCTTAGCTAGATAGTTACAGCCTGAATCGATATCAGAACGTGTCAACTCAATGTAGCTAGAGCTTCCGCCATGAAATTGTAGATTCCTCAATAGTTGAGGAAATATAAAAATAGCATAATACTCTAATGTGAAAAATAGTAAAACTATGAAATTGTACTGGGATAAGGTGCATAAATTAAGAAAAGAGGGCATCTCCTTATCGTGCAACTGAAAGTTGATGATGGCTTGCGCAATCTGTTGGAATGAAAATATTAACGATTAGTTGATTTTTAATTATTATAGAATTGGCCAGATACCTATTCTTGATTAATCAAGAATTGCTAACCGCGTACGCGTTTCGTGCTGATTACCATCGTCGGCGTGGTGCAATCTGTACCTCAACGCCCAAGAAAATCAATCTGGTCATTCAGTCATTCTGATAAAATCATGAAAAAAGAATTTAAGGCTAGAAGTGCGTGAGAACACGAAACAATGTGAAAAAATAGTTAATTGTGAAATTGTACTGGGATAATATTTCTTAATAAATTTGAGGATAGCTGAGTCAATTATTTGACTATTCAATAACTGACTACAACTGACGTGATCGTAGCTGCCAGCTGCTAACTTTCTTTTATTGCTTCCGTACTATTGATCGAATACAAAAGCCAGACAATTGGTGTTTATGGGAGATTTCCCTAGATTACAACATCAAACACTTGTCCACCTTTTATTCAAAAAGTTAAAAATAGTCTTTTTTTACAATGATGAATATTTTCTATTTAAACGAATAAAATCTCAAATAAATTCGTTTTAAACTAAATAAGAAATCTTAATGTTCTCACACACTTCTGGCCTTAACTACCCGTTTCATGATTTTTCAGGATGCTTGAATGACTAGTTTTTTTGTGGTTGGGGTACAGTTTGCACCACGTTGGCGAAGGCCAACAGCCCGAAACACGTACGTGGTTATATTTTATTGATTAATAAAGAGTTGTATTTGGACACTTCTGGAAATAATTAAAAATCAACGAATAGTTTATATTAATTGCGACAGATGTCGTCAGAAACTTCCAGTTGCACGATAAGGAGATGCCTCTTTCTTAATTTATCTAAATAATACCAGTACAAAATAACATTTGTACTATTTTATTTCATTTATGTAATGTGTTTGACTTTATAAATTTAATAATGTAAAGGATATATAATCTTTGACTATCTTTGAATATTATATAATTATTATCATATTGTTTCTTTTAAATTATCATTGGAGTATATTTATTCAAATGGACTATATGATTTCTAAAATTTGTAACATTGATATAGGATTTTATCAAAATTCACTCTAAATTGAATAGACCTCTAATATGTGTGTTATCAAAAATATTTATAAAAACATTCTCAAAAACAGCTAGCATTAGATGCAACTCTACTAATATATTTTCTCTTCTCAAAAAAGGATTATATGACTTTTTTGAAGATATGTTCCATTTGGAATTAAGAACCTACACTTCGCTTCTTTTTACTCTAATTTTCTTTCGAATTTCGTGTCTATCTAGCTAAGACTTTTATCAATGTAATTATCATTAAAACATTTTAAAAATAAGTTTCACAAGTACATTTTTATTTTATATTGAAATAAAACAATAAGTCAATAGTTTGGGTTAATTTTCGTATTTCAGAAGCCTCTCACCGAAATTTTCAAAATATTTCAAAGACTCGAAGTCTAACCATACTCCCTGTGAAATGTTAATATATCGATCTCATCCGCATACTTTACAAAATATATTTAAACCGGTTTATGTGACTGGAAGAGAGTCTTCGACAAAGAGATTGACATTTAACGAAGTTTAACACATCACAAATATATAAGGCGATGATAATAAAGGACATTATCAGTATCTACAGGTTGGAAATCGAGTAGATGAGCAGAATGATACTGCTACCTTGAAAGAACTTCTAAGGGCAGAAGACTGTTCAGAAAATCAAACGAGCTGATACATTTACATATATATCCATACGATATGTTGGTTAAATATAAAAAATATGAATGAGTAGGAATTTTTATTCAAGACTGGTATCAACAACTCATTTCACAATATTCGAATTGCAAGAAGAAAGTTCCATTTGATATAAATGAAACTCTAAGTCTCTTATTAATCATACATAGTTGCATATATTCACAGATAAATATCATTATCTTCTTTTTACCATCTTTTAGAACTTAAAAATTCCTGTTATTTGTAATAGAAAAAAAAAAGGTTAAAAACGACCGCGATGAAATCCTTGTAAAATTACAAGGTTTCAATGAAATATTCTTATTTCATTGTGCCTATTCCCATAACTTTCTACGTGGAAATTTATTTATAATTATTTACAATATATATGGCGCCAAATTAATAATATAACTCTCTCTTTATATCAAATATTTAGTTCTGACGTGCCCAATGTCGTCCTTTACAAAAGTTAAACAATTGTGTAAATCAAAATGGCACAGCCCCTACAATACATTTCATTTAAAAGTAGATCCTGGTCTAAAAGGAACCTTCTCCAGATGGTTTATTATATTGTCTCAAATGGAGCACTGTTCAAGTTGAATTTCTAAATACGTCTACGCACATTACCATTATTTCGTATTTGCCTTTTGTCCATATCAATGACGCTATAGTGGTAGGCTTGCAGCTGCCCATCACCTGACTCTACTTTGATCCTCCAGACACACAATATAAAGCTTCCATCCAGTCGCACTATTCGTACTGTATTTTGAATAGAAGGCTCACGATGTAAGTGTCTCCTTTATTTCTAAATTTTATTTATATATATATATATATAATTTGATTAATTATATTGATTTCTTCTTCTGTGTGTGGAAATATGTACATTTTCATTTATCATATTTTCCTGCTTCCTGAGAAATGGAATACTTCAAGAAGAGTACTTTTTTATTTTATATTTTTGTTTTAGTATGTTCAATGCTTAGATGCGTTAGATGCTATATATATATATATATATATATATATATATATATATATATATATATATATAGGAAGGATAATCTTTTCTACACTATTTGTAAAATATATATAAGAAATATTTTGTCTTAAAATGCAATGCTTGAGTCTTGGAAATCCTGAATAATTTAATTGTATGTCATTTTATATTGTAGTAAATTTTAAGTATAGGTTGTGTTTTTTGGATTTTGTATCAAAAATTATTGGAATATATATATATATAGTTTGTAGCCTGCTAAATACTTCTATGTGTGTTTGGTGATATTATGAAATTTTTCCCTAAGAAAGGTTTGTGCTTATTTTGTTAGGATTTGAATTTTAATGATACGTGTATATTTTGTTGTAATAATTTTAGTTTTATTATTAAATATTGTTCAAAATTGTTTTGCAAAAGTTTTGGAAGAGTACATCTTAAAGTTTGAAGCAGTCTTATGTAGGTAACTTTGATATATTGTTTGGTATGTGGGAATTCTAGTGACAAAAGTAAGGAGAGGGTTAATCATAAAATAATAATAATATAAATTAAATATAATAATGTAAATTATATATAAACTCTGTGTTGAGAGAGAATGATGAGCCAAGTTCCACGCGTCTTCTCGCCAGCCAATGGGGCTCTTCCATACCAGTACATTCCTATTTTCTGTTCGATTCATGATTTTTTCTTCAAGAATTGCTTTGAATGAACCAAATTCCTTTGAACTAAAATTCACATCTATCAATTGCAGACATTTTGGAATATTTTGAACATATTATTATAAAAAAATTCGAACATAGAATGGTTGCCTAAATTAACACAATTTGGTTAAAATCAATGGCCAAATATCAGTTAAATATTTTTTTCACGAAATGGTGTCATATTGACAGTTTAACAGATTCTTTATTGTTTTTGATCTGGAAATCAAAATTGATTGTAAAAATCAGATATATAATAACGAGTTGATATGCAAAAAAGGAACTTCTAATTTTTAAAAGAATTGAAAAGCATCGATTCAATGCATAGTTTGGATTCCTTGGAGCGAATGCTATGATTCATATCTGATATAGAAATTTATTAGCAGATTTGAAATCAAATACATTGCAAATAAATTATCAAAATAATAATTGTTTAAATGCATAAATTGATAACAAAAGGACGAAATATGCATTAAAAGGTATTGATTATTTTTTCAAATGAATAGGGTATTTACGCAATTTTGGCCTTAAATATCCTTTTATTGATTTCTCAGGAAACCTCTTGAGGCAAATATTTGGTCTTAGAGATACAGCCTTCACCACGATGGCAAAGCCCGAAACGCTTGCGTGGTTGGCTTTTCTTTATTTATCAAGAAAATAGGTCGACCCAATATCAGAGAACAAATTACAAGGTGCGTTCATTAATTTCCAGGACTGCTCTGTATCTTTGAAAAAATAAAACAAATAAAAAAACTAATTTAATATTTTTCAAAATATGCCCCTCCTGCCTCAATACACCCGTTCCATCTTTTTTTCCAATTGTCGAAGCAGGAGATAAAATCACTTTTTGAGAGATTCCTCAAGGTTGCCTTCGATTCAGCTTGTATCATATCAACGATGTCAAATTTCCTTCCTTTCAAGTTCATTTTCAATTTAGGATAGAGGAAAAAGTCATTGAGGGCTAAGTCGGGGGAATAGGGTGGATGAGGGATCTGTATGGTAGAATGCTTGGCCAAGAACTGCAAAACAACATGGGCTGTGTGCGGCCGCGCCTTACCGACGTGAAGTATCCAGTCATTGTTTTGCCATCTTTCAGGTCTTTTAAGGCGCACTGCCTCCCTTAAGCACCTCATTATCCCCAAATAAACAGATAGTCCAGTCTCTGAAGATAAGTCTTTAATAGAAATTCTTCTGTTAGATTTAATTAACTCCTTTATTTTGAGCTTGTTTTCCTCGCAACGAAATGATCTTGGACGCCCAGTATGCTGATCATCGTTTATCTTTTCCCGACCTTTTTGGAAGCGTGAAAACCATTCAAAAGTTCTTGAACAGGATAAAGCTGCATCGCCAAAAGCTTCTTTAATCAATTCATACGTCTCAGTAGCACCTTTTTTTCAATTTAAAACAAAACTTAATGCAGATTCTCTGCTCTTCGAAAATGGCCATTTTAAAATTAGAAATGCGAACCTCACAAGGAAGATGTTTTGTTCTATTTTTAGATCGGCGCGTGCGCCACGAGACTCGTGCTTTCATTCAGGTGTGGTCGAATGTCCAATATTCAACTCTGTAAAAAAATATTTTATATAGCTTTTTTATATTTTTTATTTTTTAACCAGTCCTGGAAATTAATGAACGCACCTTGTAAATAGACATTTAGTTTAGATTTGTTCCACTAGATGGCGCTTTGTCATCTAAAATTCTCACGTGAGCAGTCAGGATAGGGCCCTTGTTTGTTTATAAAATAATATATATTGTAAAGCTATACAACCAGTTTAACCACATAAGTTTCTTTTTATTTATGAAAAATCATTTTTAATTTCAAAGAGAAATAATTTAATATTTCTAACTTTTGGATGACGTATGAAAGGATTGAATATATGAAGAGTGATGGTCTATATATGAATGGATGACGTATGGAGGGTGAAAATATGAAGAGTAATGCGAACGGAAAAAATAAAAGTGTCCAGGAGCGGGAATCGAACCCATAACCTTCTGCTTACCGGGCAGGTGCCATGTCCACTAGGCTATCCTGGACGTATTTCTCCGTTCGTAACTAATATTTAAACTGACTAATAATACTTATAAATGACTGCGGCGTATAATTATAAAGCTATACAACCAGTATCCAATCTTTTCATACGTCATCCAAAAGTTAGAAATATTAAATTATTTCTCTTTGAAATTAAAAATGATTTTTCATAAATAAAAAGAAACTTATGCGATTAAACTGGTTGTATAGCTTTATAATTATACGCCGAAGTCATTTATAAGTATTATTAGTCAGTTTAAATATTAGTTACGAACGGAGAAATACGTCCAGGATAGCCTAGTGGACATGGCACCTGCCCGGTAAGCAGAAGGTTGTGGGTTCGATTCCCGCTCCTGGACACTTTTATTTTATTCCGTTCGCCATTACTCTTCATATTTTTCACCCTCCATACGTCATCCATTTCATATATAGACCATCACTCTTCATATATTCAATCTTTTCATACGTCATCCAAAAGTTAAAAATATTAAATTATTTCTCTTTGAAATTAAAAATGATTTTTCATAAATAAAAAGAAACTTATGCGGTTAAACTGGTTGTATAGCTTTATAATTATACGCCGCAGTCATTTATAAATATATATTGTATTTAGAAAATATAAAATGATAATTTGTAAATTTCTGTGTGCAGGGTGTGTTTTACTCTGAGAATCTGTTTGATGCTGTTATTGGCCTCTGTCGTCTATGGTTGTACTGATATTGAGGGCTCCAAACTCGTCGGCTGTTCATGTGAGGGAGATAACAGTTGGAGAAACCCTGTGACCCTCAAATGTTATAATATGAGTGTCCCAGACAACCTTATCAACAGCCTCAAAGTCCTCGAGACGTCGCACGTGCCAATCCCAGAACTATTTATTGAAAATTCTACTTTAACGGGTCTTTCTATGAATATATCTGATGATTTTCGCTTTGCGAATTACTACATTTTATACTCTAATATTCCATCTATAAATTCGTATCTTTTTGATAGCGTTAATAACAATATTGAATATTTTCACATTATCTTTAGTTCATTTACAAATGAATGGCAGGGTAGTTTTTTGAAAAATCTGAAAAATCTTCGAAATTTTTCGATTATAGAATCAGGATTAACTGACCTATGGAGTGACATGCCACAAGACATTCCTCTCTCTGTGAAAGGTTTCTCATTTATCTATAATCGGCTTACGGAAATAAAGCCGAAATATTTTCTTCAAACGCGTGCTGAGTTTTTTGACCTTTCTTATAACAATATCTCGAAGTTGGCGCCTGATGCCTTTCCAGAAACCACGACAATTATCTTTCTCGAGTAAGTAATATTTTAAAAAATAATATTCACTTATAACATTTAGCTACCTCTTATGGCCCGCTACCTAGAGAAAGAATTGAAATTATTTTAACGCTACCTTTCTCAACTCGAACAACTTGGCTAATACAAATGGGCATATTGAATATTTTGAATAGCTGAACCTCGCAGTTATGAAGAGCAGTAAAAATTTCTAATACAGTATTATGATAGCATTTTTATAAGAGTTATGTTATTTTAAATATAAATAAAAAACTAAATAATGAAATTTTTTTTTCTGAAAAGGAAAGCTAATTTATTTGTTCAGACAATTTCAATATATTTATTTCTAACAATTGATTTTGTTCGAATATTTATATAAATACAGGGTGATCCAAAAGTCTTGCACAATTTTAAAAATTAATAACTCAGCTAATATTTGCGCTAGGCAATGAGGCAATCATACAGAGAGAGATTTGATTTGAAAAATTAGAAATTTATTATTTTCGAAATTTAAATAGCTGAAAGGATTCCTGAAAACAGCATCTGAATTATAATTTTTTTTGCTACATGTTTCAATTTGTATCTACCTATTTTACATATCTCGAATTGCATTTATAATACGCCATCCAAATTGTGTTTATTAATTTATCATTTGATAATATCAGGGTTCTTTCCTGGTATTTAAAAAGGAAAAATATGTGTCGATCAGTTATATTTTTTAATATTTCAAACAATTTGGCTACTAAATCTCTGATTCTGGTAGAAGGCCATCTATCGAATGAAATTGTAACTAAAATCAATATCGAATTTTTCTTCATTTTTCCTAAAAATACCCATTGCATCCTGAACACAATGGTGTTTACCCGCATTGCTCTAGCGCAAATATTCGCGGAGTTATTCATTTTTAAAGTTGTGCAAGACTTTTGGATCACCCTGTATATATAAATATTTTATACAAAAATCATTTAATTAAAAATTTTAAATTCTAAAAAAGTTACTCTGTTTAAATCGACCACCAGATGTCGCGCGGCCTTCCCTATATAAATCTATTGTTGTTGTTTCCCGTTGGCCGGTTCAAATATTTCTGTACATATGTAAATACCTAATCTTTTATTTTCTTCTTTACGCCTCAAATCAGGTAATACTTCCACAAATTATGTATTTTATATTCTTTATTAGCACAATTAAAGTAAATTGTGTTTTCAAAACTATTTTTATTATTCTGTTTAAACGACTGCAAAAACAATATCACAAACATACTTATGTATCCTCAACATAATCAGAAAGATATAATTCTATATATTCTAAATATATCTCAAATAATATATTTTATAACAATAGGCGATAGGATGAATTTTTCGTAACATAAATATACATTTCTAATATATATATATATATGAATGAAAAAAAACATATTCACACATATATCTTTAAAAATGAAAACCAAAGATCCATGTTTGTTATCGCGTTGCGCGAAATCTACAAAATCAATCAATAAGAAATTTCGCATGTAGGTAGCTGAAGATTTCTGTTAAGATATAGGCTATTCAAAAAATAAAAAGGTTGATGTGCTTTTTTAAAAAATGTAAAACCAAAAAGCATTAGTTCTAGTCTTTAACGGTTAATGCAGCACTGGTCGCGACGATAAATGATTTTAATTGGGTAATAATATCACACGTAGTTTGTTTACACGATGATTGTTAGTTTGTTTACACGATGACTGTTTTTAAAAGGTAAGAATATCCAATCGCAATGAAGTTCTAGGAAGTTATTTACAATACTACTGGGAAGGTTTCTGGTTTGAATTTGATTTGAAATAAATATTCGTTGAAATTTTATTTGTAAATTTTCTACTTTAACTCGCAAGCAGCGCTTCTCGTGGTATCTGGTGAAATTACATTTATAAATTGTAAAAATGCTAAAATGTGTTCCAAGTATAATAAATTTAATATCAAATTTGAGGATTTAGTAATTTAATATTCCAATGACGTTGTAAAAAAACCGAGCAATTAATATTAATATATATTTAAAGAAAAAATATTTTTTAAAATTAAATAAATGTTTTCAAAATTATCATGTGTCTCAAAATAATATTTAGGCGCATATAACAATATTTATATACGTTTATAAATCTATATATAGGCGGATTGGAAGTTTTCTAGAATCGTTTTAACAAATGTTCATTAGTCAAATTTTTACACTGGTAAAAAAAAACCTGGCAAAGCCGGGTACATTCGCTAAATCCAGTTATTTAAAAATGTCGTTTGTGGCAAGATACTATTCCTTCAACTTCATAATTACCGAGTGAACCAATTAATATCGATTTTATTCAACTAATCGAGTATTTTTCAAGGGACCGAGAAATAATTTCGAATTATCGAGAGTATAGACAAGTATAGATTCAGTAGGGATTGGATGTTTGCTTGAATCGTTTTAACAAATGTTCATTAGGCAAACATTTACTCGGGTAAAAACCTGGCTAAAAGCCAGGTACATTCGCTAAATACAGTTATTAACAAATGTTCGTTTGTAACAAGGTACTATTCCTTCAACTTCAAATTACCAAGTGGACAAGTTGATATTGATTTTATTTAACTTATCGAGTATTTTTCAAGGGACCGGGAAAAATTTTAAATTATCAAGAGTACAGACACGTATAGAGTCAATAGGGAATAGATGTTTACTAGAATAGTTTAACACATTTTCGTTAGGCAAACATTTGCTCAGGTAAAAACCGGGCGAAGCCGGGAACATATATATATATATATATGTTTTTTCGGCTATGCGCGCCCTCAATATGTAACTAATCTCACTGAAATTTGAAAAGAACGGAAAGTTAAATCTGGAAGAGTTTTTGTCGCACTTCTAACCAAGAAAAATCACAATTAACCAAGTACTGAGCAACAATATTTTTTTAGTCAGAGATGATGATGACAATATTGCTGTATCATGCTTATTTGACATAAACTAAATTATTTAGTGGAATATTCACTAAAGCAGACCATGGGCGAAGCCAGATAAAAATTTTAGTAGGCAGGAACAAAATTCTACCAGCAAAACATTCACTCGAGCAGAAGACACACGAAACCAGGTCATTTATATATATAAAATATCGTTTCTCGGCCTTTTGGCTAATATCATGTAGTATAATATATCTAGATATATTTATTTATATATATCTTTATTTATAAAAATCTATTCTATAATGTGACGATTATGATTATGATTATTATCATAATAATCTGTGTGTTCTAGAATCTTATTATCAATTATATACATTAGACAAACTTTCATTTGGATAAAACCCGGGCGAAGCCGGGTACACATCCGCTAGTATATATATACATATATGTGTGTGTATTTAAAATAGTACAAAAATGAATTTGTACTTGGATCAGGTAGATAAATTAAGAAAAAAGGCATTTCCTGATCGTGCAACTGAAAGTTGCTGATGGAACGATCAGGCACGATTATATATATATACTAGCAGATGTGTACCAGGCTTCGCCCGGGTTTTATCCGAGTGAAAGTTTGCCTAACAAATATTATTGATAATAATATTCTGGAACACACAGAATATTATGATAATAATGATAATAATAATATTTGTTACATTATATATTTATATAATATATAAAATATATTTTTCAAGCAAACACATCCACTCTCTCTACTGAATAGATTTTTTATAATATGAATATAAATTAAAATATCTAGAGATATACTTCATCATCTTGGCCAAAAGGCCTAGAAACATTATTTTGTAAATATAGAAATGATCTGGCTTCGTGTGTCTTCTGCTCGAGTGAATGTTTCGCTGAAATATTTTTTTTCCTGACTGCTAAAAATGATTACCTGGCTTCGCCCGTGGTCTGCTTTAATGAATATTCCCCTAAAGAATTTTGTTTATGTCAATCAAGCATGATACGGCAATATTGTCATCATCATTTCTAACTAAAAATATATTGTTGCTCAGTACAAGTTGAATATACATTTGAATAAACATGCGACCAAAAACTCTTCCAGATTTAACTCTCTGCCCTGTTCAAATATCAGCGAGAATAGTTATATATTGAGGGCGTGCATAGCCGACAAACATATATATATATAATCCACCTACATATAGATTTATAAACGTATATAAATATTGTTATATGCGTTTAAAGATTTTCTTGAAACATAATATTTTGAAAAACATTAATTAAATAAAATAAAAAATATTGTTACGTTTGTGAATTTTATAATTAATTATTTCTTTTTTCCTCAATGAATTATGTATATTAATTTAATAATTCATTTTTGTTATCATCATCACATACAATATAATTTTTTCATATAAACAAACGATAATAAACAACAATGTAATTTGCATCTTCATTATTATAAAACAAAAACAAATCAAATTAACAATGTAAAAATATATTCGAACATTACAATATTTTAACACTAAACACAAAAACATTATAATATATTCTTTGAATATATATTAATATTGAAATGCCAAGTTTTTTAAAACGTCATTGGAATATCAAATTACTAAATTCTCAAATTAAATTTATTATACTTGGAAAACATTTTAGCATTTTTACAATTTATAAATGTAATTTCACCAGAAGCTGCGAGAGGAGCTGCTCGCAAGTGAAAGTAGAAAATTTGCTGATAAAATTGCAACGAATATTTATTTCAAATCAAATTCAAACCAAAATCCTCCCAGTAGTATTGTAAATAACTTCCTAAAGTTTCACGGCGATTGGATAATCTTACCTTTTAAAAACATTCATCGTGTAAACAAATTAACATTCATCCTGTGAACAAACTACGTGTAAAATCATTAACCAATCAAATTCATTTATCGTAGCGACCGGTGCAGCGCCAAGCGGTAAAAGGCTGGAAATAACGCTTTTTGGTTTTACATTAAAAAAAGCACATTAACCTTTTTAGTTTTTTGAATAGCCAATATGTTAAATTAAATCATCAGCTACCTACATGCGAAATTTCATAATGATTGATTCTGTAGATTTTGCGCAACACGATAACAAACATCGATTTTGGATTTCATTTTAATAGATATAAGGATATATGAAAATACAACAGAAAAAAAATTAAAAACACATGTGCTTTTGGTCAGGGGTTATGCCTTCTTTATTATTATATATATATATATTCGAATATTAAATATGAATATGGCCTATGCAGCTTAAATATATGTAATCTTTGTTAATATATGTTTTCTGCGCAGATTCAACAGGTTGTCCCAAATACCACAAAAGTTATTTAAGAATACACCGAATCTTAAATTGTTGAATCTCTACTTTAACCTAATTACTACCCTGGATGCCAGTGCTTTCCGCCAAGAACACTTCCAACCAAGTGAACATCGTCTCCGACTTGATTTGGAAGGTAAGACTTTTAAATATAGGTATGTGCGCAATGGGCACATTATTTTTAAATATAAAATTACTTTCTAGAATATGAATAATTTTGGTATATAATTAAAATGAAAAAACATTAAGTTAAAATTTGACTTTTTGTGGTTGTCACTTTGGGAGAAAATGATAAATAAATAGAAGAGATTTTACAAGAATATTTTGTGAAAGGGTTTATGAATTATATTTTTATAAATGTATAAAAGTACGGTGGGCGTGTCTCTCTCAATGTCCTGTGCAAACACTCAGACACCGTTCCAAGTTAAAACTTGATATCCTGGATGGAAATTTATTACTTTGAAGGAATTAGAAACCCAAAGGTTCATATTTCTATCTGAAGGTTCTTGTAAAAAAAAAGGGGGTCCACGCAAGCAATATCATTTCAGCCGTTGATTTTAGTTTTTAATTAAAAAATAATTAGTTACTAAAGATATTTATATATGTATCTTATTTCAGTGACAAATTAATATATAATAAGCTTTTAATATTATCATTTAATTTTTGAAAAAATAACTAATAAAAATAAACCTTTTATCTGTCATACATGTTAGAATTGATCAGAAATAACTTTAGAATATTGAAGAATAAAATAGGTGGGAACTAGATGTATTATATAATATTAATTTATTATTTCATTCCTATCATTTATAAAAACCAAATATGAAACTTATATGTGGATGAATTAACTAGTATATAGAATACACCTCAGCTATAAATATATATGGGAGGAATTTACTGACCAAGGTTTCGATGACCCACAGTCACCATTTTCGAGGTTTAACCCATCTAAAACTAGTTAGAATCTTATATCAACCAATCTACAAAAATTCTAATATACGAATTTTACTAGATAATTGAAATAAGATGCTAATAGCCATGCTTGTGTGGTTTACAGTCAATCGCTTGGACTGCTGCAGTTTCTATTGGTTGTTTGACCTGGATGAGCGTCCTGATATAACTGGGAGGTGTTCTGAATTTCCTCTACAAGATAAACAAGTATCTGAACTGAATAGAACAGATAAAGAAATGTGTATGAGAGAATAAAAAAAAATAGTAATAACACCTTCTTAAATGTACTAATTTCGTGCCATTACACGCATTCATACATTACTATAATTTTTAAAAATCTCTATATGTTTTTCCTCGTATTCTTTATTCATATGGTGTTTCTGGGTTTCAGAGGATGAAAATGAATTTGTTATTTTGTATGTGAATGAAATCAAAGTAAGAGGATAAATACCGACAGGTTGGTCATTCCAAAATTAATTATAATATGACATTTGATTCAATATATAACCGCATTTCTCCCCATTGAGATTCAATGAGATCCCCATATTATGATTACGCAGTTTATATCAGATATATCAAATCGTAATTAATATTGATTTTCAAAAATCTTCAATCAAATTTCGGTGAGATTCATTGTATTTATTACTGAATTGATTGTTTTAAAAATTAATAGTAACAAAGCTCTCTGATTAAGAAAGACACTAAATTTAAGGCTTTAGGATACCTCCTCAAAAGGAAAAAGATGTCACAAAAGCAAAAAAAATACTTTGATGGCGTGACCTTACAATACTGAAGTTATTATTTGAATATTATCAATTATCAATCGAATAGGTCTAAAGAAAAAAAAATAGCTCTAATTTATATATAAATAGTAAGTCACATATGTTCATTTGTTCTGTTAATCACTGGTTTTACAGTTTTTCACTGGTTTTTCACACGGGTTTATATGACTGTTCGATCTTTTATTTCGAGCTGCTTTATGATATATCGAATTATTTTTACCCCCGCAATTTCTAAATAAGATAAACATAAAGCTTAAATTCGCTCAAAAAGGATGATTAAAGAAAATATCGAGTAAGTTAATTGTTTCGTTACAAAGTAGAAGTTGGCTGTGACAAATAAGCCATCATGATCCTTTAAGCCTTCCCTTGTATATATCTTATGTATACATTTATTTTTGTCAGTTAACGGAAATATTAAATATTAGTCAACTTAGACAAGTAGCCTACACAAAATATTCACAAATACAATTTATTCCCAGATACTCGCTAAATAAGTTCTATTTAAAAAATAAAACGAATAGATTTGACTGTTGTAACAATAATATAATGATTTCTAAGCGAATGGAACTGATAGAAATGTGGAAAGTAAATATGTAAAATATTTACAAATAACAATGACATATTTATATATTTTTCATCTAGTTGGGAAAGTGTAACACATTTACATTTATTTTCACATTCAGAAAAAGGGGGGGTCGGTGGAAGGCTAGTTAAACCGTTTGGTTTACGACCACTACGACCCTGGTTCGATCCCCGCATTGGACACTTTTTTCTGTTTAAAAAAAAAAATGCTCCAATGGCCCCCCCCGATTCTTGCAAAAGTCTAACCCCACCAGCGAGTGCAAGTAACCAAACGGGGCTCTGGCACATTTGTAAGTGAAAAGTCGAACTGCTTTCACATGTGTAGACATGTGGTGCGCTTACAGTAAAAAGCAGTCGCTAACTACCCACCATGATTATCATGGCCGTACCATGGTGTACTAGGGATAAGCAAATATATATATATATATATATTTCAAGTATATAATATGGTATTCTTTTTTGTAGTATTTTCTTTGTATTTATTCTCTTTGCAGCAACTTTGCTAAGTTTCTAGTATTTTTTTCTAATAAAATAGCTGATGCTGTATTTACAGTAAAATTTCAATTGTTGATTACTTCATTATAGATATAGGTATAGCTTTGTTACAGTTTTTCATTTAGATTTTTTGAACATTTAGAAAAGTTTTATTTTAACTATATAATCTGTTTTACTTTATTTTTGCAGAATCTTCTTTGGCATCTCTTTTTTCCTCATAAATAGGCTGATGCTATATTATTTATTTATTACAGTTTTCAATTTGCATTATTTTTTACACATTTTGAAAAGTTGTAATTTTCAGTAAATTTATATTTTTAGCTACATTTTTGTGTCTGACATTCTTTTTTTTTGCAGTATCTTTTTGCATTCATCCTCTTAACAGCATCTTTGCTAATGTTTTGATATTTTTTTCTCATTATTAAGCTGATTGATATTAGTAAGTATTGATAATTGTTGATTACCTTTTTATAATTGAGAGTATTGCTTTTTTACAATTTTCCATTTCGATTATTTTAACAGCTAGAGTCGTTGAATTTAATAATATTTTTCAGCTCCATTTTTTTTTTGGTATTCTATTCTTTTTTCTCCTTTGACCATATCTTTGCAAATGCTTTTCACCACATAATTGGTATTTCCTTTAATACCTGTTCTGGCATTCAGTTCTATAGTTTTGTTCTGTTTGTTTCATATTTTACATTTTTCAGCGGCTTCTGTGTCATGCCCCGAAAAGGACGTGGAAGGACTCCATCTATAAACCGCTAGAAGAGCTTATATGACTCGCCGCTGGAACAACACCCTAATCCTATTTTACCTGTTCACATTGGAATGTTATTGGGGGCTTGGATGTAGTCTGCCCAAAATAATAATCCCTACATTTCTCTGGGGAAACGGTTGTTATATCATTAGAGTTCAATGAAAAGGTATTGAATTGCTTACCAAACAGGAGTCACTGTTTACTCAGTGTTGACAGAGTCGAGTGTAAGACTGAGGAGGGAGAAAAATAACTACCCTACTTAATTTCTCAATAGCCTTACTCCCAGAGAAATCCCTTCACACCGGTTAAAATATAAGGTTTGTGCCATTGTTATACTTCTGAAAATTTGAATCTTAAGCAGGGTCTTTGCAATGGCCCACGTATGGTGATCCAGCGCGTGTGCCTTTATGTCCTTGAAGCAAAAATACTGATAGGGACCAAAATTGGACACACTGTATTGATGCCAAAATTATCTTTGGCTCCTTCAGATACCAACCTTTCCTTCATTCTGAAGACTCGTCAGTTACCACTAAGGTCGGCATTTTCTATGACTATAAATAAGACTCAATACCAAACCTTTTGCTATAGATTGGATGGATGGATGGCCAAAAGTATTAACTCTTTATTTGGTATATGGTTCTGGCGACACCCAGATCGCCATTCAACATATGGTTGTGATATTCTTTCATAATTTCTCTTTTTTTCTTCTCTGAAACCACAAGCAACCACGCCCTGCCTTTAGGGTTCGAGTTTTTCTTAAAGAGGCATCCATTTTTTCTTTAAAGTTTTGCGCAATTTATCGCCTGTTTCCATTATGGTTTTTCTTAACACTTTCGATAAACTTATCCTCTTTATCTGTTATTTGATTTAAAAAAAGCCTTTCAAAATCCTCATCCCAATCAGTTTCTGGTAAGGGTCCCCTAGATAAGCCATCGGCGCCCAGATCCCTCTTTACTGATTTATGCATTATATCGAAGTCATTTTCTTGGATTTTCAATGCCCATTTTGCCAATCGACCTCTTGTATCCTTTAAGTTTTTGAGTCAGCATTAGGCGTGATGATCTGTTACTATTTTAAAGTGTCTTCCATAAAGGTAGAGCCGTAATTTTGACATTGACCAGACAAAGCCAGACATTCCTTTTCGGTGGTTGAAAAATTTAGCTCCGCTTTACTTAAATTACGACTCAAATATGAGAACATCTTCTCTTCACCAACGATGTATTGGACAAGTGTTGCACCTATGCCGATGTTGGACGCATCAGTATGAATATAAGTAGGCGCATTTGGATTGAAGTGACCTAAAATTGGTGTGCTCACTAGTGCTGTTTTCAGGGATTGAAACGATTCCTCTTGCCTTTCTGTCCAGCTAAAGGATACACTTTATTTTAATAAGGTTGGTCAAAGGGTCAGCAATTTTTGAGAAATCTTTGACAAATGTTCTATAATATGAGCACATTTCCAAAAAGGATTGCACTTCTTTGACCTTTGTGGGCCGAGGAAAATTTCTGACAGCTTTGATGTTATGTTCCACGGGTTTTATACCATGTTTGCTCGTTATATAGCCGAGAATGTCCAAACCTTCAAAAGAAAATCGGCATTTTTTTTTGTCTTTCAACTTTAAATTAGATTCAAGAAAACAGCTAAAAACTTCTTCGAGTCTTTTGAGATGTGTTGGAAAATCCGAGCTGTATATGATAAAATCATCCAGATAACACAGTCAAATTTGCCTTCTCAGATTTCCAAGCATATTCTCCTTATTTCTCTCAAAGGTAGCAGGCGCGTTACAAAGTCCAAAAGGAATCACGTTGAATTCATATAATCCATGCTCTGTAGTGAAAGCTGTTTTCTCTTTGTCTCTTTCTACGACTTCAACTTGTCAATATCCAGATCTGAGGTATATTGCTGAGAAGTATGTAGATCCTTGGAGAGTATTCATAACTTCATCTATTCTAGGGATCGGATAGACATCTTTTACTGTCACAATATTCAGTTTTCTGTAGTCCACACAAAATCTGTATTTACCATCTCTCTTCTTGACCAATATTACTGGGAGAGACCAGGGACTAGAAGTTGACCTAATTATGCCTTCGTTAAGCATTTCGTCAGTTTGCTCTTTTATAATATCTCGTTCATTAGCACTTACCCATTAGGGCTTGTGTTTAATTGGCTTCGCATCTTCTGTGTCAATCCGATGTTTTGCCAAATTGGTTCTCCCTATTCTCGATGAAACTAGATCTCCATACATTTCTAAAACTTGTTTTAACTCTTTCTGTTACCTTTGATGATAAATTTTCGTTTATTTGGAATCTAGGTTCCTCGTTCTCTTCTACATCCATTTGTCGATTCACATTTATTTTCGCTGGACTACTTCCAAAAGCCAATATTTGATTTTTAATTATTTTTAACAGTCGAGAATAGAGATTAATTATCCAGATATGTGTTTCCCTATTTATAACATTGATCAAGCTTCTTGCTAGACGAAGTCCATTTGTTTGTAACATTATGCTGCTCTCCTCGATAATATATTCACCATCCTCTGTTTCTACCAATGCCTTTATCAATTTAATGGAACATTCCAGTACAATGAAATCCTTGGAACTCTTTATTTTAAACTATCAAAATTGTTTCCGTCATGATTATTTGTCAAATCGTATTTTATAGTTTTTTGCTTACAATCTATTTTCGCGTTCTTTTTCTTAAGGAAATTTCATCCATGAATTAATATCCGTAAATGCTTTTTCAATATAATAAATTTGTGTGATAATGCTTTGTCGTCAATTTTTATATTTAAAAATATACTTCCTACTATGTCTATTTTTTTCCATCGGGACCTGCACAAATCTTTGCGAGTTTACTTATACCATGTCCTGTATCGAGGGCCGTTCTGAGGTCGACCACTGAGAGGTCAGCGCCTTTTTAAACCAAAGCTTCAAAAGTTCCTATCTTCTCCACATTAATTTCTAATTTGTTTTCAGGGTCCAACTTTTTGATTCCATTAATGGTCGACTTACTTTGATTGCCATAATCAGGCGCAACCCTTAGTTTAAATCTTCCAACACGGAATATCTATTCCGGGTAGGAATATTTGTCTGTGTGCTATGACATACATCAGCATAAAGCCGAGGTCCTGATTTCTCAGATATTTCATTCATTTGGAATATCTCTTCGACCTTCCCTTGGGTAGCTGTTGGATCCTCTTCTAGGAGTTTTATAAATTGACCCTACTATAACGGGCCACGTGCCCTGGCTTGTTACACTTAAAACAGATTGATCTTCTATCTTCCATCCTATTTTTGCTCACTTCTTGGTTTTTATTGTAGGTGTTTCTCTGAAGGTTTGGTTTCGGCACAAAGTTTGAATTATAAGGACATCTGGGATTAGAGGGCTGGGGCAATTTGTTTCGATACTGCATGGGAGTAGAAGGGGAGTTTGAATGGATATCGGTCCAACTTCTCCACCAGTTGTAACGTAGTATTGGATAACTGAGCAGACCCCAATAATAAAGCAGAAAATATTTTATTTAGGAAGCACTACTAAACGACTTCAAGTAAAACTAACAAATTATTCACAATTACAGAATATTAAAAAAATAAAACTCTATATTTAAAACATGTATAAAGATTTCATAAAAACAGAGTTACAATTTATGCTGTGTATTTTAATTGATTAAATAAATAATAAACTGAAGTTATAAAATTAATTATTCGCTACAAAATATTTTGAAATTCGATTTAAAAACTGTGTATTCAGGATAGTAGAATTACATTCAAATATATATAATGTTCATAGTTTGCTTGAACACCAGTTCTAAGATTCCACTCTTCAGTGTAGCATATCAAATATAGGAATGATCCATTATAGTATTAGAGCTCTATAGAAGCGGTCTGGCAGATTAAATTATAGAAACCGCTGAAAGGGTTAACCATTGATGAGTCAATCTCTCCCATTTTTTTTAATCGTGGTAAGGACAGTAGAAGTTTGCTTCATTTGTGAAAAGAAACACTTATGTTTCAATGTATTTATTCATTGTATATATATTGTTGCATCATAGCTAATAAACCTATTTTATTTTGATTTGTACTTGTAATATTATTTTTTATATATTTTTAAATTCAAATTTATATTTCATATTTATTCATTTTATTGAACAGTATATATGTATTATAAACAGAATATATGTATTATTGAATCACCATTTGTATTTTGGTACACTGTGTGACTCCACTGCTCTCTTTGATGTGGAAAATAAATAAATAAATAAATTATTGTGGAGGCTACCTCAAGTAGAGGTATCTCTACCATGGATTGAATCTCTTGAAGAAATTGGCTTTCTGTACCTTGGGCAGACTACATTATTTCCTGTTATGCTGTCATGAATATGATTGGTAACGCGAAAATTGGCTGAACCTACACAAGATAAGCTTTACCAGCTGGGATAATCTCAAGAGCCGCCTAATTTAGGATTTTGACTCAGACGCCAACAAAGAAGAAATGAAGATGAGGCTAGACAGGTCGCAACAGTGGAATGAACCTGCAATCAGGTTTGCAGAGGATATCCTTGTACTGTGCAACAAGGTCGACCCTGAAAAGAAATAAGATACTTAAATAAACTGTATTATTGGAGAGTTGAAGGAAGAATATTTTTTGTACTCTACCTAAACCCTCCTATAAATACCAACGAACTTCTAGAAATTTGTAAAAAGCGGGATTTGTTTGAAAATAATAAACAAGAACGTGTAGAAAAATCAAAAGCTCTATATAAAAACCACGCTCTCCTTGTTCCCATCATCAAGAGCAATGGAAGATCGCTCTGTCGTTCGAACGGACCATACCAGAACACCTCCAAACCCCAGGCCCCCGCTCCGAGATATTACCAGAACAAGCCTCTGCACCGGTTATCTGCCCCTAGACTATCTTACAATCCCAATCCTGAGCCAAAACCGGTCTACCCAAGCAAAACATACAATAAGAGTCCGGATGCAAACAATAATAGGACAGAAGACGAGAGACCAATATGTTTCAAGTGTAACAAACCAGGACACGTAGCGCGGTATTGCAGAGTCAGGTTTGAAAGAATTGTGGAAGAGGACCCAATAGTTACACAAGACAAGGTCGAATAAGAAATCTGAATGGATAATGGAACTGAGAAGTCGAGACCGCTGCTGTACGCTAGTGTAAGTAATAGCACGCACTCGAGTATCCCTACAAGGTATAGATATGCTGCATTGGAAGATCCAAACTAAGCATCGCGACTGAGTCCCTCAATCAAGTCGACCATATATGGAATTAAAAAGTTGGATCCCAAATATAAAATGCACATTAACGTGGATTGAATCGGTATCTTCGAAGCTTTGATTAATACAAGGTGTGTTCAAAAAGTATCGCGACTTTTGAATTTTCGAGGGTTACGTATATTCGAATTTCGATCTTTTTGTGGCTTTATGTTGGTACTCATGTTTCTCACTTATGCCGACATGCTCGGCCATTTTGAATTTTCACTTAATTGTTGACAGCTGCTTTGCTTGCAGGTGTTTTGGATCGTCTTCGATTTTTACCTATTAAAAAAATGGATCAAAGAACCTGTATCAAATTTTGTGTGAAAAACGAAATTAAGTGCGCGGATGCATTCCGAATGTTGACTGTGGCATCCGGAGAAACTACCTTGGACCGAAGCAACGTTTATCGGTGGTACAAAATGTTCTCAGAAGCCCGAGAAGATGTGAACGACGAAGTGCGTGCTGGACGCCGTGTTGGACTCTGTCCGCGACGACTCAAATTTGCTCTCGAGGGTAATAACTGGTGACGAAGCGTGGAATTATGGTTATGACGTGGAAACCAAAGCTCAATCATCTCAATGGAAGCTGCCGCACGAACCAAGACCGAAAAAAGCGCGCCAAGTTCGGTCGAATGTGAAAGTTTGCTGACAGTTTTCTTCGATTGCAGGGGCGTGGTGCATCATGAGTTCTTGCCACAGGGTAGAACGGTCAATAAGGAATATTACCTGCAAGTTATGTGAAATTTGCGCGAAGCAATCCGCCAGAAACGCCCGGATTTGTGGAAAAACAAAAATTGGCTTTTGCACCACGATAACGCCCCTGCTCACACATCGTTGCTTATGCGCGACTTTTTAGCCAAAAACAACACACTAATGATACCGCAGCCATCGTATTCCCCAGATCTGCCCCCCTGTGACTTTTTCTTGTTCCCTA
The DNA here is from genome assembly GCA_030710605.1 of Cordylochernes scorpioides. Taxonomy (NCBI): domain Eukaryota; kingdom Metazoa; phylum Arthropoda; class Arachnida; order Pseudoscorpiones; family Chernetidae; genus Cordylochernes; species Cordylochernes scorpioides. The sequence goes on from CP092864.1 coordinate 48,388,402, forward strand.
AACTTCCCACGCTTGACGAGATAAAGACGGCATTGAAGGAGGAGCTGAAAAAGATTTTTAAAAAATATTTTTTGAAGTGCTTCGAAGATTGAAAAAACCGTTGGCACAAGTGTATAATATCTCATGGGGATTACTTTGAAGGGGACAAAATAGGTATTCATGAATAAATAAATAATTTTTGAAAAACACAAAGTCGCAATACTTTTTGAACACACCTCGTACTGGCGCCATCTTTCAGCGGTCGACCTTAGTACAGCTCTTAATACAGGTCTCGAAATAATAAATCCTGATAAAGTGTGCTCTAGACCCGATGTCAAAGAATTAGATATCGTAGAAAATATTGTTCTAAATATAAAATTCGATGATGAATCAATTACACATCAATTTGTGATAATGAGAACACATGTGCGAATATTATTTCTTCGGCGAGAAGTTCTTAAAATATAAGACGCAAAAATTGATTGTAAAAGTGAAATAATCAAGTATGATTTGACAGGAAATCGTGACGTAATCAAATATCCCGAGGACGTGACGACATCTGGAGAGGGGGAAGCGTTGCATCACACACACACACACACTCGGGCGTGCGGCCACGCTTTCGCGAGCTCCGCCGTTTTTCGCCTTTTGAGTGCGTGTAAAGGGCGCTTATTCTGGAAAGTGTGGTATTGGCAGAAAGCCCAGGATGTGCTGTAAAAGTGCCTGAAAGGCCCAGCATCCTGCTACCAACAGGCGAGGAATTATCGCCAAAAGACATAAATATGAAGAATACAATTGAAATTTCTTCTAACAATCAAAAAGATGCAAATCCGCCGGCAGGCGATATGCATGTAAATCCGGCCGCCGCGCGTGGTGACGTCACGGCGCCGAAGACTGCTGCTACGACCAGCGCAACTCCAGCTAGCCCGGCCTCGCTCAACTGGGCCGACAGCGAGATGGCGGAGGTGGATGACAACGAGGGCTTCATCGTCGTGAAGGGCAAGAAGAGGCGCCTCGGCTCAACTTCACCTGAGCACGCTGCAAGGCAGCCCAACAAGCCTGGAAACCAGCGCAGCTCCCAGCAGCAGAAGCGGCCAACAGGGCCGAGAGCAGTGCCGCCCAAGGAAATCAAGGCGACGCGCGCCAACATCGCCGACGCCAGGGCGAGGCAGGCCACTACCAACCACGAAAATTACATCTTCGTGGAGCTGTGCCCTGACATCCCGGACTACTCCTACCTCCGGGCAATCGGCGACCTGGTCGGAGGGCCCAAAGGCATCACCCACTTTGGCAGGATGAACGGCCACTACATCGTGGGCCTCGCGAGCAAGAACCTTGCGAGCCGTTTGGTGGAAGAGGGCCTGAACATCGAGGGAACACTCCTCAAGGTCTTCCCCTTCCGCAAGAGGGCCGAAAGGATCATCGTGGCCAATCTTCCCGGCTTTGTAGAGGACGCCACCATCGTGCAGGCTCTGCGTAAATACGGAGACCACCTCCATCGCCCCCATCATGATCAAAATGGGGGAGTTCGCCTTCAGCGACGGCCGCCGGGAGGCGTTCATCCTGCTCCACCAGGGCGTAAGGCTGGAGACCCTGCCCGCCCGACTGACCATCGAGTCCAAGGGAGACACCCTATCTGCCTTCCTCTCCTTCGGAATTAAATGTTCCAAATGCGGAAGGCAGGGCCACCGCAGAGCTAGCTGCCCATCGCTCGCCAGGCAAGGGAACAGCAGCCCCAGGCAAGCAGCGTCTCCCATCGACGCAAGGCCCCCCCTCCCTCCTCCTCAGCGACCAAGGAAGCCGGCACCTGCGCCCGCAACACCGGCGAAGACTTCAACCGAGGCTCAGGCGATCCCCTCGGCGCCCCATCCTGCCGAACCGATGGATCTCGCCCAGCCCGCCCCTGCCGCCCTCCCTGCTCTCCTGGCTGCCCCGCGGCCCCTCGAGCCTGGCATCCCTTCGCTCGACCACAAGATGGCGGTGGAGAAGATGACCTCACCTCCCTCCACGCCTGCCCGGGGAGAATCCGCACTCAAACAGCTGCTGAAGCACATCGAGGAGACCCCCACCCTTTCCATCGACTGGGACAAGCTGCCCGGCCTTAACTGCAAGGACGCACAGCAGCTCCTCACCTCTGAAACCACCATGAAGAGGATAGCGCCCACGCTGACAGACGAACAGGTCGCCACCCTCGACAAGTTGCACGAAACCTTCAAGGCCTCGTGCCCAGATTCCAACTCCACCATCCGCAAGACCCTCCAGAAGACCAAGAAGTTCCTGCGAGGCCTACAGCGCCAATGAACTACCGCGTCGCCACCATCAACGCGCGAGGGCTCGCCACTCGGGGGAGGAGCCTTGCCCTTTGTCATCTCCTAAGGCAACATCACGTGGACATCGCGTTTGTCCAGGAGACAAACGCATTTCATCTGGGCAGCGGCCAAGACCTCTGCCTCGGTTACAACGCTGTTGTGTTGGCCCATCCCGTAGCCATCTCGGGATCCGGACTCGCCTGCGTCTTCGGGCCAGGCGTAGCCGTGATACAACAGCGCGTCCTGTGGCCGGGCCACATCGCCTTGGCAACCATAGATGTCCACGGCGAGGAGATGACGGCCATCGTCGTTCATCTGGCGCATGAACCCCGGGAGAGAAACCGGCAACTGGAGCTTCTGGCGGCGACAGCGGCACAGGAGGAGGAGGGGGCCTGCTGGATCATCGGCGATTTTAACATCAGGGATCAGGGCCCCTCATCATCATCATCATCATCGGATGCCCTCGCCGCTCTTCTGGACCTGGCCGCGCTGGTCGACGTGGCCACCCAGTTCGACGCCGCCCATCTGCCCACCAGAGTCGCCATGCACGGCGACCAAGTCGAATCGAACCGCCTGGACCGGATCCTCGTCCCTGCTGGAGTCCTGGATCGCGTGTCCATCTACGCGACCAGCCACTACCACCTCTCGGACCACCGCCTCGTGCTGCTCCAGGTGGGCCCGCCCACCACCGCCGTCTCCTCCCCCACCCAGCCTCGCTTGGCCGCGATGCTCCGCTCGGGCCTTGCTCTCGAACATCTGGCTGGCTACATCCGGGAGTTGGAGGAAGACGCAGCGCACGATGACGACGACGGGACCTTCTGGGATAGACCTTCATCGCCAGCAGCGCGCCCACCACCACCTGCGAGCTGAGTGAGGAGGACCCGCTCCACCGGCCGGACATCAGCCCCAGCGAGATCGCCAACGCCATCGAGCACCTCCCTCGCGGAAAGGCCCCCGGCTGGGACGGCTTGCCGTGCGAACTCCTCGTCGCCTTCAACGAGGACTTCTTCGCGGAAGCTCTGGCCCGGGTGTTCGCGGCTTCACGGCTCCGCGGTGCCCTACCTCCGTCGACGCGGCGCAGCTCCATCTGCCTCGTGCCCAAGGCCCGCGGAGGTCGCGGCCTTGACGGCTACAGGCCTGTCGCGCTGCCCTCGGCCGACTACAGGGTCCTGGCCGCCATCCTTCACCGGCGCCTCAAGCCCCACCTGCGGACCCTTGTGCCGGAATGCCAGACGTACGCCGTCCCCGGGAGGTCCCCGTCCTGGAACATCGCTAAGGTGACGGATGCTGTTGAGGAGGCAACCGCCATGGGCTCGCCGCTGGCCGTCATGGGCATCGACTTGGAGTCCGCCTTCGATTCCCTGGACCGCGGCTTCCTGGAGTCCCTGATGACGTCCCTCCGCCTCCCGCCGGCCTTCATGGGCTGGATTAACATCTTGTACGCCGGGGCGGACGCAACGATCCGGGCTGGAGGCTTTCACACCACCGCCTTCCCCCTCCTCAACGGCCTAAGGCAGGGCTGCGCCGTGAGTGCCGCTCTCTTTAGTATCGCTACGGGGCCGCAGCTACGTCGCCTGGAGTTGACCCTCGGCGTGGGCAACGTCATCGCCTACGCCGACGACATCGTCCTCCTTTTCCATCGCGACGAAGAATTCGAGCGGGTGGCGACAGTCCTCGAAGACTTCAAGCGGGCCTCCGGTATCGCCGTCAACCTCGGGAAGAGCGCGGGCCTTTGGTGCGGAGCCTGGCGCAACCGCGGCGACTCCCCTCTCGGCGCCTCCTGGTCGACCACCTCCATCAGGGTCCTCGGGCTCGACATCGCCCCCAGGAGCTCCGTAGCCCATCAGGGGCAGCATCTTCTCGCCCTTCTGGAGTCCGCCTGCCGCAGATGGACGCCCTTCACCCGCGGCCTATCCCTCGTCGGACGATCTAGAGCGGCGAACTCGCTGGTGAGCTCCACCATCCAGCATCACCTGCATGGGTACCTGCCATCACCCCCGACCATCGCCAAACTGCAGGCCAGACTAGCGAGGTTCGTCTGGGGGCCCGAGCATACGGCGTGGCTTCCCGCCACCGTCATGGCGAGGCCCGTAGCCATCGGAGGCCTCGGCCTCCTCGACCTGGCAACCCAACTCCAGCTAGCCTGCCTCAAGGGGGCGCAGGTCGCGCTCCGCGGAGGCAGAAATGCCTTCAGCTGGCTGGTAGAAAGCGGTGAGGCCTGGATTCACCCTCCACCGGACGGCACCCGTCTCCAGCCCCGCCGTCTACGGCTGCTGAAGCTCTGGGAGGAGGCCTCCAACATCCTGAGCCTCAACCACCGGGCGCTCCCCACGGCTCAGCTGCTGGACCTCCCCATCATCGGCGGCTGCCGGTTCCTCCGCCCTCCCGACCTCCTGGCCCTCGCCCGCTGGCGTGGAGCCCGAGTCCGGGACCTTCTCGCGGAGGGCCACCTCATCGCCCGCCCTACGCGCTCCGTCCTGGCTGACGCCGCGACCCTGGGCGCCTTCTGTCGGAGGCTGACCTCCGAGAACGCCGTGGGCTTCGGGGCGGAGTCTGCACCCTCATCTAGCTCTTTAGCTGCGGCCGTGGTGCTGCGAGGGACGGCTACGCCGTTCCTCAACGGCCTCACGACCCGCTCGGCCCGACGGGCCCTGGATCGCCCGCGCCTCGCCGCCACGCCCATCTCAAGGTTTACCTCGAGATGGTCGCCCACCATCGGTCCACCACCATCCAGGATCGACTGGGCCTCGCTGCGGCGCTGCGCCCACTCGGGCCACGAGGCTGACGCGGCCCTCAAGTTGGCCCTCCACGCCCTGCCCCATCCGGCCCATCCTGCCTCGGTCGGCCCCTCCTGTCCTGCCTGCGGGTCCATCGACCGCTCCCTCGGCCACCGTTACTGGTGCTGCCGTTCCATCAGGCCTCTCATCAGAGAGGCCTTCAACATCATAGGGCGGCCCCCTGACCTGCAGGCTTGGATCTTCGGCGGGTCCGGCCTTGAGGACGACGCCCTTTCCATCTTGGCGTCGGCAAAGTTGCGAATTTATCGCTACTTTGTACAGGTTGGGCTCGGAGAAGCAGTGGAAGACCCGCTCATCGCCTGGTCCAGGACCCTCCAGCGCCGCGGACTCCTACCTTTGTCCCTCTTGTAAATTTGTTTCATTTATGTATATATTTAATAATTTTCTTCTCTTCCTCTCTCTCTCATGTGAGATGTAATATTGTCTAAGATGACAATAAATATTGTTTAATTGTCAAAATTGTCACACACACACACACACACACATGGCTAATGAACCTTATTTCAAATTTGTAATATTATTTTTATAAATTTTAAATTCAATTTTATATTTTATATTTATATATTTTAATAAACAGAATATATGTATTATCAACAGAATATATGTATTATAGAATCACCATTTGTATTTTGGTACACTGTGTGACAAAGAGAGCAGCTCTTTGATGTGAGAAACAAATAAATTATTCTGGAGTCTACTTAAAGTAGAGTTATCTCATTATTCCCTTATATAAATTTGTAGGATGGTTGAAACATGCTCTGGTAAGATGCAAGTCCCGGCACAGGAGAGAATCAAGGTTGAAGAGTCTACCAAGCCGCAAATGGTGCACCTATGGATCGAGATGCAAGTTCCGACCCAGTTGTCCTGAATCCCAACATTGACATCCACAAGTATGATGGAACAGAAGACCCTCGTTCATGGATTGGATCTTTTTAAGATATTGGCTTCCTGTCCCATTGGGCAGACTACATTATTTCCCGTTATGCTGCCATGAATATGATTGGTGACGCCAAAACCTGGCTGAACCTATACAATATAAGTTTCACCAGCTGGGAAAATTTCAAGAGCCGCCTAATTGAGGATTTTGCCTCAGACGCCAACAAAAAGGAAATGATGAAGAGACTAAACAGGATGCAACATTGGAACGAACCTGCAATAAGGTTTGCAGGGATATCCATGTATTGTGCAACAAGATCGACTCCCAAGTGGAAAAAGAGACTAATATAAACTGGGTTAATGGAGGGTTAAAGAAAGAATACTCTTTTGCCCTCTACCTAAACCCTCCTAAAAATACCAATGAACTTCTAGAAATTTGTGAAAAGCTGGATTTGTTTGTAAAGAAATTCCCAGAACGTGTAATAAAATTAATAGCTATATACAAGGTATGTTCCATAAGTTCCCGGACTGGGTCCTTAAAAAAATAAATAAATGAAAAATGTAAATAAATTTGACTGTTTTTTATAGAAAAAATATCAGGCAACACGATGGTACCAATTTCGAGGCGGTACATTAGCGCGCGCCAAGGTCATTCTAATTTATTTAAAGGTCACACCTAGCGCTGCGGCGATTTTACGATGGAACAAAAATTGAAGCAGAGGATTTGCATAGAATTTTGTGTGAAACTTCAAATATCTGTCCGAAACTTTTGTAATGCTTAATAAAGTATTCCCCAATGACTCTCCAAAGAGAACAACTGTTTTTGAATGGCATTCTAGATTTAAAGCTGGCAGAATTTCCATTGAAGATAAACCTCGGCAAGGGCGCCCAAAATGTGCAAAAAATCACCGATTTGATAAAAGAAAATCCTCGAACCACTTTGCTGGAGCTAGAGCAAGACACAGGCATCTCTAAAACAACGATTGGAAGGATCGTAACCAAAGATTTGAAGCTCAAAAAGACTCCTGCAAAATTCATCCCAAGATTCCACACTAATGAGCAAAAACTGTGTCGGCTTGCAACCTGTGAGAATATGTTGGAAATGACAAGAACGGATCCGGAATGGAAAGACAAGATAACCACAGGCGACGAGACATGGGTCTATGACTATGACCCTGAAACCAAGCGTCAATATGCCGAGTGGAGAGGTCAGGGTGAGCCTAGACCAAAAAAATCCAGGATATTGAAATCCAGAAACAAGGTGTTGCTGGTCGCTTTTTTGGATAACAAGGGCATTGTTCATCACGAGTATCTTCCTGCAGGCCAAACGGTTATTAAGGAAATGTATTTGGACATTCTTCGCCATCTAAGGGAAGCGATTCGAAAAAAAATGCCAGAAAAATGGCCTAATGGTGACTGGATCCTACACCATAACAATGCCCGCCCTCACACAGCGCACTTGGTGACGAGTTTTTTTGGCTAAAAACGGGACAGAAATCCTACCTCAACCACCCTATTCCCCAGACATCGCACCAAATGACTTTTTCCTGTTCCCCAAACTTAAAGCAGTTCTAAAAGGAAGACATTTTGACACCAGGGATAACATAATAGAAAAATCGCTGTTGGCATTGAAGAGCATTCCAAAAGAGCTCTATAAAAACTGTTTCGACAATTTGGGGAAACGATGGCGCTGGTGCGTTGAAGCAAGGGGGGATTAGTTTAAAAAGTTTTAATAATTTAAAAAAAATATATCTTACCTTTTTTTTTTATGGACCCAGTCCGGGAACTTATGGGACATACCTTGTATATTGGACCAGGCTCCCCTCGTCCCCCTCGTCCCCATGGAAGATCGCTCTGTCGTTCAACAGACCATACCAGAACACCTCCAAGCCCCTGGCATCCGCCCCGAGGTACTACCAGAACAAGCGTCTGCCCCAGGTATCTGCCCCTAGATGACCTTAAACTCCAAATCCTTAGCCAAAACCGGTCTATCCAAGGAAAACATACAATATAGGTACAGATACAAACAAGAATAGGACATAAGACGGGAGGCCAATATTTTTCAATTGACACAAGCCAGGATACGTAGCGCGAAGTCAGGTTTGTAAGAATTGTGGAAGAGGGCCCGTAGTTACACAAGACAAGGTCGAAGAAGAACGAGACCTCTGCTGTACGCTTATGTAAATAATATAACGCACTCAAATTTCCCTACAAGAAATGCAAGATATGCCGCATTGGAAGATTCAAACTAAGCATCGCGACTGAGTCTCTCAATCAAGTCGACCATAAATGGATTTAAAAAGTTTGACTCCAATAATAAAATAAACATTATCGTGGATTGAATCGGTATCTGCGAAGCTTTGATTGATACAGGCGCCATTTTTCAATGTCGACCTTAGTATAGCTCTTAATAAAGGTCTTGAAATAATAAATCCTTATAAAATGTACTCCAGACCCGATGGCAAAGAATTAGATATCGTAGGAAATATTGTTTTAAATATAAAATTTGATGACAAGGCAATTACACATCAATTTTTGTAAGGAGAACACATTTGCGAATATTTTTACTTGGACGAGATTTTCTAAACAAAATAACGCAATGATTGATTGTCAACGTGAAATAATCAAGTATGATTCTACAGGAAATCGTAACGTAATCATATATCAACAGAAGAAAATAAAAAGTGCAAAGGATATGATTATACCAGAACCTTCTATTATATTGATCAAGGCATTTTTAGTAGCAGAGGTGGCGAATACATCATCGAAAAAAGCCACAAACTGTTTCAAACAAATGGACTTCGTTTAGCAAGAATCTTAATAAATGTTGTGAATAATGAAACATATTTCTAGATAACATACCCTTATCTACGACCTTTATAAAATATTAAAAAATCAAACATTGTGCTTTGGAAGCCAGCCAGCCGAAGTGAATCTTATGGAAGAAGTAAACAAAAGGAGCATGAAGAACCTCAATTTCAGATAAACGAAAATTTATTATATATACGGAATAGGAGCAATTGAAACAAGTTTTGGAAAAGTACGCGGATTAGTTTTCATCGCGATTAGGAAGATCCAACTTAGCAAAACATCAGATTGATACAGAAGGCGCGAAACCGATCAAACACAAGCCGTATAGGGTGAGAGCTGAAGAGCGTGAAATCATAAAAGAGCAAATTGATGAAATGATCAGAGACGACATAATTAGACCATCCTCGAGTCCATGGTCCTTCCCCGTAATATTGGTCAAGAAGCGAGATGGTAAGTACAGATTCTGCGTTGAATACAGAAAATTGAATGATGTAACAATTAAGGATGTTTACCCAATTTCCAGAATTGATGAAGTATTGGACACACTTCAAGGATCCAAATACTTTTCAGCAATTGACCTTAAATCAGGATATTGGCAAATAGAGTTTGAGGAGATAGATAAGGAAAAGACAGCCTTCACTACAGCACATAACCTATAGGCCTTCAATGTAATGCCCTTCGGGCTATGCAATGCCCTTGTTACATTTGAGAGCAACATGGAAATTGTGCTTGGAAATCTTAGATGGCAAATTTGCCTCTGTTATCTAGATGACGTACTCACATATAGCTCGAATTTTTACAGAAATCTCAAAAGAATAGAAGCTATTTTAAGATGTTTTCGCGAGGATAATTTAAAATTGACCAATAAAAAATGCCAATTCGCTTTCGAAGAACTGGAGATTCTTGGCCATATAACTAGTCAGCATGGAATAAAACCAGCGGAGCATAATATCAATGCTATTAGAGATTTTCTCGGTCCGAAAAGATAAAATAAGTTCGATATTTTTAGGAATGTGCTCATATTAGAGAAAATGTATCAAAGGTTTTTCGAAAATTTCTGATCCATTAACCAGTCTTATAAAAATAATGTACCTTTCAACTGGACAGAAAATCAAGAGAGAGCATTTCAAACCCTTAAAGTAACATTGATAAATGCTCCAATATTAGGGCACTTTGATCTGAATGCAACTACTTACATTCATACTGACGCAATTAACATCGGCCTGGGTGCAACATTAGTCTAAATATTCAGCGATAAAGAAAAAGTGTTCTCATATTTAAGTCGACAATTGAGCAACCTGAGCAAAATTATTCGAATACCGAAAAAAAAGTCTAGCTGTTTTGTGGTCAATGTCCAAGTTACGACCCTATCTATATGGAAGGCACTTCAAAATCGTAACTGATCATCATGCACTATGCTGGCTTAAGATTCTGAAAGATCAGACCGGCCGATTAGCATGATGGGCACTGAAGATTCTGAAATATAATTTCGAAATTATGCACAAATTGGTTAAAAAACATCTGGACGCTGATGATCATTTTAAGGACCCTTACCAGAAAACAAATGGAACGAAGATCATTAAAGACTATTTCTGAATCATATAATAGGCGAGAAGGATGATTTTATTGAGAATATTAAAGAGAACATGAGTAGAAACAAGCTTTCAATTACACATAACTTTAAAGAATAAAATGGGTGTCTCTACAAGAAAAATCCGAATCCTGAAGGTAAAGCATGGTTGCTGGTTGTGCCAAGAAGAGAAGGAAGGAAATCATGAGTGAATACCACAACCATATGCTGAATCGGCATCTGGCCGTCGCCAGAACTACTTACTGATTGAAGAACAAATACTTTTGGACTTCCACTCTGAAAGATGTTTTCGAATTTATAAAGACGTGTTATCTTTGCCAGAGTCTGAAAGGTTCAAATCACTTGCTTTCTTTGTGGCCCCTTGCCATCAACGAAAAGAAGAAGAAAGTGGATAATTGTGTTGATTGATTATTATACCAAGTATTCTGAAACAAAGACAGTATCAGAAGCAACCGTGAAAGAAGTATCTACATTTCTAATCGAACATATTATTTTACATCACAGGGCCCCAGGATATCCTATTAGCGATAGAGGTTCACAAATCACTAGCAATTTGATGAAGGGGGTAATGAAAATGTGCAAAGTTAAACATTGCTTCACAACGAGCTACCACCCTCGGACTAACAGACTAATGGAACGGCTAAATAGAACTTTAATTAATATGGGCAGCATGTATGTGAACACAGACAAGAAAAACTGGGACGAAATCCTCCCTTTTATCACCCACACTTATAACCACCATTCATGAAACCACAGGCTTCTCTCCATTTATCCTGTTGTTTGGAAGGGAACCCATGTCCCTCTTAAACGAGGAGAATATTCCAATGGACAGTAACTTGAATGATTGCAAAAAATATATAGAAAACTATAGAAATCTAGATAAAATTGCAAGGACAAGACAGGTAATCGTTATCAACTCAGATAAGATTCAGGAAAGAATGAAAATAAACTATGACAAAAAACACAATGAGAAAATCTATCAACCGGGACATTTAATGGCAGTTTGGACACCAGTCAGGAAAATCTGAAAATGTAAAAAACTATTGAGAAAATATTTTGTCCCATATCGAATATTAAAGAAGCTGACTAACATAAATACTTATTTGAGTCGAAAGATAATCCTTGCCAAGACCCATTGATTGTCCATGTCTCAAGGCTCATACCCTATTTTGGAAGAATTGATGAGGTAACTCACGATGACGTGACGACCTCTGGAGAGGTGGAAGTTTTGCATCATGGCTAATTGTTATTTTGCTTATTAAATAATTTATTTGAAAAAGTATAAACACATTTATATTAAACAAAATAAAAGATATCAGAACTTATAAAATAAAAGAAGTTTTTTATTTACTTTAAAAATATTTACATAAAAACAATTTAACAAAACAAATCTAATCCAAAAATTAAACAATCAAAATTTACGTATCTCTCGACAGAATGTATTTACTTTAACCTAGTCAAAACCCAATAAATAAATAATTTAATTAATATTTAATTATTTTTATTATTATATAATTAATTATTTTATAATATTATTTAATATTTAATTATTAATATTTAATTATTTTTATAAGTCCATTTACATCAACTCCCCCTTTTTAAAATAGCAACACTTATTAAGATACATATCTATCCGGTGGTCTCCTCTCTCGTAGTGGATATCTCCGCGAAGGTGTAGATTCAGCCGGTGGTCCAGGTGTAGATTCTTCTACTATTGTAGCAGGAGTCAGGGGACTTGACGTCTGAGGCCTTGGGTAGCTTATTCTTTCTTCTGATGACGAAACATCCTTTCTCTCCATACTTCTACTCATATAGTTAGTGTGTACTTTCTTTTCAATTCCATCAGTTTCTATCATACAGCTGTTGCGCTTCCTACTATTCTCTTTACAATCCCAAACATCCATTTTGGTTTTCCTCTTTCCATCCATCTGTATCTTACTCTATCATTTATTTTGTAGCTATTGCTCTGTTTTTATTTTTCAATCTACCTACTCTTACTGATTTCTTGCTCAACATGGAAATCTTCGTTTTAATCTCGCGATTTAAAAATATTCCAGCAGGGGATTTTTCCGTTCTAGTCAAAGGACTCAATCTATATGCATATAATGCCTTTATCAAAGCAAACTCAAGGGGTAATTCTCTTTCCTCCGAAATAATTCTTCTCGTAGTTTTTTTAATCTCTCTTACAGACACTTCGGCTAGTCTGTTGCTCTCTGGATGGTAGGCGGGGCTAAACATCGCATGTATGCCGTTTCTTTCGAAAAATGTCTTAATTTCCTAACTTCGAAACGGGGGCCCATTATCCATTACCGCCACCTCCGGGATACCATATCTCGCTAAACATTCTCTCAAAAAGTCTATGCAGAATCCCGCCGATGTATTTGGAACCATTTGACATTCTATCCAATTAGGATGCGCATCCACTAATATTAAAAAGGTTTTTCCCGCAAAATTGAAATAGTCAAGATGAATCTTCTTCCAAACTTTGTTTGGTGGAGTCGACTCAGTAAATTCCTGGTTTGGCAGCTTTGATGTGTTTTCCATACAAATGCTACAGCTTTTAGACAATTTTTCAATTTGCTCATCCATTTCTGGCCAATAGACAGAACTTCTGGCCAGAGTCTTCATTTTATTTATTCCAATATGATTTTCATGAATGATATTCAAAAAATATTCTCTTAAGGAATCGGGGATTATCATTTTATTTCCGAAAAATAGGCAATTCTTACTATTGTTATCTCGTTTTTAATTCTAATATAAGGTTTTATATCTACATCTGAGTCAATATCATACTTATCATACTTGACTAATTTATATAGTTTTCTAAGAGTTGGATCTTCTTGGGTTTCGTCCGATACCAAGACGTAATCTAATATTGAATTTTCTATTGATAATATTTCTCCCATTTCCTCTTCTTTCTCCCTTTTTCAGGATTTGGAAATCTTGAAAGAAAATCTGCAAGAGGTATTTCAGTTCCCTTAGTATATTCAATTTCAAAATTAAAATTTGATATTGAGAGTGACCATCTATGTAATCTATTTGCCACTAAGGCTGGTAAATTATTTTTATCGCCAAAAATGGCTAGTAATGGTTTGTGATCTGTATTAATAATAAATTTTCTTCCGTAAAGAAATTGTTTTAGCCAGTTTAAGGTAAAGAATATTGGTAAACCTTCTTTTTCTATCTGGGAATATTTCTTTTCTGTGTCATTTAGTGTTCTCGAAACAAAAGTAATTGGTTTCTCAATGCCATTTACAATATGGGAAATATATCCTCCTATACCATAGTTTGATGCATCACAAGTAATATAAAGAGGTAAATCTTGCGAATAATGCGTCAAACAAGTTTTTGTATTAATCAAATTTTTCAAATTTTTCGAAAGCCTGATCATGTTCTTTTTTCCAATTCCAATTATAACTTCTTTTCAATAAAGATAATAAAGGATTTGGATGTATGGATAAATTTTAAACAAATTTACTGTAAAATGACAACATGCCCAAGAAAGATATCAATTCTGAAATGTTACTCGGTTTAGGACATTTTTTTAATACTGTACAATTTATCCTCAAGGGGATAGATTCCATTTTTATTTATTTTATGTCCCAAATAATTGATTTCATCAACAAAAAACAGAGATTTTTCTTTATTAATTGAAAAATTAAAATTAGATAATTTATTCATGACTGTCTCAATATCTGAATTATGCTCATTTACATCAAACGATGCTATAAGAATATCGTCTAAATTTATTATCACATTTTTAAGACCGGAAAAAATATTGTCCATAGTTAATTGGAAAATAGTCGCTCCGGATTTGATACCGAAGGGCAGCCTTTTATATTTAAAAAGGCCTTTATGAGTAGAAATAACTGTCAATTTTTGAGATTCCTCGTCGAGAAGTGTCTAATGGAATGCGCTTGAAAGATCAATTATACTAAATAAACTTTACCAAAAAAAGAATGTAAAACATTATCGATGTTCGGTATCAGTTATTTGACATTTTCAATAAATGGATTTAAGGTTCTCTTAAAGTCTGCACAAATTCTAATTTTGCCGTTTTTCTTAGGGACGCATACTAGCGGTGAAGCTATTGGGCTATCCACTACATTTACAATAATATCATTATTCAATAAAAATAATAGTTCTTCTTCAATTAAATTCCTAATAGCAAAGGGAGCAGGTTTAAATTTATAAAATTTTGGTGCAAAATTATTTTTTACATTAATGTGTACGGAAATATCTTTTATTGGCAAGACTATAACTTCGAAAAGTTTATAATATTGTGAAATATGAATGCATCGCCATTTGGAAAGGATGCGCGGGGGGAGGCCCGAGAACAGGTAGCGCGCGCTGAGAACGAACGGCTCGCGCGCCGCCAGCCTGGAATAATTAAAAACTTTTGTAAACATACTGCGCTAGCTCCCGTTATTCTCTTCTTTGTAACCTTACTTCAAATAAACTATATTTAATCTCAACATCGAATTCTATTTAATTTATTCTACTCTACAAAGTGGCGGAGATCAGCTGGGTACCTAAAGAAGAAGAACGCTCTATTAGAAGAAGCAGAAGATTACAAGGACTAACCCCCGATCTGCCCAAGAAAAAAAAAAGATTTAATGGGGCTGCTGTTGTCTTTTAAAAGAGTTTTCCTTCCCACGATGAAAAACGCAAACAAGGTACATAACAGAGTGAAGCACAGAATTCACACCGGCGACCATCCCCCTATAATGCAGCGCCCATATCGGGTATCTAAAAGAGAGCGAGAAATAATGCAGAAGGAAGTAGATACCATGCTTGAAAGAAAAGTAATTCAGCCATCTGAGAGTCCCTGGTCAGCCCCTGTGGTGCTGGTCAAGAAGAAAGATGGCACATGGAGATTCTGCGTGGACTTCCGGCGGCTAAATCACATCACCAAGAAAGACGTTTATCCATTTCCCCGCATTGATGACGTTCTGGATCATCTGTCATCCGCCAGGTATTACTAGACCATGGACCTGAAGACCAGGTACTGGCAGGTGGAGGTGGACGAGCGAGACCGCGAGAAGACTGCCTTTGTTACTCCGGATGGGTTGTACGAGTTCATGGTAATGCCGTTTGGATTGTGCAACGCGCCTGCCACATTCGAAAGGATGATGGATAATGTGCTCATGGGCCTCAAGTGGAACATTTGTTTGTGCTATTTGGCCGACATCGTGGTCTACTCTGATACCTTTGAGAAACATTTAGAACGTCTGTCTAAGGTTCTGAGCTGTCTTCAACAAGCGGGGCTTACAATCAATCCGGATAAATGTCTGTTTGGATCAACAAGAATAAAAATCCTGGGTCATGTGGTAGATAAGGATGGCATACAACCCGACTCCGAAAAGGTCTAAGCCATAAAGAAGTTCCCTGTACCCAAGTCCGTCTGTGGTATTCAAAGCTATTTAGGGTTGTGCTCCTACTACAGAAGGTTTATCAATAATTTCTCCAAAATCGCTGCCCCTCTACAAATTCTTCGGAAAAAAGATCAAAAGTTTATTTGGACACAAGAGCAAAAGGATTCTTTCGAGTTCCTGAAGAAAGCTCTGATGCAGAAGCCGGTACTAGGACATTTTAAAGAAAGTGCCATCACCAAACTTCATACTGACGCCAGTAGCTATGGCTTGGGTGCTGTTCTGGTACAGATCCAGGAGAATCAAGAAAATCCTATTGCTTATGCCTCCAGAACACTTTCCAAGGCGAAAAAGAACTACTCCACCACTGAACGAGAATGCCTAGCAGTCATTTGGGCAATTGGAAAATTTCGTCCATATTTATATGGAAGGCCCTTTGAGGTTGTTTCGGACCATCATTCTTTGTGCTGGTTGGCTGGTCTGAAGGACCCTTCTGGAAGACTAGCAAGATGGGCCCTCAAACTGCAAGATTTAGACGCAACCATCACCTATAAAAGCGGGGTCAAGCACAAAGACGCGGATTGCCTATCGAGATACCCGCTGCCAGAGTCGCCTGCTCTGACGTCGCTTACTTTAGTAAGAGAACAACAGAATCTAGATCCTGATATAACAAAAATTTCAAATGCCTTAAACCAGGGTGAAGGGGCCGAGAGATTCGAAATGAAGAACGGTCTACTCTATAAGCGTAATTTTGATCCATTGGGTAGACGTTTGCTGTTGGTTATACCGAAGTGTATGAGACCAGATATCCTGAAGGAGTTCCACGATGTTCCGACCGCGGGCCACCTAGGTTTTGCAAGAACCTACGACAGAATAAGAAAGAGATACTTCTGGCCGGGACTTTACAACAGCGTTCGACGTTATGTCGCCCATTGCAAGGAGTGCCAGCGAAGAAAGGGAGAAAACAAACTGCCTGCTGGAAAACTAATTCCCATTCAAACCCCCGTCATTTCCGTTCCAGAAAATAGGCATGGACCTGCTTCGGAGGTTTCCCCTTTCGGACAAAGGAAATCGATGGATAATTGTATGTACAGATTATTTGACCAAATATGCAATCGCCAAAGCCCATTGCCATCTGGTACGGCTGCAGAAATCGCGACTTTCATACTGGAAGAAGTAATTTTGAAGCATGGCGCTCCACGCGAAATAATAACTGACAGAGGTCGGGCCTTCATGTCTCAGATGGTCAAAGAAGTCACTTCCCGTTGCAAGATAAGCCACCTTTTCACCACGGCTTATCACCCTCAAACAAACAGATTGACAGAGAGGCTGAATAAGACCCTGGGTGACATGCTATCCACGTATGTGGACGCCGAGCAGAGGGATTGGGACAGCGTTCTGCCGTATGTCATATTTGCATACAACACGGCCCAACAAGGAAGTACCAGATTTTCTCCTTTCTTTTTGGTTCATGGTCGCGAGGCCGAGACCCTTCTTGATGTCCTGCTGCCTTACGAAGACGAAACATCGGATCATGACTTTGGAGGTCAGATGGTAACCAAGGCAGAAGAAGCACGGCAGCTCGCTCGGATACACATTTTGAGAGCCCAGGAGAATAACAAGTACCATTACGACCAGGTGCATCTATCTGTTGAGTACCGTGTTGGGGACCTCGTCTGGGTGTTCACCCCTGTTCGAAAGACAGGGTTGTCCGAGAAATTACTAAAGAAATACTTCGGGCCGTATAAGATAACGAGGAAGGTGTCGGAAGTGAATTATGAAGTGGAAGCTCTGGAACAAAGTTCAAGACGGAGGAGAGGCAGCCAGAAGGACGTCGTCCATGTGCTCCGGATGAAGCCCTACAGAGATCCTGGCCAACAGCTGGTGACCGAGACTACAATAGCTGGGACAGCGAGGACGCTGTCGACATCCTGGAGGGAGGGCTGTGAAATATGAATGCATCGCCATTTGGAAAGGATGCGCGGGGGGAGGCCTGGGAACAGGTAGCGCGCGCTGAGAACGAACGGCTCGCGCGCCGCCAGCCTGGAATAATTGAAAACTTTTGTAAACATACTGCGCTAGCTCCCGTTATTCTCTTCTTTGTAACCTTACTTTAAATAAACTATATTTAATCTCAACATCGAATTCTATTTAATTTATTCTACTCTACAATATTTATTAAAAATTAAAATAGTATCAGAATTATTATTTTGTTGGACATTAATTTGTACCATATCAAAAAATACTATCCATTCTTTTCATATGAGAAATTTATTATTTTTAATATCTGTTACTATTAAGTTTAAATGGCCTATTTTATTTTAAAATCTTACTTCTACTTTACATTCTCCAATAGAGGAAATGCCCTTTCCTTGATAATCAGTTAAATAACATTTTGACGGAAACAATTTAATATGTTCAAAATATCTCAAAAATAGATATTTTGACATAGTTGTTAAAGCCGCAACAGTGTCAATTTCTGCTAAGAATTTTATGTAGAAGACATACAAAATACTCTCAAATTTATTAGTCAGATATTCTATATTATTGATGGACTCACATCATTATTTCTTGAAAATGATTCTGGGTGGGCAGATGCTTCACTAGATATTCCTCTCTTTCTTGGTTGAGAATATCCTTTCTTAGATTTTGAATGACATACAGTTGATATATGTCCCAATTGTTTACAAGACTAGCAGAAATAATTTTTTAAAAATATTTGTCCGAATGATGATTCATCTTTCCACAATGTTTGCACTTAGAATGTAATTTGTTTATTTCTTTAGTTTCAGCACAATACTTCATTTTCAGCACATTACAATCTACCGTTTCTATTGTGGTAGCCATATTTACTGCCATATTAAAAGTGAGCTCAGGCTCTTGCAGTAATCTTTTCAAAATAACTTGACTAGAAACTCCTGAAATGAACTTATCCCTTAGGTGTTCTTCAAAATTTAAGCCAAAGTTACACCTATTAGCCTGTTTTTTTTTTAATTTAAGGACATAGTCTTATATTTTCGCCATATTCCCGAACCAATTGGCTGAATTCATATCTTTCAAAAATGATATTTAGCTTCGGTGTATAAAATGAGCAATTATAACACTCACAATTTCTTCGAATTCTAATGCACAAACATCTCTAGGTGCGATCAATTCTTTTAGAATACTATAAGTATTCGCTCCAACAGACATAATAAAAAGGGAACAATCTTCTTACCTTCGATTTCATTCACAGAGATGTACTGTTTGAATCGTTGAATATAATTTTCAAAAGGTTCTTCTTTCATTATATATGGTTCGAACGAAATCCTCGTTGCCATTGTTATTTTGCTTATTAAATAATTTATTTGCAATAGTATAAACACATTTGTATTAAACAAAATAAAATATATCAAAATTATAAAATAATAGAAGTTTATTTATTTTCTTTAAATATATTTAAATAAAAACAATTTAACAAAACAAATTTAATCCAAAAATTAAACAATCAAAATTTACATATCTATCGACAGAATGTATTTACTTTAACCTAGTCAAAACCCAATAAATAAATAATTTTATTAATATTTAATTTTTTAATTATTTTTTATTATATAATTATTATTATATAATATTATTTAATATTTAATTATTAATATTTAATTATTTTTATAAGTCCATTTACATCACTAATGAACCTATTTTATTTTAATTTGTAATACATTTTTCATATATTTTTAATTCAAATTTATATTTTATTTTTATTTATTTTATTAAACAGAATATATCTATTATAAACAGAATATATGTATTATAGAATCACCGTTTTTATTTTTGTACACTGTGTGACTTCACTGCTCTCTTTGATGTGAGAAATAAATAAATTTTTCTGGAGGCTACTTAAAGTAGTTATCTCATTATTCCCTAATATATATTTGATTGATGGTTGAAACACGCTCTGTTAAACATGCATCTCCTGATTGGGCAACTAAAAGTTTCTGATGGCATGCGCCATCTGCCGGTACAAATATCAAATATTCGTTGACTTTTAAATTATTCAATTAATAAAAAATCAACGGAGATTTGATATTTATTCCGACAGATGGCGCAAGCCATCAGAAACTTTTATTTTGAAATCAGGGGGAGGAAGGGGATTTTTCTCTATTTATCTACCTGATACAAGTACAAAATCACATTTATACTATATTTTTCATATATAAATATAGCGTTACCATTTAACATTTTATTGTCAAAATCTGGAAATCTACTGATTACAAAATGAGCATATTCTTTATTTTGATTATTTATATTTGTTGGAATATTTAGCTAGCAATACACTTGTTATTTTCTCTTATATTCATGGACAAAACTTATAGAAGTGGAAAGTCTTTGATATTGCCGGTCGTCTTTATTGTTTTAAGAAAACAAAGGAAATTTCGTATTTATATTTCCCGTGTGTCTTCAATAAAGGTCACTGTATATTAAATATCTCTCAGAATTATTGTCTGAATCTCAAAAGACATGTTAAAAGGTACAACTTTCATAATTTTTGTCCATGAGTGTATTATAAAGGATTTTCTAAAAGGTAGTTCAAAATACACGCTTTTAAATATAGAAATATTACCGTTTTTTTATGAAAATAAAAAGGAGCTTTTGCAGAGATGAGACGAGTCTGAAAGATCTTGTGTGTAATATAATGATTTATTTTTAAAATTTAGGAATCGATTACGATTACTAGGTGAAAAATAATACCTTTAAATTTCATAAATATTGTAATTAGATAGATATGTCACTTTTATACATTAATGTTTACCTGCCACGTGTGTTCCTTAGCTAGATAGTTACAGCCTGGATCGATATCAGAACGTGTCAACTCAATGTAGCTAGAGCTTCCGCCATAAAATTGTAGATTCCGCACTTTTTGAGGAAATATGAAAATAGCATAATACTCTAATGTGAAAAATAGTAAAACTACGAAATTGTACTGGGATAAGGTGCATAAATTAAGAAAAGAGGGCATCTCCTTATCGTCACCTGAAAGTTGCTGATGGCTTGCGCAATCTGTTGGAATGAATATTAACTATTAGTTGATTTTTAATTATTATAGAATTGGCCAGATACCTAATCTTGATTATCAAGAATAGCTAACCGCGTACGCGTTTCGTGCTGATTGCCATCGTCAGCGTGATGCAATCTGTACCTCAACGATCAAGAAAAACTATCTGGTCATTCAGTCATCCTGATAAAATCATTAAAAGGGAATTTAAGGCTAGAAGTGCGTGAGAACACGAAACAATGTGAAAAAATAGTTAATTGTGAAATTTAACTGGGATAATTTTTAAAAATAAATTTGAGGATAGCTGAGTCAATTATTTGGCTATTCAATAACTGACAACAACTGACGTGATCGTAGCTGCCATCTGCTAACTTTCTTTTATTGCTTCCGAACTATTGATCGAATACACAAGCCAGACAATTGGTATTTATTGGAGATTTCCCTATATTACAACATCAAACACTTGTCCACCTTTTATTCACAAAGTTAAAAATAGTCTTTTTTTACAATGATGAATATTTTCTATTTAAACGAATAACATCTCAAATAAATTTGTTTTAAACTAAATAAGAAATATTATTGTTCTCACACACTTCTGGCCTTAACTACCCGTTTCATGATTTTTCAGGATGCTTGAATGACTAGTTTTTTTGTGGTTGAGGTACAGCTTGCACCACGTTGGCGAAGGCCAAGAGCCCGAAACACGTACGTGGTTATATTTTATTGATTAATAAAGAGTTGTATTTGGACACTTCTGGAAATAATTAAAAATCAACGAATAGTTTATATTAATTGCGACAGATGTCGTCAGAAACTTCCAGTTGCACGATAAGGAGATGTCTCTTTCTTAATTTATCTAAATAATACCAGTACAAAATAACATTTGCACTATTTTATTTCATTTATGTAATGTGTTTGACTTTGTGGCGACTACACTTTGCTTCAGCGACAGCGGCATCGGCGGGCGTCAACACTTCACTACGCATGCGCGTGGGACGTCATCAGAGACGCTGGACTTAGCGGTAAACAACAAGGCTAGTGCGGCGGCCGTTATTTCAACCGTTGCTTCTTTTCTCTTTATAATTTCTTGCGTTAAATAAATTAATCTTAATTATAATTTTATCAGCAGCCTTTCCATAAGCCACACAAACACAGCACATCATCAACCATCCTACAACTTTATAAATTTAATAATGTAAAGGATATATAATCTTTGACTATCTTTGAATATTATATATTTATTATCATATTGTTTCATTTAAATTATCATTGGAGTATATTTATTCAAATGGATTATATGATTTCTAAAATTTGTAACATTGATATAGGATTTTATCAAAATTCACTCTAAATTGAATAGACCTCTAATATTTGTGTTATCAAAAATATTTATAAAAACATTCTCAAAAACAGCTAGCATTAGATGCAACTCTACTAATATATTTTCTCCTCTCAAAAAATGATTATATGACTTTTTTGAAGATATGTGCCATTTGGAATTAAGAACCTACACTTCACAGGAATATTTTTATTTTATATTGAAATAACACAAACAAATTTATTTGAAAGATCAATTTTCTTAATGCGTTCAAAGTCAATAGTTTAGGTTTATTTTCGTATTTCAGAAGCCTCTCACCGAAATTTTCAAGATATTTTAAAGACTCGAAGTCTAACCATACTCCCTGTAAAATGTTAATATATCGATCTCATCCGCATACTTTAAAATATATATTTAAACTGGTTTATGTGACTGAAAGAGAGTGTTCGACAAAGAGATTGACATTTAATGAAGTTTAACACATCGAAAATATATAAGGCGATGATAATAAAGGACATTATCATTATCTACAGGTTGGAAATCGAGTAGATGAGCAGAATGATACAGCTACCTTGAAAGAACTTCTAAGGGCAGAAGACTGTTCAGAAAATCAAAAAAGCTGATTCATTTACATATATATCTGTACGATATGTTGGTTAAATATTAAAAATATGAATGAGAAGGAATTTTTTTTCAAGACTGGTGTCAACAACTCATTTCACAATATTCGAATTGCAAGAAGAGTGTTCCATTTGATAAAAAAATAAACTCTAAGTCTCTTATTAATCACACATAGTACATATATTCACAGAGAAAGATCATTCCTACTTCTTAACCATATTTTAGAACTTACAAAACCCTATTATTTGTAATAAAAAAGTTCAGACACGACCTTGATAAAATCCTTATAAATTTACAAGGTTTCAATGAAAGATTCTTATTTTATTGTGCTTATTCTCATAACTTTCTACATGATAATTTATTTATAATTATTTGCAATATATATATGGCGCTGAATTAATAATTTAACTCTCTCTATATATCAAATGTTTAGTTCTGAAGTGTCCAATGTCGTCCTTTACAAAGGTTTAAAACTTGTGTAAATCAAAATGGTACATGGTAGGATAAATGGTACAACGCCTACATTTCTAATAATGGTAGATCCTGGTCTAAAAGGAATGTATTTCAGATGAATTATTATATTGTCTCAAATGGAGCAGTGTTCAAGTTTAATTTCTAAATACGTCTACGCACATTACCATTATTTCGTATTTGCCTTTTGTGCATCTCAATGACGCTATAGTAGTAGGCTTGCAGCTTCCCATCACCTGACTTCTACTTTGATCCTCCAGACACACAATATAAAGCTTCCATCTAGTCGCACTATTCCAACTGTATTTCGAATAGAAGGCTAGCAATGTAAGTCTTTCCTTTATTTCTACCTTTTTATTAATTTGTTTAATTATATTGATTTTTTTTTAATTCTGGAAATATGTACATTTTCATTTATCATATTTTCATGCTCTTCCTAACAAAGGGAATACTTCGAAAAAATTACTTCTTTATTTTCTATTTTTGTTGTGGCATGTGCAATGCTTGAGATGCTTATATATATATATATATATATAGGTATGATAATTTTTTCTACAATATTTGTAAAAATTATTTAAGAAATATTATGTCTTAAAATTCAATGCTTGAGTACAGGTATGGTTGTAATTTTTATTTCATGTCATATAAGTGAATTTTGATTCTAGGTAGTGTTATTTTCAGATATTGTGTTATTAATCATTGGAATATAGTTTGTATCATGCTGAAAGTTTCTACGTGTGTTTGGTGATATTATGGAAATTTTTCCCTAAAAAAGGTTTGTGCTTATTTTGTGAGGATTTGAATTTTAATGGTTTGTATATATTTTGTTGTAATAAAAGGCAGTTGTCTCATATAATACTCTTAGTATTTTGTTTTAATATTCAATTTTGTTTAAAATTGTTTTGTAAGTTTTGAAAGAATACATCTTAAAGTTTGAAGCAGTCTTATGTAGGTAACTTTGAAATATTGATTGGTATGTGGAAATTCTAGTGAACAAAAGTAAATAGATGGTTAATCATTAAATAAAATTAATATAAATTAAATATAATAATGTGAATTATATATAAACTCTGTTTGAGAGAGATTGATGAGCCAAGTTCCATACGTTAGCTCGCCAGCACTTGGCATCAGTGACTGTTCCAATCCAGTACATTCCTATTTTCTGCTCGATTTTTTTTCTTTAAGAATTGCTTTGAATGACCCAAATTATTTTGAATTGATTTTCACATCTATTATTTGCAGCCATTTTAAAATATATTTAGAAAATATAATAATTCAAGAAATCGAAAATAGAATGGTTGCCTAAATTAATACAATTTGGTCAAAATCAATGGCCAAAAATAGGTTAAATATTTTTTCAAGAAATGGTTTCATATTGCCAGTTTAACAGATTATTTATGGTTTTTGAACTGGAATTCAAAATCGATTATAAAAATAAGAAATATAATAACGAGTTGATATGCAAAAAGGCACTTCTAAATTTTTAAAAGACTTGAAAAGCATCGATACAATTCATAGTTTGGATTCCTTGGAGCGAATGCTATGATTCATATCTGATATAGAAGTTTATTAGCAGATCGGAATTCAAATACATTGCAAATATAATATCAAAATATATATTATTTAGATGCATAAATTGATAACAAAAGGACGAAATATGTATTAATAGGTATTAATTATTTTTTCAAATGAATAGGGTATTTACGCAATTTTGGCCTTAAATATCCTTTTCTTGATTTCTCAGGAAACCTCTTGAGGCAAATATTTGATCTTAGAGATACAGCCTGCACAAAGATGATGATGGCCAACAGCCCTAAACGCTTACGTGGTTGACTTTTCTTTATTTATCAAGAAAATAGGTCGGCCCAATATCAGAGAACAAATTAAATAGACATTTAGTTTATATTTGTTCCACTAGATGGCGCTTTGTCATCTAAAATTCTCACGTGAGCGGTCAGGATAGGGCCCTTGTTTGTTTATAAAATAATATAAATTGTATTTAGAAAATTTAAAATGATCATTAGTAAATTTCTGTGTGCAGGGTGTGTTTTACTCTGAGAATCTGGTCGATGCTGTTAATGGCCTCTGTCGTCTATGGTTGTAATGATATTGAGGGCTCCAAACTAGTCGGCTGTTCATGTGAGGAAGATAACAGTTTAAAAGACTATCCGGCTCTTCAATGTGATAATATGAGTGTCCCAGACAACCTTATCTACAGCCTCAAAGTCCTCGAGACGTCCCACGTGCCAATCATAAGTCTATTTATACAAAAATCTACTTTAACGCGTCTTCCTAAGAATATATTTGATGGTGTTCCTTTTAAGAATTACTACATTATAAAATCTAAAATTCCATCTATAAATTCGTATCTTTTTGATAGCGTTAATAACAATATTGAATCTTTTTCCATTATCCAAGGTTCATTTACAAATGAATGGCAGGGTAGTTTTATGAAAAATCTTAAAAATCTTCATGCATTTTCGATATTAGATTCTAAATTAGCTAACCTATGGAGTGACATGCCACAAGACATTCCTCTCTCTGTCAAAGCTATCTTATTTCCCTTTAATCGGCTTACGGAAATAAAGCCGAAATATTTTATTCGAACGCGTGCTAAATTTTTTGAGCTTTCTTTTAACCATATCTCGAAGTTGGCGCCTGATGCCTTTCCAGAAACCACGACAATTATCTTTCTCGAGTAAGTAATATTTTAATAAATAATATTCACATATAACATTTACTACCTCTTATGGCCCGCTACCTAGAGAAAAAATTGGAATTATTTTAACGCTACCTTCTCAACTCGAAACAACTTGACTAAGACAAGTGGACATATTGAATATTTTGAAAAGCTGAACCTTGCAGTTATGAAGAGCAGTACAAATTTCTAATACAGTATTATGATAGCATTTTCATAAGAGTTATATGATTTTAAATATAAATAAATAATTAAATAATGAAATGTATTTTTTTTTCCTCAAAAAGGAAAGCTAATTTATTTGTTCAGACAATTTCAATATATTTATTTCTAACAATTGATTTTGTTCGAATATTTATATAAATACAGAGGGTGATCCAAAGTCTTACACAACTTTAAAAATTAATAACTCAGCTAATATTCGCGCTAGACAATGCGGTAAACACCATTGTGTTCAGTATGCAATGGAATTTTAGGGCAAATAATGAAAAATTCGAAATTTATTTTAGTTACAATTTTATTCGCTAGATTGCGCTCTTCCAGATCAGATATTCAGCGGCCAAATATTTTGATAAATTGAAAAAATATAACTGACCAACATGTATTTTTAGACTTTGAATACCAAAAAAGAACCCTAATAATATCAAATGATAAATTAATAAAACACCATTTCGCCAAAGTTAGAAGATTTGGATGACGATTTTTAAATGCAATCGGAGATATGTGAAATAGGTGAATGCAAATTAAAACAAGTAGCAAAAAAGAAATGATACTTCAGATTCTGTTTTCTGGAATCCTTTGAGGCGATTTAAATTTTGAAAATAATAATTTTTAATTTTTCAATTCGACTCTCTCTCAGTATCGATTATATTTATTTTAATTCATTTGAAAAATATTTATACATCTCTGATAATTTATTTTATTCTGGAATGCCGTCACTACAGTATAAAGCATTCTTGGTGAATTTTGTTTATTACAATTCAGAATCTGCCACTGAAGCTTTACGAGCGTTTCGTTCCTTTAAAGGTATTTGAATCGGTAAAGGACCCATGAGTTGCTACTCTCTAAGGCGAATCTTGAAATTTTTTGTAAAGACTGGATCTCTGGAAGCAAAACCTCGGAGTGGAAGAGACTCAACATGCAAGTCAGTGGCTGTTAAGGTTTCACAGAATGTTGAAGCTAATGAAAGGTTATCCAAGTATGTAGAAGTAAGTGCTCGACAAATTTCTCGACAAACGGGGATTCCGTATGGAACAGTTTGGAGACACTAATGATTTTCTTTAAAATTTCTTGTACAAAATTCAAAGAATTCACGAGCTAAAAGTCGGCGATTTTGAGAAATGTCAAGAATTCGCTGCATGTGTTTTCCGGGAAATTGATATTGATGAAAACTGGCTGTTGAATGTTCTGTGGACAAAGGAAGCTCACCTTTCTCTGAACTGAGAGGTAAACATTCAAAAAACAGCCATATTTGGGCAACAGAAACCCTAGGATATTTACAGAAATGCCACTTCATCAGCCTAGAGTTACAGTTTGGTGTGGGATCACTTCTTTTTTTATTATTGGGTTATTTATCATTGAAGAAATCAATGGAACAACTTTTAAAACCGTTTCTGTAGCTGATGAACGTTATGTTCAACTTTTGAGAGAAAAGGGTATTTCCATATTGTAGGACAGACAAGCACCAAGCGAAATAACATTTATGCAAGATGGAAGACCTCCTCATATCTCCCGCGGTGCCGAACAATTGCTGAAGGATACATTTAGTGAAGATCGTAAGATGAGACGCCACTTTATACACCAGTAGCCTTCAAGATCACCAGACTTGACGCCTTGCGATTTTTGGTGATGGGAGTACATTGAGTCGCGTGTTTATCGATGCAGGCCTACCACATTGGCCATGTTGAAGGCTTCTATCAAACGGTACGTTTCATCAATTTCAACAGATATGTTATTCAATGTTGTCCAATCTGTCATCTATCGTCTGCAGGCGGTGTTTGAAAATGAAGGGCGCCACATTGAGCAAGGATTGTGACCTAATTCAAGAGAGAAGGCAGTTACCTCATTGTTATATAAGCTGCCATATATTATATTATCTACCTAAATTTTGCAGCTCTATATATCGGGTTATGGGGATAAGAAATGCTGTCCTCACATCTCGAATCTTTTTTTTTGTGAATAGTAATTTATTTTGTAGTCATTTGCTCACATCTTAAATTATGTCGTGCAGACCAAAGTGTTATAACTTTATAACTTCTCGAATAACACTGGTACACACAATTTTACTCCTTATGTTTAGTTTATCGCTTTTCTCTCATTAGAAAAATAGCATATGGGAATATATTCTCTGTACACCCCTAACTTTAGAAATTTCTCGCAAAAAAATAATATATATATATATATATTTTCCCCCCACGTTATTCAACGCGAATGGTCGATCTAAAAATGATTTTTATTTGAGAGGACACATTTAATTTTTTTTTTACAGTATAATAAGCAATGAATAACATTTGATAAGCCCATAGGATATTTGGAATGAAGTACGACAAATAGATTTTGTCACCTCCCTCTTTATTACATTTGTTATTCCTTATGCTATTTTTATAATTAGCGAAAGGCGATAAACTGAACATAAGGGGTGAAATTGTGTGTGCCAGTGTTATTCGAGAAGTTATAACTCTTTGGTCTGCACGACATAATATAAGATGTGAGCAAATGACAAACAAAAATATTAATGTTCATAAAAAAAATATTGAAGATGTGAGGACAGCCTTTATTATCCCCATAACCCAACACAAAGAGCTGCAAAATATTGGTAGATAAT
Source organism: Cordylochernes scorpioides (assembly GCA_030710605.1). Taxonomy (NCBI): domain Eukaryota; kingdom Metazoa; phylum Arthropoda; class Arachnida; order Pseudoscorpiones; family Chernetidae; genus Cordylochernes; species Cordylochernes scorpioides. The sequence goes on from CP092864.1 coordinate 48,417,102, forward strand.
ATAATACATGGCAGCTTATATAACACATGTTTGCTCAATGTGGCGCCCTTCATTCTCAAACACCGCCTGAAGACGATAGATGACAGATTGTACAGCATTAAATAACATATCTGTTGAAATTTATGAAATGTGGCGTCTGATAGAAGCCTTCAACATGGCCAATGTGGTAGGCCGGCATCGATAAACATGCGACTCAATGTACCCCCATAACCAAAAATCGCAAGGCGTCAGGTCTGGTGATCTTGGAGGCTACTGGTGTATAGAGTGGCGTCTCATCTTACGATCTTCATTAAACGTATGCTTCAACAAATATTTTTGCACCGCGAAAGATATGAGGAGGCCCTCCATCTTGCATGAATGTTATTTTGCTTGGGGCTTGTCTGTCCTGCAAAATGGGAATAACCTTTTCTCTCAAAAATTTAACATAATGTTCATCAGTTACACAATCGGTTTTAAAATTTATTCCATTGATTTCTTCAAAGAAAAATGGCCCAAAAATAAAAGAAGAAGTGAACCCACACCAAGCTGTAACTCTGGGGTGATGAAGTGGCATTTCTGAAAAACCTAGGGTTTTCTGTTGCGCAAAGGCGGCTGTTTTGAGTGTTAACTTCTCCGTTTAGAGAAAAGTGAGCTTAATCTGTCCACAGAACATTCGACAGCCAATTTTCATCAATATCAATTTCCCGGAAAACACATGCAGCGAATTATTGACGTTTCTCAAAGCTTTAGCTCGTTAATTCTTTGAATTTTGTACAAGAATTTTTAAAGAAAGTCATTAGTGTCTCCAAACTGTTCCATACGAAATCCAGTTTGTCGAGAAATTTGTCGAGCACTTACTTCTACATACTTGGATAATTCGCCGAAAAACCCATGGAGCGAATTTTTGACGCTTCTCAAAATCGTCGACTTTTAGCTCATGAAATCGTTGAATTTTGTACTGTTATTTTGTTTAAGAAAAATTCTTAGTTTCTCCAAACTATTCCATACGAAATCCCCGTTTGTCGAGAAACCTATTGAGCATTTACTTCTCCATACTTGAATAACGTTTCAATAGCTTCAACATTTGGGAACCCTAACAGCCACTGACTTGCATGTCGATTGTCTTCCACTACGAGGTTTTGCTTTCAATTTTTTTTTTCATTCGCCTTAGAAAGTACCAACTCATGTGTCCTTTGCTGCTTCGAATACCTTTAGAAGGTACGGAAAGCTTGTAAAGCTTCAGTGGCAGTTTCTGAATTACAATAAAAAAATTCACCAAGAGTGCTGTATCCTGTAATGACGGCATTCCAGATTTAAAATCAATTATCAGAGATAGATAAATATTTTCAAATGATTTAAAATAAATATAATCGATACTGAAAGAGTTTCGAATTTAAAAATTAAACATTGCATTTGAAATTCGTCATCCAATTCTTCTTCTTTAGCAAAATTGTGTTTTATTAATTTATCATTTGATAATATTAGGGTACTTTCTTAGAATTTAAAAAGGAAAAATAAGTGTCGAGATCAGTTATATTTTTTAATTTTCGAACAATTTGGCCGCTGAATCTCTGTTTTTTGTAGAAGGCCATCTATCGAATAAAATTGTAACTGATATCAATATCGAAATTTTCATTATTTACCCTAAAATTATCCATTGCATCCTGAACACAATGGTGTTTGCCGCGTTGCTCTAGCGCAAGTTATTCATTTTTAAAGTTGTGCAAGACTTTTGGATTACCCTGTATATATCGATATGTTATACAAATGTTAAAAATTCATAAATTCTAGAACAGTTATTCTGTTTAATTCGAACACCAGATGTCGCGGCCTTCCCTATTTAAATCTAATGTTGTTGTTTCCCGTAGGCCAGTTCAAATATTTCTGTACATATGTAAATACCTAATCTTTTATTTTCTTCTCTCTTTACGCCTCAATTCAGGTAATACTTTCACAAATTATGTATTTTTATTCTTTATTAGCACAATAAAGTAATCATATAAAAGGGCGTACCTGGATCTGTAAAGAAAAAAAATGTTTTTTCTTAAAATATTTCGAGAGATTGCTCCCTCTTTATAAATTTATTGCACAGTGAATTTAATTTACAAATTATTGTACATCATATGAAAAAAAATTTTTTCATTGGTCAAAAATAATTATTGATAATGATACATAAAAAATTAATAATAATAATAATGTTATAAAATATTTTTTGGTCGCAGTGGTTACAGCCTTCTCCACGCTGACGAGCGCCAACAGCGCGAAACGCGTTCGTGGATGGCTTTTCTTGATAATTAAAGAAATTGGGTTGGCCAAATATCACGGAGCAAGCTAAATGAACGTTTAGTTTATTTTTGCTCCACTAGATGGCGCTCTGCTCATGTGATCGTGGTCAGGAGATGCCTTTTTATTTTTAATAATAATAATATAATATAATATTTTGAAAATTAAAGGCTTTTTAGTAATGCAATATTTTATAATGTTTTTGAAACAAATTTAAGGAAATAAAAATAAGAAACAAATGAAGTTGACTGCGATTATTAGAAAAAAAAATTAAGTTAAAAGAGACAAATAAGGTTCGGGGATTTCTTCGTATCTATTTACACTAGCAGGGTCCTTCATTGATGCTATGGCCTCCAGGAACTTCCTCTGGTGCGAGTTCTGGATACCCCTGTAAATAGTGGAAGTATTTTCCCAATCTGGCTGATGTCCCGATCGGAGACCATGCTCCACCATGAAAACCATTCCTTTGCATACTTCCAAGAAGATTTGTGTTCTTGGAGTCTGGTCCCAAGGAAACGGCCTGTCTCTCCAATGTAGGATACATTTAAAATGAAAGGATTTAAAAGCACGAAAGTTTCTTTTATACATAATACACACTTCTACTGCCCTTACTGCAATGAAAAAAATATATTGGGAGGGCTTGGCTCATCAGTGGTGAACCCTCCCAGCGGTTTCGCCAATTTAATCCACCAGACCGCTTCTCAGAGCTCTAATACTGTATTGGACGATTCTGCTTATATACGCAGCACCGAAGGATGGAATCCCAGAAATGGTTTTCAAGAGAACTATGGACAAAAGCTTATAGGACAGTAGAATTACATTCAAATATTTGCATCGAGCAATGCTCTTCCGCAAACAATAAATACAAGGCCAGTTAGGCATAAATTAATACAAAGCGATAACGCGCCATCTGTACATATAAAATGAAAGGATTTAAAAGCACGAAAGTTTCTTTTATACATAATACACACTTCTACTGCCCTTACTGCAATGAAAAAATATATTGGGAGGGCTTAGCTCATCAGTGGTGAACCCTCCCAGCGGTTTCGCCAATTTAATCCACCAGACCGCTTCTCAGAGCTCTAATACTGTATTGGACGATTCTGCTTATATACGCAGCACCGAAGGATGGAATCCCAGAAATAGGTTTCAAGAGAACTATGGACAAAAGCTTATAGGACAGTAGAATTACATTCAAATATTTGCATCGAGCAATGCTCTTCCGCAAACAATAAATACAAGGCCAGTTAGGCATAAATTAATACAAAGCGATAACGCGCCATCTGTACATATAAAATTAAAGGATTTAAAAGCACGAAAGTTTCTTTTATACATAATACACACTTCCATTGCAGCTTTTACATGTGATCCTATACACAACGTCCTTTGTGTTCCCTATCTCCACTTTTTTCTTTGTAATTGTATTTCGGACTATAGTCTTTAAAGATGGTGCATTTTGAAAACAGTGGTTATTCCAGAAAATTTTAAAATATGAGCTATTCTCTAAGCTCCTGCTCCATATGGCATTATACATTTATTTTTCAATTATTTTTTGCTATGAATGCTATTAAGTTTATATGAATGTTTATTGATAAATTCCTTCGTATATCCATTCGATATCAATTATTCCTGGATAGTGTTCAATTCTATATATTTAAGTTTATCAGTGGAGCAATGAGTCTAATGGCTTCCTACCCTTTTTAGATATACTTTTCGAAAATAAATTAAATTATCTTCAAACCACTGTTTTTAGAAAACCTAGTCACTCACCAGTATACCTCCATGCCAACTCCTTTGATCCTATCTCCTATAAAATTTCCCTTGTAAAAACTCTCACCAAGCGTGCCTTCACACATTGCTCCACTGATAAACTTAAATATATAGAATTGAACACTATCCAGGAAGAATTAATATCGAATGGATATACGAAGGAATTTATCAATAAACATTCAAATAAAATTAATAGAATTCATAGTAAAAAAGAATTGAAAAATAAATGTATAATGCCATATGGAGCAGGAGCTGAGAAAATACGCTCATATTAAAAAAAATCTGGAATAACCACTGTTTTAAAAAATGCACCATTTTTAAAGACTATAGTCCGAAAAACAATTACAAAGCAGAAAGTGGAGATAGGGAACACAAAAGACGTTGTGTATAGGATCCCATGTAAAAGCTGCAATGTATCCTACATTGGAGAGACAGGCCGTTTCCTTGGGACCAGACTCCAAGAACACAAATCTTCTTGGAAGTATGCAAAGGAAAGGTTTGCCATGGTGGAGCATGGTCTCCGATCAGGACATCAGCCAGATTGGGAAAATACTTCCACTATTTACAGGGGCATCCAGAACTCGCACCAGAGGAAGTCCCTGGAGGCCATAGCTTCAATGAAGGACCCTGCTAGAGTAAATAGATACGAAGAAATCCCCGAACCTTATTTGTCTCTTTTAACTTATTTTTTTCTAATAATCGCAGTAAACTTCATTTGTTTCTTATTTTTATTTCCTTAAATTTTGTTTCAAAAACATTATAAAATACTGCATTACTAAAAATCCTTTAATTTTCAAAATAATTTATTATATTATTATTATTATTAAATTTTTTATGTATCATTATCGATAATTATTTTTGACCGATGGCAAATTTGTATTCATATGATGTACAATAATTTGTAAATTAAATTCACTGTGCAAAAATTGATAAAGAGGGAGCAATCTCTCAAAATATTTTAAGAAAATATTTTTTTTTTCTTCACAGATCCAGGTACGCCCTTTTATATAATCTTATTTAATGCATCGCCTTTTGACTAAAACAATAAAGTAAATTCTGCTTCAAAACTATTTTTTTATTCTGTTTAAACGACTGCAAAACAATATCACAAACATACTTATGTATCCTCAACATAATCAGCAGGTAATAATTCTATATATCCTAAATATATCTCAAATTTTAATTTTTATAACAATAAGCGATAGGATGAATTTATCGTAACATAAATTTATATATATATATAAAGAGACAAGGGTCGCCTCTCCCGTCAAAATAGACGTCTAAAACCAGACGCCATCTATTGACCGTCGCCGCAACTAGCGGCCTCGGGTCGGTGACAAAGCCACAACACCAGCTTTGGCAAACTGAAAAGCGTCCACCTAGAGACCATGGTTTCGGGCTAATGGCCCTCGTCAGTCTAGGGCGGACTTTATTCCATGTTGTGGCTTTGTCACCGACCCGAGGCCGCTAGTTGCGGCGACGGTCAATAGATGGCGTCTGGTTTTAGACGTCTATTTTGACGGGAGAGGCGACCCTTGTCTCTTCAGATCAATTTCCTCCTTGCAAAATTTCCATCTATATTTTAGCCATAGATATGGCCCAGCCACTTTGCCGGTTAAACACCTCTTTGGCAGATTGTCAAGATTCCATTAGATCCCGTGCGGATCTCATGGAATAAAGTCCGCCCTAGACTGACGAGGGCCATTAGCCCGAAACCATGGTCTCTAGGTGGACGCTTTTCAGTTTGCCAAAGCTGGTGTTGTGGCTTTGTCATCGACCCGAGGCCGCTAGTTGCGGCGACGGTCAATAGATGGCGTCTGGTTTTAGACGTCTATTTTGACGGGAGAGGCGACCCTTGTCTCTTTAGATAAATTTCCTCCCAGCTAAATTCCATCTATATATATATATATAATTTTTATATTTTATTTTTTTCTTTCGTTTTTCATATATATATATATATATATATGTGATATCTTGGGACCTCTGGGACCAGTGTCACCTGATGCTAAACGAACCCCGATGTCACCTCTACCGTGCAGCCGTGGTGGAAGGCGACACAGCTGGGCCAAAGTTGAAATAAACAAACAGAGATTCCACTAAGAAGCGTCTGAACGTCATGAAGGAATGGGACGAGAAGGCTTCTGGCAGGAAAGGATTGATTACCTCTATAGGAGCGGCCAGCGCGGACTGGGACTTAAGGACTAACTAACTGAGCCTTGAAGCTTCAGGGTCCAGGCAAAATTGGAGTGGGCTCGATAGGCCTACTTTCTTATTCTCACTTAGACCTGATTAATTTTAACCTTAATTTTCTCCTGTTATTCTCCATTCCTTCTATCTGTACAGTTGCTATACTTTATTAGATTCTTACGCGGTACAGATTGATGTTAGTTGAGGCTTTCTATTTGCAGTAAAATAACAATTTATATACAGTCACGTGGGGAAATAGGTGGTAGTAGATATCTGGATTATTTACGACAATTCCATGGTATTAAATCATCATATATATATAATTAAAACATTTTATTGACGTCTAATCAATCATATACAAGAGTTAAAAGGGAAATAGGAAGAAAAATATTTACAGTCGAGGTCTCAGCGACTTAGAGCTGTTCTAAGAGCGGTCAGTTTCTTTAGGGTTTTCTGGTCGCCACCTTGAGCGCGCTCAATGACACATCCGATGAAGTTGAAGAGAATGGTCTTGTGTTCTGGCGGCATTTTCTGAAGTATTGTCGTACAGGCATCGGTGTACAGAATCATGCAGATGATGCGGTCTTCGTCAGTCGACTTCAGCATGGGACTTAAGATGGTCGTGTAGTTTAAATCTTTAAACAGGTCAAGGAGCCATTCCTCACGGTCTGTATCGTTGCGGATGCGCCGCGGAGGTGGAGAGGCCATTTCAGCTGGAGCCGGCTCCTCGCTCTCGAGTTTCTTGTCTTGCTGTGACGATGTCGTCGTTGGTGTCAGAAATTGGAGACTGTTAGTGTCGGTGTTAAGTTCCTGGCCCGTGGAGGATGATTTTGGCTTTTTTCCAAGGTCATTTCTTTCCTTGTGGAGGTTTTCTTCTTCTGAGGAATCCGTGAGCGGTCGCTTCATCGATGGTGTCTCGCTTGGTGTCTCCGTTGGTGGTTGCTTTGGAGTTCTTGGCTGTGAAACTGGATTTAGGGCGTCAGCGAAGGATCTTTTCACTGTTTCCCTGATCTGGGGGTCAAAAGGGCATTTGGTGTTCGTGTGCCCATGCCTTCTACATGCGGTGCACACCACATCCTCACCGATGAAGACCTTAAAGGATAGCTCCATATGGGTGATAGAAATCACGGCCGGCATCGGCGTTTTTTCTTTATTTCTAAAAACAATTTATCTTCTAAGCGAAGAGAGGTGTTTCAGCAAGGGATTGTCGGTTGGGAATGGGAGCGGGCGGATGCTCAGAACTTCGCCATAAGGTGTCAGAGTCTCCTCTATTTCCTGGTCCTGGATGAAGGCAAGGACGCCCGACAGGATGTATTTGCGGGATGGTCGAAAAAGTGGTGATGGGTAAACAATTCTGTCTCTGACTTTAAATCCATTGTTCAGGAGAGCTTCGGCCTGTTTCTGGTCTGCTACAGAGACAATGGCCTGACCATTAATTTTCCCCACAGAGTGGATGTTTTCAAATCCAATAATTTGACCGATACCGATCAGATGTTCTTCGGCAGATGCTTCTGCATGGACTTCAAACTGGATCGTCGCTTTTATTTCCTTACTTCTCTTTTCGTAAGTAGATTTTCTATTTTCGTCAAATTTCTTTTTTTCCTCAGATGAGAAATGTGGTTTTTGCCTTTGCAAATTTTCCAGTTGGTTTTCAGTTGTCAGTGGAGATGCAAATTTTTGCTTTGCGATATGCGAAAGTGATGATGTCACAGATGGATGACCAATGAGGCGATAGATGATGACGCAACAGCCGGCCCGGCCGTTGCCATGACGATGATGCAAAGTTACAACTTGTAACTTTGCTAAGTTATGGAAAATAGAAATAATTTGAAAATTGATGAATTTTTACAGAAGATGGCTTGAAATGATCCTTGAGTGAAGGCGAATAAGATGGTATAATTTAAATTTATATAAAGTCGATCTAAAGGGATGAAAAAGATATTAATGAAAAAAAAAAAACATATTCACACATATATATATATAAATCCTTCCTTATATCTATAAAAATGAAATCCAAAAATCGATGTTTGTTATCGCGTTGCGCAAAATCTACAATCATCAGCTACCTACATGCGAAATTTCATAATGATTGATTCTGTAGATTTTGCGCAACGCGATAACAAACATCGATTTTGGATTTCATTTTTATAGATATAAGGATATGTGAAAATACAATATAAAAAAAATAAAAACACATGTGCTTTTGGTCAGGTTATGCCTTCTTTATTATACACTGGTGTCCAAAAATAAGAAACTTAACCAATATTGAAATTTCTCAAAAGCTAATTTATTAACAAATATAAAATATAGTATACAAATAGTTTAAACTATGGAGAATTTGACTAGCTAAATGAAAATAAATAAATATATTTGAAATTATGAAATATGCAAATTATTACCAACATACCCAAAGCTAAGGTTCCAGATCTTAAAGAAATAAGATATCAATAGGGAGTATGATCACCTCTAACAGCTATAAAGGTCTCACAGCGAGCCCTCATACTGTTTACCAGGCTTTGGAGGAGGTCCAGGGGTAGTAAACCCCACTCCTCCAATAGAGCAGATCTTAGCTCAACGAGGGTTCTGGGAGAGGGGTGACGAGCTCCAATATGCCTCCCTAGAGCATCCCACACATGCTCTATTGGATTCAGGTCCGGAGATCTGGCTGTCCAATCCATCCTTCGAATAGTCTCACTCTGGAGATATTCATTGAATAGCCTAGCCCTATGCGGACGAGCATTATCGTCCATAAAAATTAAATTGTGGCCAATTTGATCTCTATAAGGTCTTAGATAGGGCTCAAGGATCTCGTCCCTGTACCTTTGGGCAGTTAAAGTGCCCACAGAAAAAATGTGGAGGGGTGTGCGTCTGCCAGAACTGATGCCAGCCCAGACTAAGAGACTGCCCCCTCTAAAATTGTCCATTTCCCTGATGTTACTGGGATGATAGCGGGTTCCAGGCTCCCTCCAGATGAAAACTCGTCGAGAATCTGTGTTTAAACTAAATCTCGACTCGTCACTGAAGAGAACATTGGCCCACTGATCATGAGTCCAGGCGTGATGTTCCAAGCACCAATTCAAGCGGGCTCTCCTGTGAGCAGAGGTTAAGGGGATACAGGCCATTTGTCGTCTTGCATAAAGAGCTCCTTCTTGAAGCCTTCGGTAAACAGTTTGTCTTGAAATTCTCGTTTCAGTAGCACTTTAGAGTTCATTAGAGAGTTGAATAGCTGTCATCTCCCTATGGCGCTTGACAGTTACGACCAGATAACGGTCTTCAGAGGTAGCTGTTTTTCTTTTTCTACCAGAACCTTCTTTTCTTTTGATGGTTCCTGTCTCAAAGAACTGTTTCCATATTTTGCTGACCACAGATTTATTCGCATTTAGCCATTTTGCTACTTCAACTTGTGATTGCTCTGCCTCCATTCTTCCAACAGCTCTCCATTTTAAATCATGTGCTAAAATTTTTCGTAAACTCATAATTAACTAAGGATTAAAAAAATTATAATTGGACAATTCTTAGATGGGGTAAACGACACGCCAAATAGCACACTTATAAAAACAAGCAAAATTTTGCCTATTTTCAATTTTACCGAATCGAATGGTTGTGATAAATAAATTCTACAACTTAAAATACCTAATTAAATTACTTTTTGGCTTTTAGCGTTGTATATTTCAAAAACATATCATTAGAAAACAAAAGTTTCTTATTTTTGGACACCAGTGTATATATATATATTCGAATATTAAATACGAATATGGCCTATGCAGTTTAAATATATGTAATCTTTGTTAATATATGGTTTCTGCGCAGATTCAACAGGTTGTCCCACCTACCACAAGAGTTATTCAAGACTACACCGAATCTCAAATGGTTGGTACTCGACTATAACCTAATTTCTACCCTGGATGCCAGTGCTTTCCGCCAAAAACACTTCCAACCAAGTGAACATCGTCTCCGACTTGGTTTGGAAGGTAAGCTTTTTAAATATAGGTATTTGCTCAATAGGCACATTATTTTTGAATATAAAAATACTTTCTAGAATATAAATAATTTTTGGTATATAATTAGCATAAAAAACACTAAGTTAAAATTTGACTTTTTGTGGTTGTGACTTTGGGAGTAAATGATAGATAAATAGAAGAGATTTTACAATAATATTTTGTGAAAGGGTTTATGATTTATATTTATATAAATGTATAAAAGTACGGTGGGCGTGTCTCTGTCGGGAATGTCCTGTGCCAACACTCAGACACCGTTTCAAGTTGGATTTTGATATCTTGTATGGATAATTTATTACTTTGAAGGAATTAGAAACCCAAAGGTTCATATTTCTATCTGAAGGTTCTGGTAATAAAAAGGGGGCTCCACGCAAGCAATATCACTTCAGCCGTTGATTTTAGTTTTTGATTAAAAATTAATTAATTTCTAAAGATATTTATATATGTATCTTATTTCGGTAACAAATCAATGTATAATAAGCTTTTAATATTATCATTTTATTTTGAAAAAATAACTAATAAAAAATAAACCTTTTATCTGTCATACATGTTAGAATTGATCAGAAATAACTTTAGAATATTGAAGAATAAAATAGGTGGGAACTAGATGTATATATTTATATAATATATAATATTCATATATTATTTCATTCCTATCATTTATAAAAACCAAATATGAAACTTATATTTGGATGAATTAACTAGTATATAGAATACACCTCAGCTATAAATATATATGGGAGGAATTTACTGACCAAGGTTTCGATGACCCACAGTCACCATTTTCGAGGTTTAAACCATGTAAAACTAGTTAGAATCTTATATCAGCCATTCTACAAAATTTCTAATATACGAATTTTACTAGATAATTGATATAAGATGCTAATAGCCATGCTTGTGTGGTTTACAGGCAATCGCTTGGACTGCTGCAGTTTCAGGTGGTTGTTTGACCTGGATGAGCGTCCTGATATAACTGGGAAGTGTTCTGAATTTCCTCTACAAGATAAAAAAGTATCTGAACTGAATAAAACAGATAAAGAAAAATGTATGATAGAATAAAATAAAAAAATAGTAATAACACCTTCTTAAATGTACTAATTTCGTGCCATCACACTCTTTAATACATTACTATTTTTAAAAAATCTTTATATGTTTTTCCATGTATTCTTTTATCAAATGGTGTTTTGGGGTTTCAGAGGATGAAAATGAATTTGATATTTTGTATGAATGAAATCAAAGTGAGAGGATAAATACCGACAGGGTGGGCATTCCAAAATTGATGATAATATGACATTTGATTCAATATATAGCCACATTTCTCCCATTTGAGATTCAATGAGTTCCCCAGATTATGATTACGCAGTTTATATCAGATATATAAAATCGTAATTGATATTGATGTATTATATAATATTCATTTATTATTTTATTATTATCATTTATAGAAACCAAATATTAAAATTCTATGTGGATGAATTAACTCGAAGATAAAATTCACCTCAGCTATATATATGGGAAGATTTTACGGACCAAGATTTCGATGACCCACAGTCGCCATTTTCGAGGTTTAAACCATCAAAAACTAGTTAGAATCTTATATCAACCAATCTACATAAATTCTTATTTACAAATTTTACTAGATAATTGAAATAAGATGCTAATAGCCATGCTTGTGTGGTTTACAGGCAATCGCTGGGACTGCTGCAGTTTATGGTGGTTGTTTGACCTGGATAAGCGTCCTGATATAACTGGGAGGTGTTATGAAGATCCTCTATATAATAAAAACCTATCTGAACTGAAAAAAAAGATAAAGAAATGTGTATGAGAGAATAAAATAATAAAAAAAGTAATAGCACCTTCTTAAATGTACTAATTTCGTGCCATCACGCGCATTCATACATTACTATAATTTAAAATGTTTTTCCATGTATTCTTTTATCATATGGTGCTTTTGGGTTTGAGATTCAATGAGATCCCCATATTATGATTACGCAGTTTATATCAGATATATAAAATCGTAATTGATATTGATTTTCAAAAATCTCCAATCAAATTTCGGGGAGATTCATTGTATTTATTAATGAATTGATTGTTTTGAAAATTAATAGTAACAAAGCACTCTGATTAAGAGAGACACTAAAGTTAAGGCTTTAGGATACCTCCTCAAGAGGACAAAGATGTCACAAAACAACGAAATACTTTGATGGCGTGACCTTACAACACTGAAGTTTTTATTTGAATATTACCAATTATCAATCGAATAGGTCTTAAGAAAATTAGCTCTAATTTATATAAAAATAGTAAGTTAAATATGTTCATCGGTTCTGTTAATCACTGGTTTTACAGTTTTTCACTGGTTTTTCACACGGTTTTATACAACCGTCCGATCTTTTATTTCGAGCTGTCTTATGATATATCAAATTATTTTTACCCCCGCACATTCTAAACAAGATAAACATAAAGCTTGAATTCGCCCAAGAAGCATGGTTAAAGCAAATATCGAGTAAGATAATTGGTGCGTTACAAAGTAGAATTTGGCTGTGACAAATAAGCCATCATGATCCTTTAAGGCTTCCCTTGTATATATTACATGTATATATTTATTTATGTCAGTCAACAAAAATATTTAAAAAAATTAGTCAATTTTAGACAAGTAGCCTACACAAAATATTCACAAATACAATTTATTCCCAGTGACTCGCTAAATAAGTTCCAATTAAAAAAATAATAATAAATTTGACTGTTTCAACAATAATATAATGATTTCGAAGCGATTGGAAAAAAGAGAAATGTGGAAATCAAATTTGTAAAATATTTACGAATAACTATGACATATTTTTATATTTCTCATCTAGTTGGGAAAGTGTAACACATTTAGATGTATTTTTACATTCAGAAAAGTTACATTTTAAGTATATAATCTGGTATTCTTTTTCGCAGTATCTTCTTTGTATATTACTCTCTTTGCTAAGGTTTCTAGCATTCTTTTTCGCATAAAATGGCTGATGCTGTATTTACAGTATAATTTCAATTGTTGATTACTTCATTATAGATATTGGTATAGGTTGTTAAAGTTGTCCATTTAGATTATTTAAACATTTAGAAAAGTTTTATTATAAATATATAATCTTAAACGATAAGAACTCTTAAAAATTTGGTTAAATGAATAAGCATAAAAAGACAAGAGGAGCTTCTTTTAAAATTTATTGTGCAAGCTTTCGGACTATACGTCCTTCTACAGGCAAGGATAGTTGTAAAACTAAGCGTTAGTTTTACAACTATCCTTGCCTGTAGAAGGACGTATAGTCCGAAAGCTTGCACAATAAATTTTAAAAGAAGCTCCTCTTGTCTTTTTATGCTTATTCGTTTAAATATATAATCTGTTTTTGTTTATTTTTGCAGAATATTCTTTGGCATCTCTTTATTTCCTCATAAATAGGCTGATGCTATATTATTTATTTATTACAGTTTTCAAATCGTATTATTTTTTACACATTTAGAAAAGTTGTAATTTTCAGTAAATATATATTTTAGCTCCATTTTTGTGTCTGGCATTATTTTTTTGCAGTATTTTCTGCATTCATCCTCTTAACAGCATCTTTGCTGATGTTTTGATATATTTTCCTTTTCTCATTATTAAGCTGATAGATATTAGTAAGTATAGATAATTGTTGATTACTTTATTATAATTGAGAGTATTGTTTTTTACAGTTTTTCATTTTGATTATTTTAACAGCTAGAGTCGTTGAATTTTATAATATTTTTTTCAGCTCCATTTTTTAGGTATTCTATCCTTTTTACCCCTTTGACCACATCTTTGGCACATGCTTTTCCCCACATAATTGGTATTTCCTTTAATGCCTGTTCTGACATTCAGTTCTATAGTTTTGTTCTGCTTGGTTCATATTTTACCTTTTTTCAGCGGCTTCAGTGTCATGCCCCGAAAAGGACGCGGAAGACTCAATCTATAAACCGCTAGGAGAGCTTATATGACTCTCCGCTGGAACAACACCCAAATCCTATTTTTCCTGTTCCTATTGAAATTTTATTGGGGGCTTGGATATAGTCTGCCCAAAATAATAGGCCTGCATTTCTCTGGGGAAACGGTTGTTAGATCATTAGAGTTCAATGAAAAATATTGAATTGCTTATCAAACCGGAGTCACTGTTTTCAAAGTGTTGACAGAGTCGAGTGTAAGACTGAGGAGAAGAAAAATAACTACCCTACTCAATTTCTCAATAGCCTTACTCCCAGAGAAATCCCTCCTCACCGGTTAAAATATAAGGTTTGTGCCATTGTTATACTTCTGAAAATTTGAATCTTAAGCAGGGTCTTTGCAATGGCCCACGTATGGTGATCCAGCGCGTGTGCTTTTGACCTTGAAGCAAAAATACTGTTAGGGACCAAAATTGGACACACTGTATTGATGCCAAAAATATCTTTGGCTCCTTCAGATACCAACCTTTCCTTCGTTCTGAAGACACGTCAGTTACCACTAAGGTTGGCATTTGCTATGACCATAAACAAGACTCAATACCAAACCTTTTCCTATAGATTGGATGGATGGATGGCCAAAGGTATTTACTCGATATTTGGTATATGATACTGGCGACACCAGGATCGCCATTCAAAATACGATTGTGATATTCTTTTATAATTTCTCTCTTTTTCTTTTCTGGAACCACAAGCATTCAGGGTTCGGGTTTTTCTTAAAGAGACATCCATCTTTTTCTCTAAAGTTTTGCGTAATTTATCGCCTGCTTCCATTAAGCTTTTTTTTAACACTTTCGATAAACTTATCCTCTTTATCTGTTATTTGATTTAAAAATACCCTTTCAAAATCCTCATCCCAATCAGTTTATGGTAAGGGTCCCCTAGATAAGCCATCGGCGCCCAGATCCCTCTTTCCCGATTTATGCATTATATCGAAGTCATATTCTTGGATTTTCAATGCCCATTTTGCCAATCGACTTGTTGGATCCTTCAAGTTTTTGAGTCAGCATTAGGCGTGATGATCTGTTGCTATTTTAAAGTCTCTTCCATAAAGGTAGGACCGTAATTTTGACATTGACCAGACATTCCTTTTCGGTGGTTGAAAATTTTAACTCCGCTTTACTTAAAGTACAACTCAAATATGAGATCACCTTCTCTTCACCACCGATGTCTTAGACAAGTGTTGCACCTATGCCGATGTTGGACGCATCAGTATGAATATAAGTAGGCGCATTTGGATTGAAGTGACCTAAAATTGGTGCGCTTACTAGTGCTGTTTTCAGGGATTGAAACGCTTCCTCTTGCCTTTCTTTCCAGGAAAAGGATATACTTTATTTTAATAAGGTTGGTCAAAGGGTCAGCAATTTTTGAGAAATCTTTGACAAATTTTCTATAATATGAGCACATTTCCAAAAAGGATTGTACTTCTTTGACCTTTGTGGGCCGAGGTAAATTTCTGACAGCTTTGATGTTATGTTCCACGGGTTTTATACCATGTTTGCTCGTTATATAGTCGAGAATCTCCAATCCTTCAAAAGAAAATCGGCATATTTTGTCTTTTAACCTTAAATTAGCTTCCCAAAAACATCTAAAAACTTCTTCGAGTCTTTTGTGATGTGTTGGAAAATCAGGGCTATATATGATGAAATCATCCAGAAAAAATAGTAAAATTTGCCTTCTCAGATTTCCAAGCATATTCTACTTATTTCTCTCAAAGGTAGCTGGCGCGTTACAAAGTCCAAAAGGAATCACGTTTAATTCATATAATTCATGCGCTGTAGTGAAAGCTGTTTTCTCTTTGTCTCTTTCTTCGACTTCAACTTGTCAATATCCAGATCTGAGGTCTATTGCTAAGAAGTATGTAGATCCTTGAAGAGTATTCATAACTTCGTCTATTCTAGGGATCGGATTGACATCGTTTATTGTCACAATATTCAGTTTTCTGTAGTACACACAAAATCTGTTTTACCATCTCTCTTCTTGAAAAATATTACTGGGAAAGACCAGGGACTAGAAGATGACCTAATTATGCCTTCGGTAAGCATTTCATCAATTTGCTCTTTTATAACATCTCGTTCTTTAGCACTTACCCATTAGGGCTTGTGTTTAATTGGCTTCGCATCTTCTGTGTCAATCCGATGTTTTGCCAAATTGGTCCTCTCTTATCTCGACGAAACCAGATCTCCATACCCTTCTAAAACTTGTTTTAACTCTTTCTGTTCCTTTGGTGAAAGATTTTCGTTTATTTGGAATCTAGGTTTCTCGTTCTCTTCTACATCCCTTTGTCGATTCACATTTATTTTCGCTGGACTACTTCCAAAAGCCAATATTTGGTTTTTCATTATTTTAACAGTCGAGAATACGGACTAGTTATCCAGATATGTGTTTCACTGTTTATAACATTGATCAAGCTTCTTGCTAGACAAAGTCCATTCGTTTGAAACATTATGCTGCTCTCCTCGATAATGTATTCCCCATCCTCGGTTTCTAACAATGCCTTGATCAATTTAATGGAACATCCCAGTACAATGGAATTCTTGGAACTCTTTATTTTAAACATTTCAAAATTGCTTTCATCATGATTATTTTTCAAATCGTATTTTATAGTTTTTTGCTTACAATCTGTTTTCGCGTTCATTTTCTTAAGGAAATCTCTTCCATGAATTAATGTCCGTAAATGCGTTTTCAATATCACAAATTTGTGTGATAATGCTTTGTCGTCAATTTTATATTTAAAAATATACTTCCTACTATGTCTATTTTTTCCATCGGGTCCTGCACAAATTTTTGCGAGTTTACTTATACCATGGCCTGTATCGAGGGCCGTTCTGAGGTCGACCACTGAGAGGTCAGCGCCTGTATCAACCAAAGCTTCAAAAGTCCCTATCTTGTCCACATTAATTTTTAATTAGTTATTACGGTCCAACTTTTTGATTCCATTAATGGTCGACTTACTTTGATTGACAGAATCAGGCGCAACGCTTAGTTTAAATCTTCCAACACGGAATATCTATTCCGGGTAGGAATATTTGTCTGTGTGCTATGAGATACATCAGCATAAAGCCGAGGTCCTGATTTCTCAGATATTTCATTTATTTGGAATATCATTTCGACCTTCTCTTGGGTAGCTGTTGGATAGTCTTCTAGGATTTTTATAAATTGTCCCTACAATAACGGGCCACGTGCCCTGGCTTGTTACACTTAAAACAGATTGATCTTCTATCTAACATTCTATTTTTTTCTCACTTCTTGGCTTTTATTGTAGGTGCTTCTCTGAAGGTTTGGTTTCGGCACAAAGTTTGGATTATAAGGACATCTAGGGGTAGCGGGCTGGGGTAATTTGTTTCGATACTGCATAGGAGTAGAAGGGGAGTTTGAATGGATATCGGTCCAGCTTCTCCACCAGTTGTAACGGAATAATGGATGACTGAGCAGACCCCAATAATAAAGCAGAAGATATTTCAGTTATGAAGCACGACTAAACGACTTCAAGTAAAACGAACAAATTATTCACAATTAGAGAATATAAAAAACTATATTTAAAACATGTATATAGATTTCATAAAACAGAGTTACAATTTATGCTGTGTATTTTAATTGAATAAATAAATAATAAACTGAAGTTATAAAATTAATTATTAGCTATAAAATATTTTAAAATTCGATTTAAAAACTGTGTATTCAGGATAATAGAATTACATTCAAATATATATAATGTACAGGATTGGAGTTGTTCTATTTTATTTTTATTTGTGTACATTGTGTAAATTCATTATTTGTTTTTGTATAAGATAATATTCGTTTTCTTTGTAGGCAAATATCAGACGCACCTAAATTGTAGGTATTATGTAAATTTACTGTCTCTTTTTTTGTTTTGTGTAATATATGAAATATATGTAAAATAGGTTAGTATAAAAGGGAAAAATTTTGGATGAATAAAGTGTGTGTGAAAGTGAGGCTGGTCTAGGGTGTCTTGCTTGACCTCCTTTTCAAATTTAAATTGGCTCCACGGGGGAGACTGGTCCCTCGACATCTGAATCTAAGGGCGCCTAGGGCAGACAGCCTTTACCGCGCCAACAAGTGGTCCCACGAGCCGGATCGAAGCGCTATGGAGACGCAGTCAACGGATTTGGAGGGAACTCCTCGTATCAGGAGGAGTACTAGAAAAAACCTTGGAATCGGGCCAGTAAGATATCCGGACGCAGAGCCTCAGAAAAAATTCCCATGGCCACAACAGAGCTGACTGGGGAGGGAATAGACTCGACCAGGACAAGGGATGATGTTCCAGACAGACCCAGCCTTGTGAAAACTTACGGGAAGTTGGAAAAGGATACTGGAACAAAAGCTGGAACAGGTGGACGGTCAGCTGCTTCGAACCGATCAGATCATTTAAGGAAGCGAATGGAGCTTCAGATGGTGAAGCTGAAAATTGAAGAAGAGAAAGGGAAGCTTCGGGTTAACTCGCTGCAGCAGCGGGAATTGGAGCCTGATAGAGGACGACTCCCAGTGCCTTAGCAGCGACGACGATGTCCCTGAAGACACCAAAGCCGAGAATGATGAGAAATACGTGGCGGAACGGGAGACAAGGCCGAAAGAAGAGCCACTGCTGTCGCAGACTGCCCCTGTATTTCGTCCCGCAACGCAACCTGGTCGCTGCGCGAATGATCCAGAGCCTACTTCTGGTGCCAGCGAATTGGCAATGGCGTTGGTAGAGGTTTTCAAACAGCAGGGCCTAAACACGGAGAGATTAATGGCGCGTCAGGGTTCGGGAGGACAGTTGCCTGTATTTTCCGGGAACCCCCTTGATTGGCCGGTGTTCACCCAGCACTCTCGGCAATCGACCAAGGACTGTGGGTGTTCTCCAGCTCAGAACATGGCGAGGTTGGAGAGAGCGGTGCAGGGAGATGCAAGAAGGTCAGTGCGTGCTCTCATGATTGTCCCGGCCAATTCTGAGGTGGTAATACAGGTTTTGGAGCAGCGGTACGGACAGCCTGAGTACGTGGTACAGGCCTTAATTGAAATGGCCAAGACTACCCCATCGCCGAAGGAGGGTCGATTGTCTGGGATCTTGGATTACGCCAACGCTATAAATAACCTGGTGACAATGGTGAAGGCGCTGGACACCCCGAGCCACCTGCAAAATCCTCAATTGAAGAAGGAGTTGGTAGACAAATTGCCAGATGCGCTGCGGTTGCAGTGGGGAGAATACGTGTTGATGCGAGGGGGTGCAGGAGAAGTCACATTGGAAGACCTTTCTAAGTGGATGAATATAAAAGCTGCAGCAGTCAGCATGGTGACCATCCCGGACTTCAAAAAAGGCCGTGAGAGGGATAGTGGGCATCATAGCGTTATGACGGCGGTTGAGTCGGGTTCTCCCGGGAAATGCGCGGCGTGTAACGAGGCCGGTCATTGCATTCGGAATTGCCATCTATTTAGGTCCAGTGACATCGATGACCGATGGAGGATGGTCAAGGAGAAAAAGTTGTGCATTTCCTGTTTGCGAAAGGGACATGGCATAAAAACCTGCCGCCAAAAGAAGGTGTGTGATGCGGGTGGATGTGAGCGGAGCCATCATCCCCTTCTGCACAGTGAGAAGGAAAGACCAGCGGCAACCTCGTCGACCGACACCAGAACCCCAGCAGAAATAAGTGGACTGTTGAGTGGAAGCTCGCGATCCGTCATACTGCGGGTTATTATGGTCCAACTGTATGGAAAGGATGGAAAGTCAAGGAAGGAGTGTGCAATTTTTGATGAATGCTTTTCCGTGACGATGATGGATGCGGATTTGGCGAATCAACTCGGACTACGGGGAAGGACTGACCCCTTGCGGCTCAAATGGACAGACGGAAGAATGCTGGAAGATCTCACTTCCCGATGTGTTTCTTGTGAGGTCGGCCCCGTAGAGGATAGGCATAGATTCAGCCTAAATAATGTACGAACTGTACAAAATCTCTGTCTTCCTGCTCAGCCGTACAGATATGATGAGCTGTGCGAAAAGTGGAATCACCCAAGCGCGGTAAAAATACCAGATATGGGTAATATAAAACCGAGATTACTAATCAGTCAACCCCACATTAGGCTGACGGCGGCGAGAGAAATCATAGAGGGAACTGGCGACTCTCCTATTTTGACAAAAACCCATCTAGGGTGGTTGGTACACGGTCCAACAGGCAATGCAAGCGGAAATGGGGAGATTTCTTTCTCTGCCTTTGCGGTATCTGACTAGGACTTTCTTCATGATCTGTTGAAGGAAAATTTCAAAATTGAAAGCATTGGGGTTAGGGGGCTGTTACCTCGTTCAAAACAGGACCTTCTAGCGGAGCAGAAGATGAATGAACTCACTCGACGAGTTGGAGACAGATGGGAAACTGGTTTGCTGTGGAAGGTGAACGAGGGGGATATGAGGCTACCTGATAACTACAGTGTTGCATTCAACCGTCTTATAGGAGTAGAAAGGCGACTAGAACGAGACCCCTTGCTGAAAGTGGAATATCAGGAGAGGATCGATCATTATTCGAGAATGGGCTACGCTCGGATTCTGAGTAAGGAGGAGAGAAACGAGAAGACGGGAAGGCAGTGGCTCCAGCCGCATTTCCCCACCTTTCACCCCAACAAACTTGGAAAAATGAGAATAGTGTTTGATGCTTCAAGCAAATGTGATGGTCTCTCCCTGGGCTCGTTCCTGCTGAATGGGCCTGCTTTGTTGGTTTCGCTTCCCGGAGTGCTGCTTAAATTCAGAAGAAAATCTATTGCTTTCACCGGGGACATAACCGAAATGTTCCATCAGGTGAAAATCAGACAGGATGATTGTGCTGCACCTGGTGGTTGGCTGCAGGTGGCTGCGCAGAACATGCGCACTGCCAGTCTCATCGTGGGCATTGACTTGGTGCCCATTCCTCCCATCCCCCAAGTGATGACCTTGGAGGCCGACATCACAACAGAGGAATGCCGCAATCTCCTGTTCTCTACTCTTAATGGCTGGAAGGCTGACATCTTCCTCAATGACGGAGCCCACAACTTGGGACAGAACTGGGTCCAGGATGCCTATGGCCAAGCGGAACACACCCTCTCCGCCCTCAAACTGGCCACAGAGTTTCTAGTGAAGGGAGGCTGGTTCGTCACCAAAATCTTCCGATCTAAGGAATACAACTCCCTCAAGTTCGTGGCAGAGAAGATGTTCAAGCGGGTGATTGTGTCCAAGCCCAAGGCCTCCAGAAATGAGTCTGCAGAAATATTCTGGGTGTGCAAACACTATTTGGCCCCAGACAAGATTGACCCCAAGTTCCTGGACCCCCAGTATGTCTTCAGGGACGTGGTGCAGGAGGGATCCAAGAACAAAGTGAGCGACCTGCTCAAGCCAGTCTCCAGGGAGAAGCCCAAGCCAGAGGGCTATGATGATCTCCTGGTCTACAAGAAGATGCCAATCTCTGAGTTCATCTACGGGGACAACTACAATGAGATCCTCTACAATGCCTATGAGATCACTCTGGATGACGAGACCATTGCCAACCACCTCTCCACCACAGCAGAGATTAAGGAGAATCTTAAGGACATCAAAGTTCTGGGTCCGGCAGACATTAAGCGGCTGCTGAAGTGGAGGAGGGCACTGCGGGAGGAGCTGGTAAAGAAGGAGCCGGGCAGGGAGGCAGAGGAAAAGTGGAAGGAGGAAGATGTGGATGTCCTGCTGGCCAAAGAGCTGGAAGAGGTCACTGGAAACATGCGCAAGGAGAAGAAGCTCCAGAAGAGACAGACTCAGATGTTGAAGAGTGAGGCTGAGACCGACCTGCTGGCTGAAGACTATGACCTCTTCACTATCTCCAAGATCAAGACCAAGAAGGCCTTGGAGACCATTGGAGCCGACCAGGAGCCCCCAGAGCTGGAGCCAGAACCAGAGGAGGAAGAGGCTGAGCTGAACAAGAAAAAGCTCAAGTACTACAGCCGGGATGAGCTGCCCGACTACCACACAGAGGGCGACGGAGCCCCCAAGTCTAGCTCAGAGGATGAGGACAGTGACGTGGTAGATGATGGAGATGCTCTAGACTCAGCCAGTGGTGAGGAAGACAATGAGAAGATTTCAGCATGGAGCATGGACTCCAGGTGCAAGGAGTACTTTGACCAGCCCATGTTCAAGGAAGCTGACGAGGACTTCACTGAGTTGGAGATTGACCTGATGAACAAGGCTCTTCAGCAGAATGTCCAAGGTAAAGACAAGACCAAAAAGGAACAGAGGAAATCCACTGTTGAAGCTCCCAAGAAAAAAGGGAAAGCCGGAAAAAGAAACTTGAAGAGGATGCAAGAGAAAGCTGCCAAGAAGACAGAGGCCAAATTGGACCTCAAGGCTGAAAATGGATTTCGTCCCGAAATCGGGGGGAAATATGTACAGGATTGGAGTTGTTTTCTTTTATTTTTATTTGTGTACATTGTGTAAATTCATTATTTGTTTTTGTATAAGGTATATTCGTTTTCTTTGTAGGCAAATATCAGACGCACCTAAATTGTAGGTATTATGTAAATTTACTGTCTCTTTTTTGTCTTGTGTAATATATGAAATATATGTAAAATAGGTTAGTATAAAAGGGAAAAATTTTGGATGAATAAAGTGTGTGTGAAAGTGAGGCTGGTCTAGGGTGTCTTGCTTGACCTCCTTTTCAAATTTAAATTGTCTCCACGGGGGAGACTGGTCCCTCGACATCTGAATCTAAGGGCGCCTAGGGCAGACAGCCTTTATCGCGCCAACAACTGGTCCCTCGATATCTGAATCTAAGGGCGCCTAGGGCAGACAGCCTTTACCGCGCCAACATATAATGTTCATAGTTTGCTTGAACACCAGTTCTAAGATTCCACCCTTCAGTGCAGCAAATCAAATAAGAATGATCCATTAAAGTATCAGAGCCCTAAAGCTGAAGGGGCTGAAAGGGTTAACCATCGATGAGTCAAGCCCTCCCAAAAATATTTTAATCGTGGTAAGGACAGTAGAAGTTTGATTCATTTGTGAAAATAAACACTTATGTCTGAATGTATTCACTCGTTGTATATATATTGTTGCATCATGGCTAATAAACTTATTTTATTTTGATTTGTAATATTATTTTATATATATTTTGAATTCGAATTTATATTTCATATTTATTCATTTTATTGACCAGAATATATGTATTATAAACAGAATATATGTATTATAGAATCATCATTTGTATTTTGGTACACTGTGTGACTCCACTGCTCTCTTTGATGTGAGAATTAAATAAATCATTCTGGTGGCTACCTTAAGTAGAGGTATCTCATTATTCCTTTATATAAATACTAGCGGATTTACCCAGCTTCGCCCGGGTTTTACCCGAGTAAAGGTTTGTCTAACGAACATTTGATAAAACAATTCTCTATAAACATATAAAAAAAATATAATAGATATAATTTTATAATTTCAAACTCGTAAATATGAATCTCTCGATAAAGTGAACATTTTTTCCCGGTCCCTGTGTGCCGTGTCATCCTGAACTTTGACTTTTTTACTTTTCCACATTACAAAATCATCGTTTTATCTGTGAACATTTTTTTCCGGTCCCTCGAAAAATACTCGATAAGTTGAATAAAATCAATATTAATTGGTTCCCTCGGTAATTGGAAGTTGAAGGAATAGTATCTTTGCCTTGGAATTGTATCATTATTCTTGTCTCAAATAAATTGCCGTGTCATCCTGAATTTTGTCTTTCTTAATTTTCTACATTACAAAATCATCGTTTTATCTGTGAACATTTTTCCCCGGTTGGTATGCTTACAGGACGAAACTATTCAAAAGCTTCTATATAAGTTATTTAATTTTAGTATCGCATTTATATTTATTCGAATTTTATATTTAAACGATACTCATTATTTCTTTTGATTTTTATATATTGTATAATATCGTCTTGCACAATTGTTTAAACTTTTTTTAATAAAGTACAATACTTAAAATAAAATATGTTTTTTATACAATCTAAAATTAGAAAAAAAACTTTTAAATCGGTAATCTGAAGGAGATAGCCATTATAAAGCACTAATATTTGAATTAGTTTTACTTAATATATTAGCCCTGAAAGACCCAAGGTCTTATGTACAAAGGCGTGGAGCAGACTTCCTGCCTAAGCCTATCTCCGGCGCAAGGTGGCGCTGTTTGCGAGTTAAATATACAAATCTGCAAATAACTCTAAGGATATTCAAGATATTCAAGAAATTATTTTTCAGAAACCTTCCCAGTACTATACTAAATAACTTCCCAAAGTTTCATGGCGTTCCAATGAGTGGTTTGCTCAGGCATAAAGGACACACACACATACATTCATTATATATATATATATATTAGGATGGTTGAAACACGCTCTAGTAAGATGCAAGACCCGGCGCAGGAGGAATCAAGGTTGAAGAGTCTACCAAGCCGCAACCCGGTGCAAAAATTGTTCGAGATTCAAGTTGCGACCCAGTACATCCCCAAGTATGATGGAACAGAAGACCCTTCCCATGGATTGAATCTCTTGAAGAAATTGGCTTTCTGTACCTTGGGCAGACTACATTATATCCCGTTATGCTGCCATGAATATGATTGGTAGCGCGAAAATTGGCTGAACCTACACAAGATAAGTTTTACCAGCTGGGAAAATTTCAAAAGTCGCCTAATTTAGGATTTTGCCTCAGACGCCAACAAAGAAGAAATGAAGATGAGGCTAGACAGGACGCAACAGTGGAATGAACCTGCAATCAGGTTTGCAGAGGATATCCTTGTACTTTGCAACAAGGTCGACCCCGAAAAGGAAGAAGATACTTAAATAAACCGTATTATTGGAGGGTTGAAGGAAGAATACTATTTTGTTCTCTACCTAAACCTTCCTATAAATACCAACGAACTTCTAGAAATTTGTGAAAAGCTGGATTTGTTTGAAAATAATTAACAAGAACGTGTCGAATAATCAAAAGCTCTATATAAAAGACCACGCTCTCCTTGTCCCCATCATCAAAAGCAATAGAAGAACGCTCCGTTGTTCAGAATACCATACCAGAACACCTCCAAGTCCCAGGCCCCCGCTCCGAGATACTACCAGAACAAGACTCTGCACCGGTTATCTGCCCCTAGACGATCTTACAATCACAATCCTGAGCAAAAACAGGTCTACTCAAGCAAAACAAACAATGAGTCCGGATGCAAACATGAATATGAAAGAAGACGGTAGACCAATATGTTTCAAGTGTAAAACCCAGGACACGTAGCGCGGTATTGCAGAGTCAGGTTTGAAAGAATTGTGGAAGAGGACACAAGAGGACACAAGACAAGGTCGAAAAAGAAATCCGAATGGATAATGGAACTGAGAAGTCGAGACCACTGCTGTACGCTAACGTAATTTATAGCACGCACTCGAGTATCCCTACAAGGAATAGATATGCTGCATTGGAAGTTTCAAACTAAGCATCGCGACTGAGTCCCTCAATCAAGTCGACCATAAATGGAATTAAAAAGTTGGATCCCAAATATAAAATGCACATTAACGTGGATTGAATCGGTATCTGCGAAATTTTATTAATACTGGCGCCATCTCTCAGTGGTCGACCTTTGTACAGCTCTTAATACAGGTCTTGAAAAAATAAATCCTAATAAAGTGTGCTCTAGACCCGATGTCAAAGAATTAGATATCGTAGAAAATATTGTTTTAAAAATAAAATTTGATGACGAAGCAATTACACATCAATTTGTGATAATGAGAAAACATTTGCGAATATTTATACTCGGCCGAGAATTTCTTAAAATTTAAAACGTAAACATTGATTGTCAACGTGAAATAATCAAGTATGATTTGACAGGAAATCGTGACGTAATCAAATATCAAAAGAAGAAAATAGAAAGTGCAAAGGATGTGATTATACAAGAACATTCTATTAAATTGATCAAGGCATTTCAATTAGCAGAGGATGGCGAATACATCATCGAGGAGAACCATAAAATGTTCCAAACAAATAGACTTCGACTAACAAGAATCTTAATAAATGTTGCGAAAAATGAAACATATATCTGGATAACATTCCCTTATCCACGACCATTATAAAATAATAAAAAACCAAACATTGTGCTTTGGAACCCAGCCTGCCGAAGGAATCTTATGGAAGAAGTAAACAAAAGGAGCATGAAGAACCTCGATTTCAGATAAACGAAAATTTATCATATAAGGAAAAGGGGGGAGCAATTGAAACAAGTTCTGGAAAAGTACGCGGATTTGTTTTCATTGGGATTAGGAAAATCCAACTTAGCAAAATATCGGATTGATATAGAAGGCGCGAAACCGATCAAACACAAGCTGTATAGGGTGAGCGCTGAAGAGCGAGAAATTACAAAAGAGCAAATTGATGAAATATTCAGAGACGACATAATTAGACCATCCCCGAGTCCATGGTCCTTTCCCGTAATATTGGTCAAGAAGCGAGATGGTAAGTACAGATTCTGCGTTGACTACAGAAAATTGAATGATGTAACAGTTAAGATGGTTTACCCAATTCACAGAATTGATGAAGTATTGGACACACTTCAAGGATTCAAATACTTTTCAGCAATTGACCTTAAATCAGGATATTGGTAAGTAGAGGTTGAGGAGAAAGATAAGGAAAAGTCAGCCTTCACTACAGCGCATGACATATATGAGTTCAACGTAATGCCCTTCGGACTATGCAATGCCCCTGCTACATTTGAGAGGAACATGGAAAATATGCTTGGAAATCTTTGATGGCAAATTTACCTCTGTTATCTAGATGACGTAATCATATATAGTTCGGATTTTCAACATATCTCAAAAGAATAGAAGCTGTTTTAAGATGTTTTCCGGAGTATAATTTAAAATTGAACAACAAAAAATGCCAATTTGCTTTCGAAGAACTGGATAATTCTTGGCCATATAACTAGTCAGAGATTTTCTCGGTCCGAAAAGATAAAATAAGATCAATAATTTTTAGGAATGTGCTCATATTATAGAAAATTTATCGAAGGTTTTTCGAAAAATTCTGATTCATTAACCAGTCTTATAAAAATAATGTACCTTTCACCTGGACAAAAAATCAAGAAAAAGCATTTCAAACCCTTAAAGTAACATTGATAAATCCCCATATATTAGAGCACTTTGATCTGAATGCAATTACTTACATTCATACTGACGCATCTAAAATCGGCCTGGGTGCAATATTAGTCCAAAAGTTCGGCGATAAAGAAAAGGTGATCTCATATTTAAGTAGACAACTGAGCAAACCCGATCAAAATTATTCGACTACCGGAAAAGAACGTCTTGCTGTTTTGAGGTCAATGTCCAAATTACGACCCTACCTATATGGAAGGCACTTCAAAATTATAACTGATCATCATGCATTATGCTGGCTTAAGAATCTGATATATCAGACTGGCCGATAAGCACGATGGGCACTGGAGTTTCAGGAATATAATTTCGAAATTATACACCCATCGGGTAAAAAACATTTGGACGCTGATGATCAATTTAGAGGACCCTTACCAGAAAACGAATGGGACAGAGGTTACGAAAAACTATTTATGAATTAAATAATAGGCGAGAAGGATAATTTTATTGAGAATATCAAGGAGAACCTGAACCTACAAGAAAAATCTAAATCCAGAAGGTAGGGCATGGTTGCTGGTAGTGCCAAAGAAGAGAAGGAAGGAAATCATGAGTGAATACCACAACCATATGCTGAATGGCCATCTGGGCGTCGCCAGAACCACTTACCGATTGGAGAATAAATACTATTGGCCTTCCATGCTGAAAGATGTTTCCGAAATTGTAAAGACGTGTGCTATCTTTTAAAGTCAGAAAGATTCAAATCACTTGCTATCTGGACTTTTACAACCTATACTCCCAGCTAACTCACTTTTGAAATAATCGGTGTTGACTTTGTGGCCCATTGCCATCAACGAAAGAAGAAGGAAGTGGATAATTGTTTTGACTGATTATTATACCAAGTATTCTGAAACAAAGACAGTATCAGAAGCAACCGTGAAATAAGTCTCTACATTTTTAATCGAACATTTTATTTTACATCACGCGGCCCCATGATATCTTATTAGCGATAGAGGTTCACATTTCACTAGAAATTTGATGAAGGGGGCAATGAGAATGTGCGAAGGTAAACATTGCTTCCCAACGAGCTACTACCCTCAGACTAACGGACTAATGGAACGGATAAATAGAACTTCAATCAATATGAGCAGCATGTATGTGAACACAGACCAGAAGAACTGGGACGAAATTCTCCCTTTTATCACCCACTCGTATAATCCACGATTCAAGAAACCACAGGCTTCTCTTCATTTTTCCTGTTGTTTGGAAGGGAACCCATGTCCCTCTTAGACGAGGAGAATATCCCAATGGACAGTAACTTTAATGATTGCAATGAATATATAGAAAACTATAGAAAACTAGATAAAATTGCAAGGACAAGACAGGTAGTCGTTATCAACACAGATAAGACTCAGGAAAGAATGAAAATAAACTATGACAAAAAAACACAATGAAAAAATCTATGAACAGGGACATTTAGTGGCAGTTTGGACACCAGTCAGGAAAATCGAAAAATGTTCAAAACTATCGAAAAAATATTTTGGCCCATATCTAATATTTAGGAAGCTGACTAACATAAATACTTTTTTGAGCCGAATGATAATCCTGGCCAAGACCAATTGATTGTCCATGTCTCAAGGCTCAAACCCTATTTTGAGAGAATTGATGTGGTAACTCATGATGACGTGGCGACCTCTGGAGAGGGGGAAGTTTTGCATCATGGCTAATGAACCTATTTATTTTAATTTGTAATACTATTTTTCATATATTTTCAATTCAAATTTAAATTTTATGTTTATTTATTTTATTAAACAGAATATATCTATTATAAACAGAATATATCTATTAAAAACAGAATATATGTATAATAGAATCACCATTTGTATTTTTGTACCCTGTGTGACTTCACTGCTCTCTTTGATGTGAGAAATAAATAAATTATTCTAGAGGCTACTTAAAGTAGTTATCTCATTATTCCCTTATATATATTTGTAGATGGTTGAAACACGCTCTGTTAAACACGCATCTTCTGATTGGACAACTAAAAGTTTCTGATGGCATGCGCCATCTGCCGGTACAAATATCAAATTTTCGTTGACTTTTAAATTATTCAATTAATAAAAAATCAACGGAGATTTGATATTTATTCCGACAGATGGCGCAAGTCATCAGAAACTTTTATTTTTAAATCAGGGGGAGGAAGGGGGATTTTTTCTCTATTTATCTACCTGATCCAAGTACAAAATCACATTTATACTATATATAGTATATACTATATATAGATTTATTGTCAAAATCCGGAAGGCTTCTGATTACAAAATGAGCATATTCTCTATTTTGATTATTTATATTTGTTGGAATTTAGCTAGCAATACACTTGTTATTTCTTCTTATGCTTATGGACAAAACTTATAGAAGTAGAGAGTCGTTGATATTGCCGGTCGTCTTTTTTTTTTTAAGAAATCAAAGGAAATTTTGTATTTATATTTCTCGTGTGTCTTCAATAAAGGTCACTCTATATTAAATATCTCTCAGAATTATTGTCTGAATCCCAAAATACATGTTGGAAGGTAAAACTTTAATAATATTTGTCCATGAGTGTTTTAGAAAGGACTTTCTAAAAGGTTTTTCAAAATACACGCTTTTATATATAGAAATATTACCGTTTTTTTATGAAAATAAAAAGGAGCTTTTGCAGAGATGAGACGAGTCTGTGGGGATTATTTAATTATTTTGATTAAATGTTTTATCAGATTTGAACAGGAGTGCCTGGTCACGTGTGTGTGTTTGATTTTATATATAGTTTGCTTGAAAATAAAACACAAATAACACCCTTATGGTGTTTCCAAAGCCTCTGCCAAAGAGAGAAAAAAGGCACGACCAATACTATTCACACACACGTTTTAGAGAGAGAGAGAGAAAATATCTTTATTAACTTTTGGTTAGTAGCCCGTAAATAAAGATATTTTCTCTCTCTCTCTAAAACGTGTGTGTGAATAGTATTGATCGTGCCTTTATTCTCTCTTTGGCAGAGGCTTCGGAAACACCATAAGGGTGTCACTTTAGGCTTTGGAAACACCATAAGGTGTCACTTTAGATAACATCAGAATTTACAGTCCTCTAGGAAACGGCCTTCATTCAGTTAAGAAAAGATATCTTAACATTTTGGTCCCTCGAGCCGGATTCTAAAAGAGAATCGGCGAATAATTTAAGAAAAGGCACCCTAGAGGATAAGGCCTGAAGTATTAAGATAAAAGGCACCCTAGAGGATAAGGCCTGAAGTATTAAGTTAAAAGGCACCCTAGAGGATAAGGCCTGAAGTATTAAGTTAAAAAGGCACCCTAGAGGATAAGGCCTGAAGTATTAAGTTAAAAGGCACCCTAGAGGATAAGGCCTGAAGCTCAAGTTAAAAGGCAGAAGATAAGGCCTAGAACTCAAGGTAAAAGGCAGAAGATAAGACCTAGAACTCAAGTTAAAAAGTAGAAGAAAAGGCTAAAGAAGATAAGATAAGAGCCAAATAATTTAAAGTTTAAGAAGGTAAAGTTGATGAAAATTAAAATTAAACAAAGTAGATCGGCGAAATTTGGCGAATATATGCAAATTGGCCTTAGTTTAAATTTGTTGATTGAAATTTTTAAGATGGATAAAAGGTTAAGTTAAGATCAAAAGGCAAGTTTAGAATGAAGCGAGCAATAAGAAGTAGAGCCGTTCAAAGAACGATTATTTCTAAGTTGATGAAAAAGGCAGAAGCGGAGTTGGATGGGGAAACTCCTTCTGAAAATGTGATAAGAACGAGCTATACACTCATCGAAAGGTATATGGCAAATCTTCAGGATGAAGATAGGTTGATCTGGGGTTTGATGCTAGAAGAGAAGGAGAGTTATGACAAGTTACTAGAGGAGGAAAGGGATACAGTGATCCAGTATGATCAGAAGTGGATGGGTCTTGAATTTAAGATAAATCATTTCCTCAGCTCTCTGATGAAGGATACGGAAGCCCTCCATGGTGCTAGTTCGGAAAAGGGCTCGCTGCTTGGAACAAGAGTTTGCCGATTGCCCAAATTGGATTTGAAGATCTGCGATGGAAGCAGTTTGGAATTCAGGATGAGTGAGAAGCCTCGGAAGGAATACCCAGGGAGTAAAATTGCATGGATTCGGTGATGACTCTGAAGACGCCTATGCGGCAGCTGTTTGCGTGAGAATTCCCACTGATGATGGAGTCAGTGTAGGACTGTTGGCATCAAGGACTGAGTTGGCTCCCATGCGGAAGATGTCAGTTCCACGCTTGGAATTGTGCGCAGCTCTTCTGCTGACCAGACTAGTGAAATATATAATGGAAGAGTTGGATATCAACCTGGAGAGTGCTACCTGTTGGGCCGATTCTACCATAGTCTTGAGTTGGTTAAGAACTATGTCTAGAAATCTCCCCACTTTCATCGGCAATCGGGTCGCGGAGATTCAGAGTTGTCCACAGGTCAGGGAGTGGCGCTGTGTTTCCACAGTAGATAATCCAGCGGATATTACCTCGCGAGGAATTCTGGGGTCCGAGCTGAAATAGTCTTCCATCTGGTAGACAGGACCTACCTGGTTGTCAGCGAATCCACAGAATGGCCTCGAATGCCTCCTGTGTTTGAGCACCAAAGTCAAACTGAGCTCCTGAGTATTCATGCCATCAGTGAAACACCTTTCTTGGTGGCTATCGGAGAGATGAGCTCAACCTTTAATGGATATATCCGAAAAGGTGGCCTGGATATTGCGTTATTGCCATAACTGCCGCTACAGTGCGGAGCGATATCAGTCGCACTTAACCTCAGCCGAACTGAGAGAGGCTCATAGGAGAATACTTCAAGCAATTCAGTGCCAGCATTTCAGGGAAGAAATGAGAAGTTTGACCACTTTAGGATCAGTGAAGCGCACGGGCAAGATTTATGGTTTAACACCAATCCTCGACGATCAAGGAATCCTTGGAGTCGGCGGTAGATTGAAATGGGCTCCATCTATGACATACGAACGAAAACATCCTGCGCTATTGCCTTCATCAGGAAAGGTGGCTCAGATGATTGTTCAAGTGGTTCATATGTGGACTTTGCACGGAAGTGTGCACCTGATGCTGTCCACATTGAGACAGAGGTATTGGATGCTGAGAGCAAAAGATCAGGTGAAGAGATGCATTCGAGAGCGCGTGACATGTTGTCGATACAATCGCGTCACTCAAGGCCAGCTAATGAGCGATTTACCCAAGGAGAGATTAACACCGGGTAAACCCTTCTCAATAAGTGGTGTAGATTATGCTGGACCTGTGAACCTTCGATTGTCCTAGGGTAGAGGCCGAAAGACTGAAAAGGCTACATCTGTATATTTGTGTGCTATGTGACCCGAGACGTACATCTTGAATTGGTCACAGATGCCTCTACACCCACCATCATGTCGGCTTTTAAGCGATTTGTAGCGCGAGGAGGGCATTGCACTCGGCTATATAGTGATCAAAGGAACAAGTTTTGTAGGAGCTGCACGACAGTTACGTTCACGTTTCTATCTGGCTCAGGATCAATTAAAAGAACTAGCTGCCGTGTTGGCTAATGATGGAAATTGATGTGACCCATCAACTCGGGGAGGAATGTTAGGGATTATTTTATTATTTTGATTAAATGTTTCATCATATTTGACCAGGAGTGCCTCGTCACGTGTGTGTGTTTGATTGTATATATAGTGTGGTTGAAAATAAAACGTGTGTGTGAAGAGTATTGGTCGTGCCTTTATTCTCTCTTTGGCAGAGGCTTTGGAAACACCATAAGGGTGTCACTTTAGGCTTTGGAAACACCATAAGGGTGTCACTTTAGATAACATCAGAATTTACAGTCCTCTAGGAAACGGCCTTCATTCAGTTAAGAAAAGATATCTTAACAGAGTCTGAAAGATCTTGTGTGTAATATAATGATTTATTTTTAAAATTCGGGAATCGATTACTATTACTAGGTGAAAAATAATACCTTTAAATTCCATAAATATTGTAATTAGATAGATATGTCACTTTTATACATAAATGTTTACCTGCCACCTGTGTTCCTTAGCTAGATAGTTACGGCCTGGATCGATATATCAGAACGTGTCAACTCAATGTAGCTAGGGCTTCCGCCATGAAATTGTAGATTCCTCACTAGTTGAGGAAATATGAAAATAGCATAATACGAGGGTGAGTAGAAAAGTAAGGACTCCTATTTTTTTCATAGAAAAACACATTTAATCACAACTTTTTATACATCATTTGAAAGGTTGAACACTTTGCTATTTTTCTACATAGTCGCCTTGATGCTCAATCACTTTTTTCATCCTGTCAACCAACTTTGTAATTCCGGTGTTGTACCACTCTCCCGCCGTCTCTTTGAGCCACTTATGGTCAAAACCTTTGGTCGAAATTCACCGTCAGTTAGTGGAAGTGTATGGTGAGAAGTGCATGGACATCAAAAATGTGCGGAAATGGTGCCGGGAGTTTAACGAGGGGCGGATAAACGTCCACGATGAACAGCGGTCTGGGCGGCCGAGTTTGCCGGAATCAACCGTGGCTGGAATCGACGAAATGGTGCGCGCAAACCGGCGGATAACCCTTGAAGAGATCGAGGATGGCCTGAATGATGATTGCAGCCACTTCTCCATGCACAAGATTGTGTCTGAGACCCTCGGCTACAGAAAGTTGTCCGCCAGGTGGGTCCCCAGGCAAACGTCGCCAAAAGACCGCAAAACTTGAATAATTCGGTTGGGATATCTTTGGACACCCTCCGTACAGTCCCGATTTGGCCCCCAACGATTACCATATGTTTCCCGCGCTCAAAAAAACACCTTGGGGGACAGAAGTTTGCGTCAGACGACGAGGTGAAAAAGGAGGTCGACAAGTGGCTCAAAGAGGCGGCGGGAGAGTGGTACAACACCGGAATTACAAAGTTGGTTGACAGGATGAAAAAGTGATTGAGCATCAAGGCGACAATGTATAAAAATAGCAAAGTGTCCAACCTTTCCAATGATGTATAAAAAGTTGTGATTAAATGTGTTTTTCTATGAAAAAAAAAATAGGAGACCTTACTTTTTCTACTCACCCTCTTACTCTAATGTAAAAAAAAATAGTAAAACTATGAAATTGTACTGGGATAAGGTGCATAAATTAAGAAAAGAGGGCATCTCCTTATCGTGCAACTGAAAGTTGATGATGGCTTGCACAATCTGTTGGAATGAATACTAAATATTCGTTGATTTTAATTATTATAGAATTGGCCAGATACCTATTCTTGATTAATCAAGAATAGCTAACCGCGTACGCGTTTCGTGCTGATTGCCATCGTCAGCGTGGTGCAATGTGTGCCTCAACGAACAAGAAAAACAATCTGGTCATTCAGACATCCTGATAAAATCATGAAAAGGGAATTTAAGGCTAGAAGTGCATGGGAACACGAAACAATGTGAAAAAATAGTTAATTGTGAAATTGTACTGGGATAATTTTTCTTAATAAATTTGAGGATAGCTGAGTCAATTATTTGACTATTCAATAACTGACAACAACTGACGTGATCGTAGCTGCCAGCTGCTAACTTTCTTTTATTGCTTCCGAACTATTGATCGAATACAAAAGCCAGACAATTGGTGTTTATGGGAGATTTCCCTATATTACAACATCAAACACTTGTCCACCTTTTATTCACAAAAGTAAAAATAGTCTTTTTTTACAATGATGAATATTTTCTATTTTAACAATTAAAATCTCAAATATATTTTTTAAATAAATAAGAAATCTTAATGTTCTCACGCACTTCTGGCCTTAACTACCCGTTTCATGATTTTTAGGATGCTTGAATGACTAGTTTTTTTGTGGTTGGGGTACAGCTTGCACCACGTTGGCGAAGGCCAACAGCCCGAAACATGTACGTGGTTATATTTTATTGATTAATAAAGAGTTGTATTTGGACAATTCTGGAAATAATTAAAAATCAACGAATAGTTTATATTAATTGCGACAGATGTCGTCAGAAACTTCCAGTTGCACGATAAGGAGATGTCTCTTTCTTAATTTATCTAAATAATACCAGTACAAAATAACATTTGTACTATTTTATTTCATTTATGTAATGTGTTTGACTTTATAAATTTAATAATGTAAAGGATATATATTCTTTGACTATCTTTGAATATTATATAATTATTATCATATTGTTTCATTTAAATTATCATTGGAGTATATTTATTCAAATGGACTATATGATTTCTAAAATTTGTAACATTCATATAGGATTTTATCAAAATTCACTCTAAATTGAATAGACCTCTAATATGTGTGTTATCAAAAATATTTATAAAAACATTCTCAAAAACAGCTAGCATTAGATGCAACTCTACACATATATTTTCTCTTCTCAAAAAAGGATTATATGACTTTTTGAAGATATGTTCCATTTGGAATTAAGAACCTACACTTCGCTTCTTTTTTACTCTAATTTTCTTTCGAATTACGTGTCTATCTAGCTAAAACTTTTATCACTGTAATTATCATTAAAACATTTTTAAAATAAGTTTCACAAGTATATTTTTTTCATATTGAAATAAAACAATATGTCAATAGTTTGGGTTAATTTTCGTATTTCAGAAGCCTCTCACCGAAATTTTCAAAATATTTTAAAGACTCGAAGTCTAACCATACTCCCTGTGGAATGTTAATATATTGATCTCATCGGCATACTTTAAAAAATATATTTAAACTGGTTTATGTGACTGGAAGAGAGTCTTCGACAAAGAGATTGACATATAATGAAGTTTAACACATCAAAAATATATAAGGCGATGATAATAAAGGGACATTATCATTATCTACAGGTCGGAAATCGAGTAGATGAACAGAATGATACAGCTAGCTTGAAAGAACTTCTAAGGGCAGAAGACTGTTCAGAAAAAATCAAAAGAGCTGATATATTTACATATATATCCGTACGATATGTTGGTTAAATATCAAAAATATGAATGAGAAGGAATTTTTATTCAAGACTGGTGTCAACAACTCATTTCACAATATTCGAATTGCAAGAAGAGTGTTCCATTTGATAAAAAAAGAAACTCTAAGTCTCTTATTAATCACACAAGGTTGCATATATTCACAGAGAAATATCATTCCTACTTCTTCACCATATTTTAGAACTTACAAAACCCTATTATTTGTAATAAAAAAGTTTAAACACGACCTTGATGAAATCCTTATAAATTTACAAGGTTTCAATGAAAGATTCTTATTTTATTGTGCTTATTCTCATACCTTTCTACGTGATAATTTATTTATAATTATTTGCAATATATATATGGCGCTGAATTAATAATTTAACTCTCTCTATATATCAAATGTTTAGTTCTGAAGTGTCCAATGTCGTCCTTTACAAAGGTTAAAACTTGTGTAAATCAAAATGGTACATGGTAGGGTAAATGGTACAACGCCTACATTTCTAATAATGGTAGATCCTGGTCTAAAAGGAACATATTTCAGATGAATTATTATATTGTCTCAAATGGAGCAGTTTTCAAGTTTAATTTCTAAATACGTCTACGCACATTACCATTATTTAGTATTTGCCTTTTGTGCATCTCAATGACGCTATAGTAGTAGGCTTGCAGCTGCCCATCACCTGACTTCTACTTTGATCCTCCAGACACACAATATAAAGCTTCCATCTAGTCGCACTATTCCAACTGTATTTCGAATAGAAGGCTAACGATGTAAGTCTTTCCTTTATTTCTACCTTTTTATTAATTTGATTAATTATATTGATTTTTCAAAAAAATTCTGGAAATATGTACATTTTTATCTATCATATTTTCATGCTCTTCCTAACAAAGGGAATACTTCAAGAAGAATACTTCTTTTTTTTCTATTTTTTGTTGTGGCATGTGCAATGCTTGAGATGCTTATATATATATATATATAGTGTAGAAACTATATAACAAAATTATAACAGTGATTCTACTTTAAAACTTAAGGAGTAAACTGATAATAATGATAACTTATATCAATTAGATTTGATTAGATTAGCAAGCTAAATCTAAATTAATTATAATAATAAATAGTTATTTAATTTTATAGTCCAGTTTTGTATTAAGATTATCTTTACTATTATGATCATTTAAATTCAAATTATAAAATTTGTAAAATGTTATTAATTTGTAGATAGAGAGCGAAAAAAAAAATCCTTTACTTCTAACACATCATCAAGTTAATTATATATTTATAATCAATAACAATAAAAATTAACAACGTAACGTCTTTTGCATCGGCTTTTACACGTCATTTAGACATACTCTAATCCTATATATAGAATAATCGAAGTGAGAATATATATAATAGTTAGAAAAAAGAGAGAAAGACAGAACCATGCACTTTTAATCAAACTAATAATAAGGAAAAAAAAACAAAGTTTGTAAAGAAGGTAGATAAGATTGTTAGTATATATATATATATTTTTATAATTTATATTTTATCCTTTTTTTTTTTAAAGATTTTTTAAGGTTTTTTTTATTTTATAATATGATTATAAATAGTTGTATTTAGTAATATATCTATAGTATGAATTAACATTTGTTATAAGTTTGGATATTATGTTTTGAAACCCTAATGGTAGACCAGACATACACAAAAAACTTTAAATTGAAATAAATTGGAAAAAGAGATCTGCTGGACCGGGGATCTTCAGATAAAAGACCAGCGACATTTCTCCCCTTCTTTATTATGTCATAGATCTCTTTTAAACCGGATTTTATGTGTTAATATTAAGTTGTTTCAGTGAAATATTTAAATGAACATATATAACAGATACAAGTGTTAACAAATTCAAACTGTAAACCTACCTCGACCGCGGCGTTCTCCATTGTGAATATCTATTTCTGGCTGACACATGTTGCGGGGGGGACATTTCAAATTTAGACCATTTATTCTGAATTTTTTGAACAACAAGAAAATTAAAGAAGAAAGGAAAAATAGTTAAGGGAAGAAAGCTGAATTTCATAATCTTTACAGCTAGTTATATCAAAATAACTGATTCAACACTTATTCATCTTTTAATATTCCTTTAAAAAGGCAAATTATAAGAGTTTAATAAAGCTATTAATTGTGCAAATTCACCTTTATTTAACTTCCATTTTCCTCCCCAGAAATTGGAGATTAAACAAAATGAACTATATACTATAACACTTTAAAAATCTTGTGAAAAAATCTTTTAATCAGTTATTTAATCAAAGTTTAATTAACTGTTAAAGATTATAAATTTGTATTAGTTATTATTAAGAGAAATTATAGAAAGTTGATTTCATAAATGGATATTTCCATTAATTTTTTTTAAAATATTTTATAATTGATATACTGTTGAAATATTTTACTTGTCTGATACTAAATTTGTTTTTAATAAATTCCATGTTTAAATTTTTAACATCTTCTATGAAATTATCTAATATATTATTTATTCTATAAAATCTTAGAAACTGACCATAATATATACCCTTACAGCAATTTAATGATATATTAGAATTCATATTACAGTATTTTATAA
This sequence comes from Cordylochernes scorpioides, assembly GCA_030710605.1. NCBI lineage: Eukaryota > Metazoa > Arthropoda > Arachnida > Pseudoscorpiones > Chernetidae > Cordylochernes > Cordylochernes scorpioides. Next base: position 48,455,958 of record CP092864.1, read on the forward strand.
TATTGAAATTATAATTACTCTTTTTATTATAAACTCTAACAGCACTATTTGTAAGGTCTATATTCAAGTCTAAAAAGTTAACTTTTTTGTTTCTATAAATTTTTTTCATTGTTCTTAAGTTTCAAGTATTTAGGATATATTTCAGATATTAATTTTTTAAACTGTGGATTATTAAATATTATTATGTCATCTACATATCGGAATATTTGCCAATTAATATTATTTTGTAGAAAGTATTCTCTTTCGTACCAGAACAATATAGATTGGCTAATAAAGGACTAGAAGAAGTTCCCATGGGAACGCCTTCTGATTGAATATATATTTTATTTTTAAATTCTATATAGTTAAAATTTAAAAATGTTTCCAGTAGAGTTTTTGCTGTTTTAAGATCTAATTTAATTGTTTTATATCTGTTATTAATAATTTTAATGTAGAAAGTTTTGTCATTAATGAATTCATTAAATAAATTGGTTATTTTATTATTTAGATCTCTTAAATTTATTTTAGAATATAGGTCCTCAAAGTCAAATGTGTGTACTGTTTCAATGTTTGTCCAATTGTTCATTAAATAATTAATGATTTTTTTTATTTGAGTCGATAAATTTATAATTATATTTATTAGTTAATTTATTTATAATAAATTGTAGTGTTGAAGCTAATTGTATATCAATATTTTTTATGACTGAATTTATACCAGATATGATTGTTCTGAAAGAAATAGGTTTTTTGTGTAGTTTAGGAATTATATAGAACTTTGGTATGTTTGGATTTTTGTGGTTATTATAAATTTTTAGTGAATTTTCAACGTTTTTGATGTCTTTTTTGATTTTTGTGGCTGTAGTTCTAGCAAAAGTGTATTTATGATTATTATCAATTTCCTTTTTTAGTATATCGTGGTATAGATTTTTACAAATTAAAGATAAGTTATTGGAACATTTATCTATAGGAGTGATAATATAGTCCTTCTGTAAATTAATTATATTTTCTTTAAAAGAAGGAATGTCTGAATTAGGTTTTGTGTATTTAAGTGTATTATTATAATAATTTATAATTTCCTTTTTAATATTATGTTTCCATTCCAGAAAAGTAAATTCTGGAATACTGTATTTTATACTAGTTTATTTATGAAAATATCTATATCTTTTAATATAGATTTAATTGTATTATTATAATTGTGTTTAATTTGAGGTATATATTTATACCCTTTATTTAAAATTTCCTGATATTCTGGATTTAAAAAAGAAAAATAGCTAGTTAATATATGACCTGAGAACTTATATTTATCAATATAGTTGTTGCAATTACATTTAATTTTTTTAAAATTTGCCAAATTATTAATAAATTGGTTATAATTGCAAACTAAATTACCTATATTTTTGTTGTATCTCCAGATTGTTTTGAAATTTAAATTTTTATAGGGAAAAGATTATTGATGATTTGGTTATTAAAAATATCATTAAATTTAATATGATTAAATAAATTGTTATTAAATTTAATGATAATATTAATGTTATTAGTAGCTTGTTTAATTTTTCTGTATTTAAAGATGTCGTGTGTGATATCTATTAATCTGTTAGTCAGATTATGAATTTTAATATATTCTATGAGTTTGATAAATTTATTATTATTTAGTTTAAATAATGTTTTAATAAATTTATCGACGAAGTTGTTAGTGTACATTTGTTTTGGGTCCAGTAATTCTTCAAATTCAATGTAACATAATTTATTGGTAGTTTTACCTCTAGTTTTATTAGGTTTAGTTTTAAATTCATTTTTTTTTTGTATTTGCAGCTGATTTCATAGGTTGAAATTTCTTCTGTTTGTGGTTTGTATGTGTAGTTTAATTCGTCGTTAAGTCCATAAGGGAATAATGTGTTGTGTTTATAAATGTAGTTGTTTTCTAATAATAGTCGTTGTTTTTTGTTTTGACATATGTCTAGTATTTCTATCTTAAAGTTGTTAAAAGTATGTAATTGATTGTGTTCTTTCATATATATATTACCAATTGATTTTTTAGCGTGGTTTCTATGTAGGTTTATTCGTATATTTAATGGATTACAAGTTTGTACTATATATGATAGTTGACAAATTTGGCATGTTAATTTATAAATAGTATTCACTAATTTACAACTAGTTGTTTGAAAAGTGTCATGGTTCTTAAGAGAGGGACAAGTTTGACAATTTTTTCTTAGGCAATTCTTAGCGAGTTTAAATTAACATAAAAGAGGTGCTAACACTAATATGTTTGTTAGTTTTTTTTAGTTTTTTTAGTTTGTTATTCTTATGAATTTTTAAATATATTTTTCTTAATTGTTTTTGTGGTGATAAAATTTGTAATAAATTGAATAATTAATCTATAAATATATAGATATTACTGTTTGTTATCTGTTATATTTTAAGAATAACTAATAAAAACATCTTTATACTAATTAAACACTGAAAAAACAAAAGTTCTGAAGTTATTTTTTCTAAAATTACTTTTATAATTTACTTTTTAATAATCAAACAATGAAAGATAATTAAAATTTGTATGAAGATTTATTTATATTAGAATATCTAATATGATTTAATTTGTATATTATGTTATATATAAAAAATATATCATAGAGCAAGCTCATATGAATTAATATAGTGTAGAAACTATATAACAAAATTATAACAGTGATTCTACTTTTAAAACTTAAGGAGTAAACTGATAATAATGATAACTTATATCAATTAGATTTGATTAGATTAGCAAGCTAAATCTAAATTAATTATAATAATAAATAGTTATTTAATTTTATAGTCCAGTTTTGTATTAAGATTATCTTCACTATTATGATCATTTAAATTCAAATTATAAAATTTGTAAAATGTTATTAATTTGTAGATAGAGAGCGAAAAAAAAAAATCCTTTACTTCTAACACATCATCAAGTTAATTATATATTTATAATCAATAACAATAAAAATTAACAACGTAACGTCTTTTGCATCGGCTTTTACACGTCATTTAGACATACTCTAATCCTATATATAGAATAATCGAAGTGAGAATATATATAATAGTTAGAAAAAAGAGAGAAAGACAGAACCATGCACTTTTAATCAAACTAATAATAAGGAAAAAAAAAAAACAAAGTTTGTAAAGAAGGTAGATAAGATTGTTAGTATATATATATATATATTTTTATAATTTTATATTTTATCCTTTTTTTTTTAAAGATTTATATATATATATATATATATATATATATATATATATATATATAGGTATGATAATCTTTTCTACAATATTTGTAAAATTTATATAAGAAATATTTTGTCTTAAAATTCAATGCTTGAGTACAGGTATGCTTGTAATTTTTATTACATGTCATATAAGTGAATTTTGATTCTAGGTAGTGTTATTTTAAGATATTGTGTTATTAATTATTGGAATATAGTTTGTATCATGCTGAAAGTTTCTACGTGTGTTTGGTGATATTATGGAAATTTTTCCCTAAAAAAGGTTTGTGCTTATTTTGTGAGGATTTGAATTTTAATGGTTTGTATATATTTTGTTGTAATAAAAGGCAGTTGTCTCATATAATACTCTTAGTATTTTGTTTTAATATTCAATTTTGTTTGAAATTGTTTTGCAAGTTTTGAAAGAATACATCTTAAAGTTTGAAGCAGTCTTATGTAGGTAACTTTGAAATATTGATTGGTATGTGGAAATTCTAGTGAAAAAAAGTAAATAGATGGTTAATCATTAAATAAAATTAATATAAATTAAATATAATAATGTGAATTATATATAAACTCTGTTTGAGAGAGATTGATGAGCCAAGTTCCATACGTTAGCTCGCCAGCACTTGGCATCAGTGACTGTTCCAATCCAGTACATTCCTATTTTCTGCTCGATTTTTTTTCTTTAAGAATTGCTTTGAATGAACCAAATTATTTTGAACTGATTTTCACATCTATTATTTGCAGCCATTTAAAAATATATTTAGAAAATATAATAATTAAAGAAATCGAACATAGAATGGTTGCCTAAATTAATACAATTTGGTCAAAATCAATGGCCAAAAATAGGTTAAATATTTTTTCAAGAAATGGTTTCATATTGCCAGTTTAACAGATTCTTTATGGTTTTTGAACTGGAATTCAAAATCGATTATAAAAATAAGAAATATAATAATGAGTTGATATGCAAAAAGGCACTTCTAATTTTTTAAAAGACTTGAAAAGCATCGATACAATTCATAGTTTGGATTCCTTGGAGCGAATGCTATGATTCATATCTGATATAGAAGTTTATTAGCAGATCGGAATTCAAATACATTGCAAATATAATATCAAAATATATATTGTTTAGATGCATAAATTGATAACAAAAGGACGAAATATGTATTAATAGGTATTAATTATTTTTTCAAATGAATAGGGTATTTACGCAATTTTGGCCTTAAATATCCTTTTCTTGATTTCTCAGGAAACCTCTTGAGGCAAATATTTGATCTTAGAGATACAGCCTGCACAAAGATGATGATGGCCAACAGCCCTAAACGCTTACGTGGTTGACTTTTCTTTATTTATCAAGAAAATAGGTCGGCCCAATATCAGAGAACAAATTAAATAGACATTTAGTTTATATTTGTTCCATTAGATGGCGCTTTGTCATCTAAAATTCTCACGTGAGCGGTCAGGATAGGGCCCTTGTTTGTTTGTAAAATAATATAAATTGTATTTAGAAAATTTAAAATGATCCTTAGTAAATTTCTGTGTGCAGGGTGTGTTTTACTCTGAGAATCTGGTCGATGCTGTTAATGGCCTCTTTCGTCTATGGTTGTACTGATATTGAGGGCTCCAAACTAGTCGGCTGTTCATGTGAGGAAGATAACAGTTTTAAAGACTATCCGGCTCTTCAATGTGATAATATGAGTGTCCCAGACAACCTTATCTACAGCCTCAAAGTCCTCGAGACGTCCCACGTGCCAATCATAAGTCTATTTATACAAAAATCTACTTTAACGCGTCTTCCTAAGAATATATTTGATGGTGTTCCCTTTAAGATTACTACATTATAAAATCTAAAATTCCATCTATAAATTCGTATCTTTTTGATAGCGTTAATAACAATATTGAATCTTTTTCCATTATCCAAGGTTCATTTACAAATGAATGGCAGGGTAGTTTTCTGAAAATCTTAAAATCTTCATGCATTTTCGATATTAGATTCTAAATTAGCTAACCTATGGAGTGACATGCCACAAGACATTCCTCTCTCTGTCAAAGCTATCTTATTTCCCTTTAATCGGCTTACGGAAATAAAGCCGAAATATTTTATTCGAACGCGTGCTAAATTTTTTGAGCTTTCTTTTAACCATATCTCGAAGTTGGCGCCTGATGCCTTTCCAGAAACCACGACAATTATCTTTCTCGAGTAAGTAATATTTAATAAATAATATTCACATATAACATTTACTACCTCTTATGGCCCGCTACCTAGAGAAAGAATTGGAATTATTTTAACGCTACCTTCTCAACTCGAAACAACTTGACTAAGACAAGTGGGCATATTGAATATTTTGAAAAGCTGAACCTTGCAGTTATGAAGAGCAGTACAAATTTCTAATACAGTATTATGATAGCATTTTCATAAGAGTTATATGATTTTAAATATAAATAAATAATTAAATAATGAAATGTATTTTTTTCTCAAAAGGAAAGCTAATTTATTTGTTCAGACAATTTCAATATATTTATTTCTAACAATTGATTTTGTTCGAATATTTATATAAATACAGAGGTTGATCCAAAGTCTTACACAACTTTAAAAATTAATAACTCAGCTAATATTCGCGCTAGACAATGCGGTAAACACCATTGTGTTCAGGATGCAATGGATTTTTAGGGCAAATAATAAAAAATTCTAAGTTTATTTTAGTTACAATTTATTCGCTAGATTGCGCTCTTCCAGATCAGATATTCAGCGGCCAAATATTTTGATAAATTGAAAAAATATAACTGACCAACATGTATTTTTAGACTTTGAATACCAAAAAAGAACCCTAATAATATCAAATGATAAATTAATAAAACACCATTTCGCCAAAGTTAGAAGATTTGGATGACGATTTTTAAATGCAATCGGAGATATGTGAAATAGGTAAATGCAAATTAAAACATGTAGCAAAAAAGAAATGATACTTCAGATTCTGTTTTCTGGAATCCTTTGAGGCGATTTAAATTTTGAAAATAATAATTTTTAATTTTTCAATTCGACTCTCTCTCAGTATCGATTATATTTATTTTAATTCATTTGAAAAATATTTATCCATCTCTGAAAATTTATTTTATTCTGGAAATCTGTCACTACAGTATAAAGCATTCTTGGTGAATTTTGTTTATTACAATTCAGAATCTGCCACTGAAGCTTTACGAGCGTTTCGTTCCTTTAAAGGTATTTGAATCGGTAAAGGACCCATGAGTTGCTACTCTCTAAGGCGAATCTTGAAATTTTTTGTAAAGACTGGATCTCTGGAAGCAAAACCTCGGAGTGGAAGAGACTCGACATGCAAGTCAGTGGCTGTTAAGGTTTCACAGAATGTTGAAGCTAATGAAAGGTTATCCAAGTATGTAGAAGTAAGTGCTCGACAAATTTCTCGACAAACGGGGATTCCGTATGGAACAGTTTGGAGACACTAATGATTTTCTTTAAAAATTCTTGTACAAAATTCAAAGAATTCACGAACTAAAAGTCGGCGATTTTGAGAAATGTCAAGAATTCGCTGCATGTGTTTTCCGGGAAATTGATATTGATGAAAACTGGCTGTTGAATGTTCTGTGGACAAAGGAAGCTCACCTTTCTCTGAATTGAGAGGTAAACATTCAAAAAACAGCCATATTTGGGCAACAGAAACCCTAGGATATTTACAGAAATGCCACTTCATCAGCCCAGAGTTACAGTTTGTTGTGGGATCACTTCTTCTTTTATTATTGGGTTATTTATCTTTGAAGAAATCAATGGAAGAACTTTTAAAACCGTTTCTGTAGCTGATGAACGTTATGTTCAACTTTTGAGAGAAAAGGGTATTTCCATATTGTATGACAGACAAGCACCAAGCGAAATAACATTCATGCAAGATGGAGGACCTCCTCATATCTCCCGCGGTGCCGAACAATTGCTGAAGGATACGTTTAGTGAAGATCGTGAGATGAGACGCCACTTTATACACCAGTAGCCTTCAAGATCACCAGACTTGACGCCTTGCGATTTTTGGTGATGGGAGTACATTGAGTCGCGTGTTTATCGATGCAGGCCTACCACATTGGCCAGGTTGAAGGCTTCTATCAAACGGTACGTTTCATCAATTTCAACAGATATGTTATTCAATGTTGTCCAATCTGTCATCTATCGTCTGCAGGCGGTGTTTGAAAATGAAGGGCGCCACATTGAGCAAGGATTGTGACCTAATTCAAGAGAGAAGGCAGTTACCTCATTGTTATATAAGCTGCCATATATTATATTATCTACCTAAATTTTGCAGCTCTTTATATCGGGTTATGGGGATAAGAAATGCTGTCCTCACATCTCGAATCTTTTTTTTTGTGAATAGTAATTTATTTTGTTGTCATTTGCTCACATCTTAAATTATGTCGTGCAGACCGAAGTGTTATAACTTTATAACTTCTCGAATAACACTGGTACACACAATTTTACTCCTTATGTTTAGTTTATCGCTTTTCTCTCATTAGAAAAATAGCATATGGGAATATTCTCTGTACACCCCTAACTTTAGAAATTTCTCGCAAAAAATAATATGTATATATTTTCCCCCCACGTTATTCAACGCGAATGGTCGATCTAAAAATGATTTTTATTTGAGAGGACACATTTAATTTTTTTTTACAGTATAATAAGCAATGAATAACATTTGATAAGCCCATAGGACATTTGGAATGAAGTACGACAAATAGATTTTGTCACCTCCCTCTTTATTACATTTGTTATTCCTTATGCTATTTTTATAATTAGCGAAAGGCGATAAACTGAACATAAGGGGTGAAATTGTGTGTACCAGTGTTATTCGAGAAGTTATAACTCTTTGGTCTGCACGACATAATATAAGATGTGAGCAAATGACAAACAAAAATATTACTGTTCATAAAAAAAAAAATATTGAAGATGTGAGGACAGCCTTTATTATCCCCATAACCCAACACAAAGAGCTGCAAAATATTGGTAGATAATATAATACATGGCAGCTTATATAACACATGTTTGCTCAATGTGGCGCCCTTCATTCTCAAACACCGCCTGCAGACGATAGATGACAGATTGTACAGCATTAAATAACATATCTGTTGAAATTGATGAAATGTGGCGTCTGATAGAAGCCTTCAACATGGCCAATGTGGTAGGCCGGCATCGATAAACATGCGACTCAATGTACCCCCATAACCAAAAATCGCAAGGCGTCAAGTCTGGTGATCTTGGAGGCTACTGGTGTATAGAGTGGCGTCTCATCTTACGATCTTCATTAAACGTATGCTTCAACAAATATTTTTGCACCGCGGGAGATATGAGGAGGCCCTCCATCTTGCATGAATGTTATTTTGCTTGGGGCTTGTCTGTCCTGCAAAATGGGAATAACCTTTTCTCTCAAAAATTTAACATAATGTTCATCAGTTACACAATCGGTTTTAAAATTTATTCCATTGATTTCTTCAAAGAAAAATGGCCCAAAAATAAAAGAAGAAGTGAACCCACACCAAGCTGTAACTCTGGGTTGATGAAGTGGCATTTCTGAAAAACCTATGAGTGTTAACTTCTCCGTTTAGAGAAAAGTGAGCTTAATCTGTCCACAGAACATTCGACAGCCAGTTTTCATCAATATCAATTTCCCTGAAAACACATGCAGCGAATTCTTGACGTTTCTCAAAGCTTTAGCTCGTGAATTCTTTGAATTTTGTACAATAATTTTTAGAGAAAATCATTAGTGTCTCCAAACTGTTCCATACGAAATCCCCTTTTGTCGAGAAATTTGTCGAGCACTTACTTCTACATACTTGGATAATTCGCCGAAAAACCCATGGAGCGAATTCTTGACGCTTCTCAAAATCGTCGACTTTTAGCTCGTGAAATCGTTGAATTTTGTACTGTTATTTTGTTTAAGAAAAATTCTTAGTTTCTCCAAACTGTTCCATACGAAATCCCCGTTTGTCGAGAAACCTATTGAGCATTTACTTCTCCATACTTGGATAACGTTTCAATAGCTTCAACATTTGGGAATTCTAACAGCCACTGACTTGCATGTCGATTGTCTTCCACTACGAGGCTTTGCTCTCAATTTTTCTTTGTCATTCGCCTTAGAAAGTTCCAACTCATGTGTCCTTTGCTGCTTCGAATACCTTTAGAAGGTACGGAAAGCTTGTAAAGCTTAAGTGGCAGTTTCTGAATTACAATAAAAAAATTCACCAAGAGTGCTGTATCCTGTAATGACGGCATTTCAGATTTAAAATCAATTATCAGAGATAAATAAATATTTTTCAAATGATTTAAAATAAATATAATCGATACTGAAAGAGTTTCGAATTTAAAAATTAAACATTGCATTTGAAATTCGTCATCCAATTCTTCTTCTTTAGCAAAATTGTGTTTTATTAATTTATCATTTGATAATATTAGGGTACTTTCTTAGAATTTAAAAAGGAAAAATAAGTGTCGAGATCAGTTATATTTTTTAATTTTCGAACAATTTGGCCGCTGAATCTCTGTTTTTTTTTGTAGAAGGCCATCTATCGAATAAAATTGTAACTGATATCAATATCGAATTTTTCATTATTTACCCTAAAATTATCCATTGCATCCTGAACACAATGGTGTTTGCCGCGTTGCTCTAGCGCAAGTTATTCATTTTAAAGTTGTGCAAGACTTTTGGATTACCCTGTATATATCGATATGTTATACAAAAATCATTCAATTAAAAATTCATAAATTCTAGAACAGTTATTCTGTTTAATTCGAACACCAGATGTCGCGGCCTTCCCTATTTAAATATAATGTTGTTGTTTCCCATAGGCCGGTTCAAATATATCTGTACATATGTAAATACCTAATCTTTTATTTTCTTCTCTTTACGCCTCAATTCAGGTAATACTCTCACAAATTATGTATTTTTATTCTTTATTAGCACAATAAAGTAATCCTATAAAAGGGCGTACCTGGATCTGTAAAGAAAAAAAATGTTTTTTCTTAAAATATTTCGAGAGATTGCTCCCTCTTTATAAATTTATTGCACAGTGAATTTAATTTACAAATTATTGTACATCATATGAAAAAAAAATTTTCATTGGTCAAAAATAATTATTGATAATGATACATAAAAAAATTAATAATAATAATAATGTTATAAAATATTTTTTGGTCGCAGTGGTTACAGCCTTCTCCACGCTGACGAGCGCCAACAGCGCGAAACGCGTTCGTGGATGGCTTTTCTTGATAATTAAAGAAATTGGGTTGGCCAAATATCACGGAGCAAGCTAAATAAACGTTTAGTTTATTTTTGCTTCACTAGATGGCGCTCTGCTCATGTGATCGTGGTCAGGAGATGCCTTTTTTATTTTTAATAATAATAATATAATATAATATTTTGAAAATTAAAGGCTTTTTAGAAATGCAATATTTTATAATGTTTTTGAAACAAATTTAAGGAAATAAAAATAAGAAACAAATGAAGTTGACTGCGATTATTAGAAAAAAAAATTAAGTTAAAAGAGACAAATAAGGTTCGGGGATTTCTTCATATCTATTTACACTAGCAGGGTCCTTCATTGATGCTATGGCCTCCAGGAACTTCCTCTGGTGCGAGTTCTGGATACCCCTGTAAATAGTGGAAGTATTTTCCCAATCTGGCTGATGTCCCGATCGGAGACCATGCTCCACCATGAAAACCATTCCTTTGCATACTTCCAAGAAAATTTGTGTTCTTGGAGTCTGGTCCCAAGTAAACGGCCTGTCTCTCCAATGTAGGATACATTGCAGCTTTTACATGTGATCCTATACACAACGTCCTTTGTGTTCCCTATCTCCACTTTTTTATTTGTAATTGTATTTCGGACTAGTCTTTAAAGATGGTGCATTTTTGAAAACAGTGGTTATTCCAGAAATTTTTAAAATATGAGCTATTTTCTCAGCTCCTGCTCCATATGGCATTATACATTTATTTTTCAATTATTTTTTGCTATAAATGCTATTAATTTTATATGAATGCTTATTGATAAATTCCTTTGTATATCCATTTGATATTAATTCTTCCTGGATAGTGTGTTCAATTCTATATATTTAAGTTTATCAGTGGAGCAATGAGTCTAATGGCTTCCTACCCTTTTTAGATATACTTTTCGAAATAAATTAAATTATCTTCAAACCACTGTTTTTAGAAAACCTAGTCACTCACCAGTAGACCTCCATGCCAACTCCTTTGATCCTATCTCTTATAAAATTTCCCTTGTAAAAACTCTCACCAAGCGTGCCTTCACACATTGCTCCACTGATAAACTTAAATATATAGAATTGAACACTATCCAGGAAGAATTAATATTGAATGGATATACGAAGGAATTTATCAATAAACATTCATATAAAATTAATAGAATTCATAGTAAAAAAGAATTGAAAAATAAATGTATAATGTCATATGGAGCAGGAGCTGAGAAAATAGCTCATATTTAAAAAAAAAATCTGGAATAACCACTGTTTTAAAAAATGCACCATCTTTAAAGACTATAGTCCGAAAAACAATTACAAAGCAGAAAGTGGAGATAGGGAACACAAAAGACGTTGTGTATAGGATCCCATGTAAAAATGGTAATGTATCCTACATTGGAGAGACAGGCCGTTTCCTTGGGACCAGACTCCAAGAACACAAATCTTCTTGGAAGTATGCAAAGGAAAGGTTTGCCATGGTGGAGCATGGTCTCCGATCAGGACATCAGCCAGATTGGGAAAATACTTCCACTATTTACAGGGGCATCCAGAACTCGCACCAGAGGAAGTTCCTGGGGCCATAGCTTCAATGAAGGAACCTGCTAGTGTAAATAGATACAAAGAAATCCCCGAACCTTATTTTTCTCTTTTAACTTATTTTTTTTCTAATAATCGCAGTAAACTTCATTTTTTTCTTATTTTTATTTCCTTAAATTTTGTTTCAAAAACATTATAAAATACTGCATTACTAAAAAGCCTTTAATTTTCAAAATAATTTATTATATTATTATTATTATTAAATTTTTTATGTATCATTATCAATAATTATTTTTGACCGATGACAAATTTGTTTTCGTATGATGTACAATAATTTGTAAATTAAATTCACTGTGCAATAAATTGATAAAGAGGGAGCAATCTCTCGAAATATTTTAAGAAAATATTTTTTTCTTTACAGATCCAGGTACGCCCTTTTATATAATCTTAATTAATGGATCGCCTTTTGACTAAAACAATAAAGTAAATTATATATCAATTAAGGAGGATCAGAAGATGAGTTTCTTTTATTGTATGAATGTTACGAGCTTTCGGGCAAAAGCCCTTCGACAGGCAAAAATATAACTATACAAAGAAAGATAAATAACGATTTATATATATGTTAATCTTAACTGAAAACCGATTTTTGAATAAAGTAAATATTAAATCTGCTGTCTGAGACCACGAGACGGCGCATGGTTTGGGCTATTGAAATAAACATGTGGGAGGTTTAAATGTAGTTTGTGTAGGCTGCGGGGATGTCTATTTTTCTATTTATGCTGTGTAGCTTGGATGAAACTATGGATTCTAGAACCAATCTCTGGTGTAGGTTGGAGATATTTTTATAGTGAATGGTTGGGTTAGCACTGTCAAAGGAATGGCCAGAAGATGCAATGTGTTGGAAATAAGGGAACGGGTATCTCGGTTGGTGATGTTGCGTGTGTGTTCGGTCATTCTGATGGCGATGGTTCTACCGGTCTCCCCCACATAGGTGGCAGGACACTGTTGGCACGAGACCGAGTAGACTGCTCTAGAAGATGTTAGAGGATCAGTGGAGGAGTCGGTTTTTGTGATGGGATGCCTAAGGAGTGTTAGTAAATCATCATCTCCCATCTTACAATTTCAGGTTTCCCTCTATCCTTCATAGAAAAACACACCTATTCACCTGTTCCTCTCAACCCTCCTGAAACTTACAAATCCACATGTGTGATCCCATTCTCTCCCCTCTCAGTTAACCTCTCCCGTTTCCTCAAACCCTTTGGCATCCGTACCTTTTTACTAACACACCTAACCTCCACTCACTCCTTAGGCATCCCATCACAAAAACCGACTCCTCCACTGATCCTCTAACATCTTCTAGAGCAGTCTACTCGGTCTCGTGCCAACAGTGTCCTGCCACCTATGTGGGGTAGACCGGTAGAACCATCGCCATCAGAATGACCGAACACACACGCAACATCACCAACCGAGATACCCGTTCCCTTATTTTCCAACACATTGCATCTTCTGGCCATTCCTTTGACACTGCTAACCCAACCATTCACTACAAAAATATCTCCAACCTACACCAGAGATTGGTTCTAGAATCCATAGTTTCATCCAAGCTACACAGCATAAATAGAAAAATAGACATCCCCGCAGCCTACACAAACTACATTTAAACCTCCCACATGTTTATTTCAATAGCCCAAACCATGCGCCGTCTCGTGGTCTCAGACAGCAGATTTAATATTTACTTTATTCAAAAATCGGTTTTCAGTTAAGATTAACATATATATAAATCGTTATTTATCTTTCTTTGTATAGTTATATTTTTGCCTGTCGAAGGGCTTTTGCCCGAAAGCTCGTAACATTCATACAATAAAAGAAACTCATCTTCTGATCCTCCTTAATTGATATACCTTACTAGAAGAGTCTTTACCTTTAAAGTAAATTCTGCTTCAAAACTATTTTTTTATTCTGTTTAAACGACTGCAAAACAATATCACAAACATACTTATGTATCCTCAACATAATCAGCAGGTAATAATTCTATATATCCTAAATATATCTCACATTTTAATTTTTATAACAATAAGCGATAGGATGAATTTAACGTAACATAAATTTATATATATATATATATAAAGAGACAAGGGTCGCCTCTCCCGTCAAAATAGACGTCTAAAACCAGACGCCATCTATTGACCGTCGCCGCAACTAGCGGCCTCGGGTCGGTGACAAAGCCACAACACCAGCTTTGGCAAACTGAAAAGCGTCCACCTAGAGACCATGGTTTCGGGCTAATGGCCCTCGTCAGTCTAGGGCGGAATTTATTCCATGTTGTGGCTTTGTCACCGACCCGAGGCCGCTAGTTGCGGCGACGGTCAATAGATGGCGTCTGATTTTAGACGTCTATTTTGACGGGAGAGGCGACCCTTGTCTCTTTAGATCAATTTCCTCCTGGCAAAATTTCCATCTATATTTTAGCCATAGATATGGCCCAGCCACTTTGCCAGTTAAACACCTCTTTGGCAGATTGTCAAGATTCCATTAGATCCCGTGCGGATCTCATGGAATAAAGTCCGCCCTAGACTGACGAGGGCCATTAGCCCGAAACCATGGTCTTAGCTCAACGAGGGTTCTGGGAGAGGGGTGACGAGCTCCAATATGCCTCCCTAGAGCATCCCACACATGCTCTATTGGATTCAGGTCCGGAGATCTGGCTGGCCAATCCATCCTTCGAATAGTCTCACTCTGGAGATATTCATTGACTAGCCTAGCCCTATGCGGACGAGCATTATCGTCCATAAAAATTAAATTGTGGCCAATTTGATCTCTATAAGGTCTTTGATAGGGCTCAAGGATCTCGTCCCTGTACCTTTGGGCAGTTAAAGTGCCCCAGAAAAAATGTGGAGGGGTGTGCGTCTGCCAGAACTGATGCCAGCCCAGACTAAGAGACTGCCCCCTCTAAAATTGTCCATTTCCCTGATGTTTCTGGGATGATAGCGGGTTCCAGGCTCCCTCCAGATGAAAACTCGTCGAGAATCTGTGTTTAAACTAAATCTCGACTCGTCACTGAAGAGAACATTGGCCCACTGATCATGAGTCCAGGCGTGATGTTCCAAGCACCAATTCAAGCGGGCTCTCCTGTGAGCAGAGGTTAAGGGGATACAGACCATTTGTCGTCTTGCATAAAGAGCTCCTTCTTGAAGCCTTCGGTAAACAGTTTGTCTTGAAATTCTCGTTTCAGTAGCACTTGAGAGTTCATTAGAGAGTTGAATAGCTGTCATCTCCCTATGGCGCTTGGCAGTTACGACCAGATAACGGTCTTCAGAGGTAGCTGTTTTTCTTTTTCTACCAGAACCTTCTTTTCTTTTGATGGTTCCTGTCTCAATGAACTGTTTCCATATTTTGCTGACCACAGATTTATTCACATTTAGCCATTTTGCTACTTCAACTTGTGATTGCTCTGCCTCCATTCTTCCAACAACTCTCCATTTTAAATCATGTGCTAAAATTTTTCGTAAACTCATAATTAACTAAGGATTAAAAAAATTATAATTGGACAATTCTTAGATGGGGTAAACGAGACACCAAATAGCACACTTATAAAAACAAGCAAAATTTTGCCTATTTTCAATTTTACCGAATCGAATGGTTGTGATAAATAAATTCTACAACTTAAAATACCTAATTAAATTACTTTTTAGCTTTTAGCGTTGTATATTTCAAAACATATCATTAGAAAACAAAAGTTTCTTATTTTTGGACACCAGTGTATATATATATATTCGAATATTAAATATGAATATGGCCTATGCAGTTTAAATATATGTAATCTTTGTTAATATATGTTTTCTGCGCAGATTCAACAGGTTGTCCCACCTACCACAAGAGTTATTCAAGAATACACCAATTCTCAAATGGTTGGTACTCGACTATAACCTAATTTCTACCCTGGATGCCAGTGCTTTCCGCCAAAAACACTTCCAACCAAGTGAACATCGTCTCCGACTTGGTTTGGAAGGTAAGCTTTTTAAATATAGGTATTTGCTCAATAGGCACATTATTTTTGAATATAAAAATACTTTCTAGAATATAAATAATTTTGGTATATAATTAGCATAAAAAACACTAAGTTAAAATTTGACTTTTTGTGGTTGTGACTTTGGGAGTAAATGATAGATAAATAGAAGAGATTTTACAATAATATTTTGTGAAAGGGTTTATGATTTATATTTATATAAATGTATAAAAGTACGGTGGGCGTGTCTCTGTCGGGAATGTCCTGTGCCAACACTCAGACACCGTTTCAAGTTGGAATTTGATATCTTGTATGGATAATTTATTACTTTGAAGGAATTAGAAACCCAAAGGTTCATATTTCTATCTGAAGGTTCTGGTAATAAAAAGGGGGCTCCACGCAAGCAATATCACTTCAGCCGTTGATTTTAGTTTTTGATTAAAAATTAATTAATTTCTAAAGATATTTATATATGTATCTTATTTCGGTAACATATCAATGTATACTAAGCTTTTAATATTATAATTTTATTTTGAAAAATTACCTAATAAAAAATAAACCTTTTTTCTAATACATGTTAGAATTGATTGACAGTGACTTTCAAATTCAAGAAGAACCAACATTTCCTACCACATTACCTTCAAATATCATCATCAATCTCAACCTGAACGAACCCTGCAATAAAAAAGAGAACAAAACCATACTTAAAAAGAAGGGACTTGATACAATTGATTTATATGATCAGAAAAATTATTTATTAGCATACACAGATGGATCATCAGACCTTACTCTGAGTAATGGAGGGGCCGGAATTAGCATAATACTCCAAGATGGAACACACATCAAAATCAAAGAAGGAGCAGGAAAGATTTCGTCAAACTTCACTTGTGAACTGAGAGCTATCTGGAAAGCCCTTGATGTATGCCTGAACCAACCATCCCTGCATCAAGCAGAAGGAATCATAATATACAGCGACTCCAGATCCGCTCTAGAAGCAATTCAGAAGGGCAATACTAGAATCACGCAGAAAATACACTCATTACTTACCCAACTGGAAACATTGGAGAAGAACTGCATTCTACAATGGATTCCTGCCCATGTTGGGATTGAGGGTAATGAAATGGCAGATGAATTGGCAAAGGAAGCCAGAAAGCTGAGCCAAAGGAAAGAACAAATGTCAGTATTTGACGCTGATGCTTTGGCAAAATACAAGATAATCAAACAAAAAATAAGAAAAGATCAAATATGTGAAATAAACTCTGAGAGAAAACTGACAAAAACCATAACAAGACTTAGAACAAAACACCATAAAGGAATGACAATACATCCAGATGGCACAAGAACTTATAAAGCGTGCAACAATTGTCCTGGTGTGGAACTTACACCTACTCACATATTCTCATGCCCAGCAATGGCCGCAGCCTTGCAGAAAATCGACTTAGACCCAGAGCAGCAGCTTTACACACCCAAGATAGTGGATATTGCTGCTGCTGTGATGGAGATGCATGGAGACATCTGAGACTCTTCTTTGAACACGACAACAACAACAACAACAATTGATTGAAAATAACTTTAGAATATTGAAGAATAAAATAGGTGGGAACTAGATGTATTATATAATATTCATTTATTATTTCATTCCTATCATTTATAAAAACCAAATATGAAACTTATATGTGGATGAATTAACTAGTAGATAGAATACATCTCAGCTATAAATATATATGGGAGGAATTTACTGACCAAGGTTTCGATGACCCACAGTCACCATTTTCGAGGTTTAAACCATCTAAAACTAGTTAGAATCTTATATCAACCAATCTACAAAAATTCTAATTACGAATTTTACTAAATAATTGAAATAAGATGCTAATAGCCATGCTTGTGTGGTTTACAGGCAATCGCTTGGACTGCTGCAGTTTCTATTGGTTGTTTGACCTGGATGAGCATCCTGATATAACTGGGAAGTGTTCTGAATTTCCTCTACAAGATAAACAAGTATCTGAACTGAATAAAACAGATAAAGAAAAATGTATGATAGAATAAAATAAAAAATAGTAATAACACCTTCTTAAATGTACTAATTTAGTGCCATCACACGCATTAATACATTACTATTTGAAAAAAAAATCTTTATATGTTTTTCCATATATTCTATTATCAAATGGTGTTTTGGGGTTTCAGAGGATGAAAATGAATTTGTTATTTTGTATGTGTGTGTGTGTGTGTGTGTGTGTGAATGAAATCAAATTGAGAGGATAAATACCCACAGGGTGGGCATTCCAAAATTAATGATAATATGACATTTGATTCAATATATAGCCACATTTCTCCCATTCGAGATTCAATGAGTTCCCCAGATTATGATTACGCAGTTAATATCAGATATATAAAATCGTAATTGATATTGATTTTCAAAAATCTCCAATCAAATTTCGGTGAGATTCATTGTATTTATTACTGAATTGATTGTTTAAAAATTAATAGTAACAAAGCTCTCTGATTAAGAAAGACACTAATTTTAAGGCTTAAGCATACCTCCTCAAAAGGACAAAGATTTCACAAAAGCAATAAAATACTTTGATGGCGTGACCTTACAATACTTAAGTTATTATTTGAATATTATCAATTATCAATCGAATAGGTCTAAAGAAAATTAGCTCTAATTTACATATAAATTGTAAGTCACTTATGTTCATTGGTTCTGTTAATCACTGGGTTTACAGTTATTTAATGGTTTTTCACACGGTTTTATACAACCGTTCGATCTTTTATTTCGAGCTGTCTAATGATATATCAAATTATTTTTACCCCCGCACATTCTTAACAAGATAAACATAAAGCTTGAATTCGCTATAGAAGCATGATTAATAAAACAAATATCGAGTAAGTTAATTGGTGCGTTACAAAGTAGAATTTGGCTGTTACAAATAAGCCATCATGATCCTTTAAGTCTTCCCTTGTATATATTATATGTATACATTTATTTTTATCAGTTAACGAAAATATTAAATATTAGTCAACTTAGACAAGTAGCCTACACAAAATATTCACAAATACAATTTAATCCCAGAGACTCGCTAAATAAGTTCCATTAAAAAAATAAAACGAATTGATTTGACTGTTTTAACAATAATATAATGATTTCGAAGAGATTGGAACAAAGAGAAATGTGGAAAGCAAATTTGTGAGATATTTACGAATAACAAAGACATATTTTTATATTTTTCATCTAGTTGGGAAAGTCTAACACATTTAGATTTATTTTCACATTTAGAAAAGTTATATTTTAAGTATATAATCTGGTATTCTTTTTCGCAATATATTCTTTCTATATTTTTCTCTTTGCTAAGGTTTCTAGCATTCTTTTTCGCATAAAATGGCTCATGCTGTATTTACAGTATAAATTCAATTGTTGATTGTTTCATTATAGATATAGGTATAGCTTTGTTACAGTTTTTCATTTAGATTTTATAAACTATATTTTCATATAATTTTTATTTTTAACTATATAATCTGTTTTTTTTTTTTATTTTTGCAGAATCTTATTTGGCATCTCTATTTTTACTCGTAAATACGCTGATGATATATTATTTATTTATTACAGTTTTCAATTTGCACTATTTTTTACACATTTAAAAAAGTTGTAATTCTCAGTAAATATATATTTTTAGCTCCATTTTTGTGTCTTACATTCTTTTTTTTTTTGCAGTATCATTTGCATTCATCCTTTTAACAGCATCTTTGCTAATGTTTGGCATCATTTTTCCCTCATTAATAAGCTGATAGAGTTATTAGTAAGTAAAGATAATTGTTGATCACTTTATTATAATTGTTTAGTTTTGTTTTTTTACAGCTTTCAATTCTGATTATTTTCACAGCTAGAGTCGTTGATTTTAATCATATTTTTTCAGCTCCATTTTTTTGGTATCCTATCCTTTTTTCCCCTTCGACCATATCTTTGGCAAATACTTTTCCCCATATAATTGGTATTTCCTTTAATGCCTGTTCTGGCATATAGTTCTATAGTTTTGTTCTGCTTGTTTCATATTTTACCTTTTTTCAGCGGCTTCTGTGACATGCCCCGAAAATGACGTGGAAGACTCACTCTATAAACCGCTAGAAGAGCTTATATGACTCGCCGCTGGAACAACACCCTAGTCATATTTTTCCTTTTCCCATTGAAATGTTATTGGGGGCTTGTATATAGTCTGCCCAAAATAGTAAGCCCTGCATTTCTATGGGGGAAACGGTCGTTAGATCATTAGAGTTAAATGAAAAAGTATTGAATTGCTAACCAAACAGGAGTCACTGTTTTCTCAGTGATGACAGATTCGAGTGTAAGACTGAGGAGAAGAAAAATAACTACCCAAATTAATTTCTCAATAGCCTTACTCCCAGAGAAATCCCTACACACCGGTTAAACTTCAAGGTTTGTGTGCCATTGTTATGCTTCTGAAAATTTGAATCTTAAGCAGGGTCTTTGCAATGGCCCACGTATGGTGTTCCAGCGCGTGTGCTTTTATGTCCTTTAAGCAAAAATATTGAGAGGGACCAAAATTGGACACACTGTATTGATGCCAAAAATATCTCCGGCTCCTTCTGATACCAACATTTCCTTCATTCTGAAGACACGTCAGTTACCACTAATGTTGGCATTTGCTATGACTATAAATAAGACTCAACGCCAAACCTTTTGCTATAGATTGGATGGATGGATGGCCAAAAGTATTTGTTCTTTATTCGGTATATGGTTCTGGCGACACCCATATCGCCATTCAACATATGATTGTGATATTCTTTCATAATTTCTCTCTTTTTCTTCTCTGGAACCACAAGCAACCACGCCTTGCCTTCAGGGTTCAGATTTTTCTTAAAGAGGCATCCATCTTTTTCTTTAAAGTTTTGCGCAATTTATCGCCTGTTTCCATTAAGGTTTTTCTTAACACTTTCGATAAACTTATCATCTTTATCTGTTATTTGATTTAAAATAACCTTTCAAAATCCTCATCCCAATCAGTTTCTGGTAAGGGTCCCCTAGATAAGCCATCGGCGCCCAGATCCCTCTTTCCTGATTTATGCATTATATCGAAGTCATATTCTTGGATTTTCAATGCGCATCTTGCCAATCCACCTGTTGGATCCTTCAAGTGTTTGAGTCAGCATTAGGCGTGATGATCTGTTACTATTTTAAAGTGTCTTCCATAAAGGTAGGGCCGTAATTTTTATATTGACCAGACAAAGCCCAGACATTCCTTTTCGGTGGTTGAAAAATTTAGCTCCGCTTTACTTAAAGTACGACTCAAATATGAGATCACCTTCTCTTCACCACCGATGTCTTGGACAAGTGTTGCACCTATGCCGATGTTGGACGCATCAGTATGAATATAGGTAGGCGCATATGGATTGAAGTGACCTAAAATTGGTGGGCTTACTAGTGCTCTTTTCAGGGATTGAAACGCTTCCTCTTGCCTTTCTATCCAGGTAAAGGATAAACTTTATTTTAATAAGGTTGGTCAAAGGGTCAGCAATTTTTGAGAAATCTTTGACAAATTTTCTATAATATGAACACATTTCCAAAAAGGATTGTACTTCTTTGACCTTTGTGGGCCGAGGAAAATTTCTGACAGCTTCGATGTTATGTTCAACGAATTTTATACCATGTTTGCTCATTATATAGCCGAGAATCTCCAATCCTTCAAAAGAAAATCGGCATTTTTTTGTTTATTAACCTTTAATTAGATTCACGAAAACATCTAAAAACTTCTTCGAATCTTTTGAGATGTGTTGGAAAATTTAGGCTATATATGATAAAATCATCCAGATAACACCGTCAAATTTGCCCTCTCAGATTTCCAAGCATATTCTCCTTATTTCTCTCAAAGGTAGCAGGCGCGTTACAAAGTCCAAAAGGATTCACGTTGAATTCATTTAATCCATGCGCTGTAGTGAAAGCTGTTTTCTCTTTTTCTCTTTCTTCAACTTCAACTTGTCAAAATCCAGATCTGAAGTCTATTGCTAAGAAGTATGTAGATCCTCGGAGAGTAATCATAACTTCGTCTATTCAAGGGATCGGATAGACATCTTTTACTGTCACAATATTCAGTTTTCTGTAGTCCACACAAAATCTGTATTTACCATCTCACTTCTTGACCAATATTACTGGGAAAGACCAGGGACTAGAAGATGGCCGAATTATACCTTCGGTAAGCATTTCGTCAATTTGCTCTTTTATAACATCTCGTTCTTTAGCACTCACCCATTAGGGCATGTGTTTAATTGGCTTTGCATTTTCTGTGTCAATCAGATGTTTTGCCAAATTGGTTCTCCCTAATATCGACGAAACCAGATCTCCATACCTTTCTAAAACTTGTTTTAACTCTTTCTGTTCCTTTGGTAAAAGATTTTCTTTAATTTGGAATCTAGGTTCCTCGTTCTCTTCTACATCCATTTGTCGATACACATTTATTTTCGCTGGACTACTTCCAAAAGCCAATATTTGGTTTTTCATTATTTTTAAAAGTCTAGAATACAGATTATTTATCCAGATATGTGTTTCACTATTTATAACATTGATCAAGCTGCTTGCTAGACGAAGTCCATTTGTTTGAAACATTATGCTGCTCTCCTCGATAATATATTCCCCATCCTCTGTTTCTAACAATGCCTTGATCAATTTAATGGAACATTCCAGTACAATGGAATCCTTGGAACTCTTTATTTTAAACTTTTCAAAATTTCTTTCGTCATGATTATTTGTCAAATCGTATTTTATAGTTTTTTGCTTACGATCTATTTTCGCCCTCATTTTCTTAAGGAAATTTCTTCCATGAATTAATGTCCGTAAATGCGTTACCAAAACCACAAATTTGTGTAATAATGCTTCGTCGTCAATTTTATATTTAAAAATATATTTCCTACTATATCTATTTTTTTTCCGTCTTGTCCTGCACACAAAATTCTGCGAGTTTACTTATACCATGGCCTGTATCGAGGGCCGTTCTGAGGTCGACCACTAAGAGGTCAGCGCCTGTATCAACCAAAGCTTTAAAACTCCCTATCTTGTTCACATTAATTTTTAATTTGTTATTAGGGTCCAACTTTTTGATTCCATTTATGGTCGACACACTTTATTTGACAGAATCAGGCGCAACGCTTAGTTTAAGTCTTCCAACACGGAATATCTATTCCGGGTAGGAATATTTGTCTGTGTTCTATGACATACATCAGCATAAATCCGAGGTCCTGATTTCTCAGATATTTCATTCATTTGGAATATCTCTTCGACCTTCCCTTGGGTAGCTGTTGGATCCTCTTCTAGGAGTTTTATAAATTGACCCTACTATAACGGGCCACGTGCCCTGGCTTGTTACACTTAAAACAGATTGATCTTCTATCTTCCATCCTATTTTTTCTCACTTCTTGGCTTTTATTGTAGGTGTTTCTCTGAAGGTTTGGTTTCGGCACAAGATTTGGATTATAAGGACATCTAGGGGTAGAGGGCTGGGGCATTTTGTTTTGATACTGCATGGGAGTAGAAGGGGAGTTTGAATGGATATCGGTCCAGCTTCTCCACCTGTTGTAACGTAGTAATGGATGACTGAGCAGACCCCAATGATAAAGCAGAACATATTTTATTTATGAAGCACGACTAAACGACTTCAAGTAAAACTAACAAATTATTCACAATTATGGAATATAAAAAAATCTCTATATATAAAACATGTATAAATATTTCATAAAATCAGAGTTACAATTTATGCTGTATATTTTAATTGATTAAATAAATGATGAACTGAAGTTATAAAATTAATTATTCGCTACAAAATATTTTAAAATTAGATTTAAAAATTATGTATTCAGGATAGTAGAATTACATTCAAATATATATATACAGTGCGGCAAATAATTTTTAAGACTCGCGCTAGATAAAGGCCAATAGCAGAGCCAGTTATGAAATTGCGCATGCATATATATATTCGAAGCCTTATCTATCGCGTGGCTTTGTTTCAGCCATTTTGGTTAACTCTTTAAAAACATACAGGCGATATTTGAAAAGTAAAGATTTTTGTTCGTCGGAATTCTGAGATGGAACAGAGAGCGGTCATTAAATTTAATGCAAAACTTGGTAGAAGTGCATCGGAAACATATATTTTGATGAAGCAAGTTTATGGTGCGTTATGTTTGAGTAAATCAAATGTTTTCATTTGGCACAAACGTTTTTCGGATGGAAGAAATACGCTAGAAGATGATAAGCATACTGGACGACCAAGTTCTTCAAAGACACCAGAAAGTATAGAAAAAGTGCGAGAATTTGTTGAAAACAATGATGGCAGAGGTTTTACACATCAACAAAGAAACGATTCGAACCATTCTGCATAAAGATTTAGGTAAAACTAAAGTCTATACTAAATTTGTTCCACACACTTTAACGGGCGAGCAGAAATCAGTGTGAATTGCACATTGCAGGGACATCATTTCTGCCTATGAAAATAATTCAAACTTCCTGAAATCAATTGTTACGGGTGATGAAACATGGTGTTTTCAGTATGACCCAAAGACAAAGCGCCAAAGTGCCGAATAGAAGTCAAAAAACTCTCCACAAGCCAAAAAAAACGCGAAAAGTGCCATCAAAAATCAAAACAATGCTGATTACCTTTTTCGATAGTAGAGGTATTATCCACAAAGAATTTGTTCCCGCTGGACAAACCATTACTGGAGAGTATTATTTAAACGTTTTGAAACGTTGGATTGCTAGAAATCGTCGCATTCGTGCAGAATATCGCGATGAAGACAGTTGGTGTTTGCTGCATGATAATGCACCGAGTCACTCATCACTCACTGTTCGTCGCTTTTTGGCCAAAAATAACGTCTGTGTGTTGAATCATCCTCCGTACTCGCCTGATTTAGCACAATGTGACTTTTATTTATTCCCAAAAATAAAATTGAAGTTAAAAGGTTGCTTTTTTTATGATATCCCGACCATCCAGACAGCTGCGACGAGCACTTTGGAGGCAATTCCTCAAAGTGGCCTGCAAGAGGCATTTAATTCCTTATTAAATCGTTGTAACATATGTATTGAATCCGGAAGGGATTATCTATCTTCTATATATATATAAAAATGAATGTATGTCTGTTTGTCCTTTATGCCTGACCAAACCACTCATTGGATCGCCATGAAACTTTGGGAAGTTATTTAGTATAGTCCTGGGAAGGTTTCTAGCAAATAAAATTTT
This sequence comes from Cordylochernes scorpioides, assembly GCA_030710605.1. Taxonomy (NCBI): domain Eukaryota; kingdom Metazoa; phylum Arthropoda; class Arachnida; order Pseudoscorpiones; family Chernetidae; genus Cordylochernes; species Cordylochernes scorpioides. The sequence continues at coordinate 48,481,197 of CP092864.1, forward strand.
TGAAATAACTTTTCGCCTAGATATAATCAAGATAAATATTCTAATTTATCTGTTATAATTCAACAATCTGCTCTAAATATTATCATGATGATACGATGATTTTGTAATGTAGAAAATTAGGAACGACAAAATTCAGGATGACACGGCAATTTATTTGAGACAAGAATAATGATACAATTCCAAGGCAAGATACTATTCCTTTAACTTCCAATTACGGAGGGAACCAATTAATAATGATTTTATTCAACTTATCGAGTATTTTTCAAGGGACCGGGAAAAAATGTTCACTTTATCGAGAGATTCGTTAGACAAACCTTTACTCGGGTAAAATCCGGGCGAAGCCGGGAATATCCATTTCGTAGCTACACCGTCTCTCCAAGAGGCAGTCTCTTATTAAAGGTCTATTAGAGATTCTTTAATAGCAATTAGAATCTTCAATGAGAGACCACCAACAGGAGAAACAAGTTGATTCATGTTTTTAGGTGGTCTTTCTTAAGAGACTCTATTTACATATTTTAAAATATGAAAAAATTAAAATATTTTAAAATCAACATTTTCTTACTCTTACGTTTAATTACTGTTAATATCTATATATATAAAAATGAATGTATGTCTGTTTGTTTGTCCTTTATGCCTGACCAAACCACTCATTGGATCGCCATGAATTTTGGGAAGTTATTTAGTATAGTACTGGGAAGGTTTCTAGCAAATAAATCTACATATATAAAAATGAATGTATGTCTGTTTGTCCTTTATGCCTGACCAAACCACTCATTGGATCGCCATGAAACTTTGGGAAGTTATTTAGTATAGTACTGGGAAGGTTTCTAGCAAATAAAATTTTTGAAATAACTTTTCGCCTAGATATAATCAAGATAAATATTCTAATTTATCTGTTATAATTCAACAATATGCTCTAAATATTATCATGATGATACGATGATTTTGTAATGTAGAAAATTAGGAAAGACAAAATTCAGGATGACACGGCAATTTATTTGAGACAAGAATAATGATACAATTCCAAGGCAAGATACTATTCCTTTAACTTCCAATTACGGAGGGAACCAATTAATAATGATTTTATTCAACTTATCGAGTATTTTTCAAGGGACCGGGAAAAAATGTTCACTTTATCGAGAGATTCGTTAGACAAACCTTTACTCGATGGGCTCAAAAATCATTCATTTTGGTTAGCAGCCCCGTAAAAATAAAGATAAACCTTTACTCGGGTAAAATCCGGGCGAAGCCGGGAATATCCATTTCGTAGCTACACCGTCTCTCCAAGAGGCAGTCTCTTATTAAAGGTCTATTAGAGATTCTTTAATAGCAATTAGAATCTTCAATGAGAGACCACCACAGGAGAAACAAGTTGATTCATGTTTTTAGGTGGTCTTTCTTAAGAGACTCTATTTACATATTTAAAATATGAAAAAAATAAAATATTTTAAAATCAACATTTTCTTACTGTTACGTTTAATTACTGTTAATATCTATATATATAAAAATGAATGTATGTCTGTTTGTTTGTCCTTTATGCCTGACCAAACCACTCATTGGATCGCCATGAAACTTTGGGAAGTTATTTAGTATAGTACTGGGAAGGTTTCTAGCAAATAAAATTTTTGAAATAACTTTTCGCCTAGAAATAATCAAGATAATTATTCTAATTTATCTGTTATAATTCAACAATCTGCTCTAAATAATATCATGATGATACGATGATTTTGTAATGTAGAAAATTAGGAAAGACAAAATTCAGGATGACACGGCAATTTATTTGAGACAAGAATAATGATACAATTCCAAGGCAAGATACTATTCCTTTAACTTCCAATTACGGAGGGAACCAATTAATAATGATTTTATTCAACTTATCGAGTATTTTTCAAGGGACCGGGAAAAAATGTTCACTTTATCGAGAGATTCGTTAGACAAACCTTTACTCGGGTAAAATCCGGGCGAAGCCGGGAATATCCATTTCGTAGCTACACCGTCTCTCCAAGAGGCAGTCTCTTATTAAAGGTCTATTAGAGATTCTTTAATAGCAATTAGAATCTTCAATGAGAGACCACCACAGGAGAAACAAGTTGATTCATGTTTTTAGGTGGTCTTTCTTAAGAGACTCTATTTACATATTTAAAATATGAAAAAATTAAAATATTTTAAAATCAACATTTTCTTACTGTTACGTTTAATTACTGTTAATATATATATATATAAAAATGAATGTATGTCTGTTTGTTTGTCCTTTATGCCTGACCAAACCACTCATTGGATCGCCATGAAACTTTGGGAAGTTATTTAGTATAGTACTGGGAAGGTTTCTAGCAAATAAAATTTTTGAAATAACTTTTCGCCTAGAAATAATCAAGATAATTATTCTAATTTATCTGTTATAATTCAACAATCTGCTCTAAATAATATCATGATGATACGATGATTTTGTAATGTAGAAAATTAGGAAAGACAAAATTCAGGATGACACGGCAATTTATTTGAGACAAGAATAATGATACAATTCCAAGGCAAGATACTATTCCTTTAACTTCCAATTACCGAGGGAACCAATTAATATTGATTTTATTCTACTTATCGAGTATTTTTTCAAGGGACCGGGAAAAAATGTTCACTTTATCGAGAGATTCGTTAAACAAACCTTTACTCGGGTAAAACCCGCGCGAAGCCGGGTACATCCATACAAGAATGATGATACAATTCCAAGGCAAGATACTATTCCTTTAACTTCCAATTACCGAGGGAACCAATTAATATTGATTTTATTCAACTTATCGAGTATTTTTCAAGGGACCGGGAAAAAATGTTCACTTTATCGAGATATTCGTTAAACAAACCTTTACTCGGGTAAAACCCGGGCGAAGCCGGGTACATCCATACAAGAATAATGATACAATTCCAAGGCAAGATACTATTCCTTTAACTTCCAATTACCGAGGGAACCAATTAATATTGATTTTATTCAACTTATCGAATATTTTTCAAGGGACCGGGAATAAAATGTTCACTTTATCGAGAGATTCGTTAGACAAACTTTTACTCGGGTAAAACCCGGGCGAAGCCGGGCGGGTCCGCTAGTTTTGAATAAAAAAATAGTAGAAATTGAATTAGCTTGTTTCTGTTTTATTTTACAGACCCATTCTTAAAAATTATTTGCCACACTGTATAATGTTCATAGTTTGCTTGAACACCAGTTCTAAGATTCCACCCTTTAATGTAGCATATCAAATAAGAATGATCCATTATAGTATTAGAGCTCTATAGAAGCGGTCTGGTAGATTAAATTATAGAAACCGCTGAAAGGGTTAACCATCGATGAGTCAAGCCCTCCCAAATTTTTTTAATCGTGGTAAGGAGAGTAGAAGTTTGATTCATTTGTGAAAAGAAACACTTATGTCTCAATGTATTCATTCGTTGTATATATATTGTTGCATCATGGCTAATAAACCTATTTTCTTTTGATTTGTAATATTATTTTTTATATATTTTAAATTCAAATTTATATTTGATATTTACTCATTTTATTGACCAGAATAAATATATTATAAACAGAATATATGTATTATAGAATCATCATTTGTATTTTGGTTCTCTGTGTGACTCCACTGCTCTCTTTGATGTGAGAAATAAATAAATGATTCTGGTGGCTACCTTAAGTAGAGGTATCTCATTATTCCTTTATATAAATATTAGGATGGTTGAAACACGCTCTAGTAAGATGCAAGACCTGGCGCAGGAGAGAATCATGGTTGAAGAGTCTACCAAGCCGCAACCCGGTGGAACAATTGTTCGAGATTCAAGTTGCGACCCAGTTGTCCTGAATCTCAACATCAACATCCCCAAGTATGATGGAACAGAAGACCCTTCCCATGGATTGAATCTCTTGAAGAAATTGGCATTCTGTACCTTGGGCAGACTACATTATTTCCCGTTATGCTGCCATGAATATGATTGGTAGCGCGAAAATTGGCTGAACCTACACAAGATAAGTTTTACCAGCTGGATAATTTCAAGAGGCGCCTAATTTAGGATTTTGCCTCAGACGCCAACAAATAAGAAATGAAGATGAGGCTAGACTGGACGCAAAAGTGGAATGAACCTGCAATCAGGTTTGCAGAGGATATCCTTGTACTGTGCAACAAGGTCGACCCCAAAAAGGAAGAAGATACACAAATGAACTGTATTATTGGAGGGTTGAAGGAAGAAAACTATTTTGCCCTCTACTTGAACCCTGCTATAAATACCAGCGAACTTCTAGAAATTTGTAAAAAGCTGGATTTGTTTGAAAATAATTAACAAGAACGTGTAGAAAAATCAAAAGCTCTATATAAAAGACCACGCTCTCTTTGTCCCCATCATCAAAAGCAATAAATAACGCTCCGTTGTTCAGAAGACCATACCAGAACACCTCCAAGTCCCAGGCCCCCGCTCCGAAATACTACGAGAACAAGAATATACACCGGTTATCTGCCCCTAGACGATCTTACAATCCCAATCTTGAGAAAAACCGGTCTACTCAAGCAAAACATACAATAAGAGTCCGGATGCAAACAAGAATAGGACAGAAGACGGGAGACCAAATATGTTACAAGTGTAACAAGCCATGACACGTAGCGCGATATTGCAGAGTCATGTTTGAAATAATTGTGGAAGAGGGCCCAATAGTTACACAAGACAAGGTCGAAAAAGAAATCCGAATGGATAATGGAACTGAGAAGTCGAGACCTCTTCTGTACGCTAACGTAAGTAATAGCACTCACTCGAGTATCCCTACAAGGAATAGATATGCTGCATTGGAAGATTCAAACTAAGCATCGCGACTGAGTCCCTTAATCAAGTCGACCATAAATGGAATTAAAAAGTTGGATCCCAAATATAAAATGCACATTAACGTGGATTGAATCGGTATCTGCGAAATATTATTAATACTGGCGCCATCTCTCAGTGGTCGAAATTAGTACAGCTTTTAATACAGGTCTTGAAATAATGAATCCTGTTAAAGTGTGCTCTAGACCCGATGTCAAAGAATTATATATCGTAGAAAATATTGTTTTAAATATAAAATTTGATGACGAAGCAATTACACATCAATTTGTGATAATGAGAACACATTTGCGAATGTTTATACTTGGACGAGAATTTCTTGAAATATAAACGCAAAAATTGGTGTCAACGTGAAATAATCAAGTGTGATTTGACAGGAAATTGTGATGTAATCAAATATCAAAAGAAGAAAATTGAAAGTGCAAAGGATGTTAATATACAATAACTTTCTATTAAATTGATCAATACATTTGTATTTGCAGAGGATGGCGAATACATCATCGAGGAGAACCATAAAATGTTTCAAACAAATGGACTTCGACTAAAAAGAATCTTAATAAATGTTGCGAATAATGAAACAAATTCTGTATAACATTCCCTTATCCACTATCATTATAAAATATTAAAAAACCAAATATTGTGCTTTGGAACTCAGCCAGCCGAAGTGAAATTTATGGAAGAAGTAAACAAAAGGAGCATGAAGAACCTCAATTTCAGATAAACGAAAATTTATCATATAAGGAAAAGGGGCAATTGAAACAAGTTCTGGAAAAGTAAGCGATTTGTTATCGTCGGATTTAGGAAAATCCAACTTAGCAAAATATCAGATTGATATAGAAGGCGCGAAACCGATCATACACAAGCTGTAAAGGGTGAGCGCTGAAGAGCGAGAAATCATGAAAGAGCAAATTGATGAAATGATCAGAGACGACATAATTAGACCATCCCTGAGTCCATGGTCCTTTCCCGTAATATTGGTCAAGAAGCGAGATGGTAAGTACAAGTTCTGCGTTCACTACAGAAAATTGAATAATGTAACAGTTAAGGATGTTTACCCAATTCCCTGAATTGATGAAGTATTGGACACTCTTCAAGGATCCAAATACTTTTCAGCAATTGACCTTAAATCAGGATATTGGCAAGTAGAGGTTGAGGAGAAAGATAAGGAAAAGTCAGCCTTCACTACAGGACATGCCTATATGAGTTCAACGTAATGCCCTTCGGACTATGCAATGCCCCTACTACATTTGAGAGGAACATGGTTATTCTGGAGGCTACTTAAAGTGGTTATCTCATTATTCCCTTATATATATTTGTAGGATGGTTGAAACACGCTCTGTTAAACACGCAACTTCTTATTGGGCAACTACAAGTTTCTAATGGTATGCGCCATCTGCCGGTCTAAATATAAAATATTCGTTGACTTTTAAATTATTCAATTAATAAAAAATCACGGAAATTTGATATTTATTCCGACAGATGGCGCAAGCCATCAGAAACTTTTATTTTGAAATCAGGGGGAGGAAGGGGGATTTTTTCTCTATTTATCTACCTGATCCAAATACAAAATCACATTTATACTATATTTTTCATATATAAATATAGCGTTACCATTTAACATTTTATTGTCAAAATCCGGAAAGCTTCTGATTAAAAAATGAGCATATTCTCTATTTTGTTTATTTATATTTGTTGGAATTTAGCTAGAAATACACTTGTTATTTTCTCTTATACTCATGGACAAAACTTATAATAGTAGAGAGTCGTTGATATTGCCGGTCGTCTTTTTTTTTTAAGAAATCAAAGGAAATTTAGTATTTATATTTCTCGTGTGTCTACAATAAAGGTCACTCTATATTAAATATCTCTCAGAAAAATTGCCTGAATCCCAAAAGACATGTTAAAAGGTACAACTTTCATAATTTTTGTCCATGAGTGTATTAGAAAGGATTTCCTAAAAGGTATTTCAAAATACACTCTTGTAAATATGGAAATATTACCGTTTTTATTTGAAAATAAAAAGGAGCTTTTGCAGAAATGAGACGAGTCTGAAAGATCTTGTGTGTAATATAATGATTTATTTTTAAAATTTGGGAATCAATTACGATTACTAGGTGAAAAATAATACTTTTAAATTCCATAAATATTGTAATTAGATAGATATTTCACTTTTATACATTAATGTTTACCTGCCACGTGTGTTCCTTAGCTAGATAGTTACGGCCTGGATTGATATCAGAACGTGTCAACTCAATGTAGCTAGAGCTTCCGCCATAAAATTGTAGATTCCTCACTAGTTGAGGAAATATGAAAATAGCATAATACTCATATAAAAAATAGTAAAACTACAAAATTGTACTGGGATAAGGTGCATAAATTAAGAAAAGAGGGCATCTCCTTATCGTCAACTGAAAGTTGATGATGGCTTGCGCAATCTGTTGGAATAAATATTAACTATTAGTTGATTTTTAATTATTATAGAATTGGCCAGATACCTAATCTTGATTAATCAAGAATAGCTAACAGCGTACGCGTTTCGTGCTGATTGCCATCGTCGACGTGGTGCAATCTGTTCCTCAACGACTAAGAAAAACAATCTGGTCATTCAGTCATCCTGATAAAATCATGAAAAGGGAATTTAAGGCTAGAAGTGCCTGAGAACACGAAACAATGAGAAAAAATAGTTAATTGTGAAATTGTACTGGGATAATTTTTCTTAATAAATTTGAGGATAGCTGAGTCAATTATTTGACTATTCAATAACTGTCTACAACTGACGTGATCGTAGCTGCCAGCTGCTAACTTTCTTTTATTGCTTCCGAACTATTGATCGAATACAAAAGCCAGACAATTGGTGTTTACGGGAGATTCCCTAGATTACAACATCAAACACTTGTCCACCTTTTGTTCACAAAAGTAAAAATAGTATTTTTTTTACAATGATGAATATTTTCTATTTAAAGGATTAAAATCTCAAATAAATTTGTTTTAAACTAAATTAGAAATCTTAATGTTCTCACGCACTTCTGGCCTTAACTACCCGTTTTGTGATGTTTCAGGATGCTTGAATGACTAGTTTTTTTGTGGTTGAGGTACAGCTTGCACCACGTTGGCGAAGGCCAAGAGCCCGAAACACGTACGTGGTTATATTTTATTGATTAATAAAGAGTTGTATTTGGACAATTCTGGAAATAATTAAAAATCAACGAATAGTTTATATTAATTGCGACAGATGTCGTCAGAAACTTCCAGTTGCACGATAAGGAGATGTCTCTTTCTTAATTTATCTAAATAATACCAGTACAAAATAACATTTGTACTATTTTATTTCATTTATGTAATGTGTTTGACTTTATAAATTTAATAATGTAAAGGACATATAATCTTTGACTATCTTTGAATATTATATAATTATTATCATATTGTTTCATTTAGAATGATCATTGGAGTATATTTATTCAAATGGACTATATGATTTCTAAAATTTGTAACATTGATATAGGATTTTATCAAAATTCACTCTAAATTGAATAGACCTCTAATATGTGTGTTATCAAAAATATTTATGAAAACATTCTCAAAAACAGCTAGCATTAGATGCAACTCTATACATATATTTTCTCTTCTCAAAAAAGGATTATATGACTTTTTTGAAGATATGTACCATTTGGAATTAAGAACCTACACTTCGCTTCTTTTTTACTCTGATTTTCTTTCGAATTACGTGTATATCTAGCTAAGAATTTCATCAGTGTAATTATCATTAAAACATTTCAAAAATAAGTTTTTTCACTGGTGGAGAATGGCTCCTCTGGCAGTGGAGTTCTCATCCTTAAAGATAGTATGGAAATAAAAAGAAGAATCAAAAACCCAAAGAACTTGTCAGTTTTCAGATCCGAACTAACAGCCATACTACAAGCTCTAAAACTTGTAGAGAAAAACGAGACTAAAAACATAATAATTTATACAGATTCAAATGCCGCCATCTTTGCTATTAAAAACTGCTACTATTCACAAGACAGACCCCTCAAAAGCATTGCTGCAGAAATCAACAAACTGAATAAAAATACCAAAATAAGTCTACAATGGATTCCATCACATGTGGGAGTCCCTGGAAATGAGGAGGCCGACAGATTGGCTAAGGAAGGAGCAGCTGGACATCCTGATGCGGTGAACTCCGAGACCTATCTTTCAGCAAGGGACCATACCAATAAACTGAAACTACAACTAATAAGGAACCATAGAGATAGTTTCCATCATTCTTGGTACCAGGCAGAAAACTCCAAAAAACATACCCTCCAACTAAACAGAAGGGAATCGACACAGTTGGCCAGATGGAAATCAGGTCACCTGCGCCCTCTAGTCTATAAAGAGGGAGCCAAAAGCTTCCCCATGTGCACTAGGTGCAAAACCGAAGAGGCCACTCCCCAACATTTACTAAATTGCATTGGAAAGGACAAAAGATCCCTGTACACTGAACCAAGAAGAGTTCTTGAGCTTCTTTACGAGCACGACCTCCAAGATCTTGTCTAATTTAGACTAAAAGGATAAGTAAAAAAAAATAAGTTTCACAAGTATATTTTTTATTTTATAATTAAATAAAACAAACAAATTAATTTAAAAATTCAATTTTCTTGATGCGTTCAAAGTCAATAGTTTGGGTTAATTTTCGTATTTCAGAAGCCTCTCACCAAAATTTTCAAAATATTTCAAAGACTCGAAGTCTAACCATACTCCCTGTGAAATGTTAATATATCGATCTCATCGGCATACTTAAAAAATATATTTAAACTGGTTTATGTGACTGGAAGAGAATGTTCGACAAAGAGATTGACATTTAATGAAGTTTAACACATCACAAATATATAAGGCGATGATAATAAAGGACATTATAATTATCTACAGGTTGGAAATCGAGTAGATGAGCAGAATGATACAGCTACCTTGAAAGAACTTCTAAGGGCAGAAGACTGTTCAGAAAATCAAAAAAGCTGATTCATTTACATATATATCTGTACGATATGTTGGTTAAATATTAAAAATATGAATGAGAAGGAATTTTTATTCAAGACTGGTACTAACAACTCATTTCACAATATTCGAATTGCAAGAAGAGAGTTCCATTTGATATAAATTAAACTCTAAGTCTTTTATTAATCATACATAGTTGCATATATTCACAGAGAAAGATCATTATCTTCTTTTTTCTACTTTTAGAACATAAAAATTCCTGTTATTTGTAATAGAAAGAAAGTTTAAACACGACCGCGATGAAATCCTTGTAAAATTACAAGGTTTCAATGAAAGATTCTTATTTCATTGTGCCTTTTCTCATAACTTTCTACATGAAAATTTATTTATAATTATTTGCAATACATATGGCGGTAAATTAATAATTTAACTCTCTCTTTATAGCAAATGTTTAGTTCTGACGTGCCCAATGTCGTCCTTTACGAAGGTTAAACAATTGTGTAAATCAAAATGGCACAACCCCTACAATATGTTTCATTTAATAATAGATCCTGGTCTAAAAGGAACGCTTTTCAGATGGTTTATTATATTGTCTCAAATGGAGCAGTGTTCAAGTTGAATTTCTAAATACGTCTACGCACATTACCATTATTTCGAATTTGCCTTTGTGCATATCAATAACGCTATAGTGGTAGGCTTGCAGCTGCCCATCACCTGACTTCTACTTTGATCCTCCAGACACACAATATAAAGCTTCCATCCAGTCGCACTATTCGTACTGTATTTTGAATAGAAGGCTCACGATGTAAGTGTCTCCTTTATTTCTAAATTTTATTTTTATATATATATATATATTAATTTGATTAATTATATTGATTCATTCTTCTGGAAATATGTACATTTTCCTGCTTCCTAACAAACGGAATACTTCAAGAAAAATACTTTTTATTTTATATTTTTGTATTAGTATGTTCAATGCTTGAGATGCGTTCTTTTTATAGGAAAGATAAACTTTCTACAATATTTGTATAAATATATAAGATATATTTTGTCTTAAAATGCAATGCTTGAGTCTTAGAAAGCCTGAATATTTCAATTGTATGTCATTTTATTGTAGTAAATTTTAGGTATAGGTTGTGTTTTTAGGATTTTGTATCAATAATTATTGGAATATAGTTTGTAGCCTGGCAAATATTTCTACGTGTGTTTGGTGATATTATGGAATATTTCCCTTAGAAAGGTTTGTGATTATTTTGTTAGGATTTGATTTTTAATGATTCGTATATATTTTGTTGTAATAATTTTAGTTTTATTATTAAATATTGTTTAAAATTATAAAATTAAAGGATTTAAAAGCACGAATCTTTCTTTTATACAAAATACAAACTCTACTGTCTTTACTGCGATGAAAAAATAAATTCGGAGGGCTTGGCTCATCAGTGGTGAACCCTCCCAGCGGTTTCGCCAATTTAATCCACCAGAACGCTTCTAAGAGCCCTAATACTGTAATGGATGATTCTGCTTATATACGCAGAACTAAAGGATGGAATCTCAGAAATGGTTTTCAAGAAATGTATGGACATAAGCTTATAGGACAGTAGAATTACATTCAAATATTTGCATCGATCAATGCTCTTCCGCATACAATAAAGACAAGGCCAGTTAGGCATAAATTAACACAAAGCAATAACGCGCCATCTATACATATAAAATGAAAGGATTTAAAAGCACGAATGTTTCTTTTATACAAAATACATACTTCTACTGTTGATAATAACCAAAAAAACAATAAGTAAACAATATCTCGGTTTTCTCAAAAGTACAATAAAACAGGTAAAAGATAGCGTAACTGAGCATATAAAGTTAGACGAAAATATAAATAGATTTGAGGAACAATTGCAAGGTAAATTCACAGATATTAAAATGATATAGCACAATTAGTTAAACAAAATAAAATTAAAGAACGCACACATACGCAGAAATAGTCAAAAATAGAAATGATAAAATATTACAAAAAGATAGATACACTAATGATGAGACAACTCTGATTATATTTGCTAATGATGATCAAAATACCGCTCATGTACACCAAAAGTTGAATGAAACAATAAAGCAATTTCGCCAAAAAGGAAATACTGCCAAAATCTCAAAATTGATATATACAAGAAAGGGTACAATATTAAAATCACCCAACGAACAAGACATAGATCAACTGATTGAGAGTTTCAGGAAAATTGACGAATTTACCAAACATGTAAAATCTATAAGCCTAATCAAAGAGATCCAACTATTGTTATGAAAAATGTAAATAAATCAACAGATATATCTGATCTTACAAACACAATTTGTGAGATGAACCCAGAACTTAACAACCTTAAAAACAAACTAAAGGTACTTTTCCCAATTAAGTCCAATAAACCTGATCATGACGTGGTGCTGAGGGTTTCGCCTCGGGCCTACCAAGCTATAATGAAAGCCAGCAAAATTTATACTGATGTACAAAGACGTGAAGTTCGAGACAAAGTCCTGGTGAACCAATGTCAGAACTGTTTCATATTCAACCCTAACCACAAGAAAAACGACTGCCCAAACTTGAAAAAATGCGTGAACTGCGGTACAGAGGGTCAACATCAATGTTCTAATATAATAAAGTGTTGCAACTGCGTCAAACACCCATATTTTAAAAATAAGAATCTTGATCACAAACCAAATTCTAAGAATTGTTCAATTTACAATAAACAAATCAGCCTGATGATTCAGCGAACAGATTACATAACAGGCTCAGAAGATAGTGTAAACTAAATTTTCAGAAATTTATTGAGTCCTTAATGTATATTAAAATTATTCAACAAAATACCAGAAAAAGCAAAAATTACATAAATGAGCTTTGTGCATCTGATGAAATTAGAAATGCAGATAAAGTAATGATACAAGAACCTTATATAATCAAAGAGGAGGTAATATTTCCAGGACCTTGTACAAAATATCAATTGATGAACAGTCCCAATATAAATACGGCAATAATTGTAAGAAATAGCAGCTTAAAAATTCAATTAAGTACAGAATTCACTAACTCATTTGCTACAACTATAACCATACAAACAAAAAGTAAGAAATATATCTTTCGAACATTTATATACATCCGAATTCAATGAAAAATGAGCACGAGGAGTTTATGAGGAAGTTAATTAATACAAACTTACATATACCGGTGATAATCTGCGGCGATTTCAATGCCAGAGCTCCGTTATGGTATGACATCAGGAAAAATTATAATGGACACAGACTGATCCCTATCATAGATGAAATAAACTTAATTATCCATAATAATAAAACTTTCACGTGTCGTGATGCAAGTGGGATTGATCTCACACTAACGAATAAACAGGCAATTGCGGCGATCAGAAATTGGAAGACACAGCAGATATCGCAATTTTCAGATCATGTAGCTATATCTTTTGAAATATATACAAACGAACAATTTAGTTCAGAAAAATATTATTCCACTTGGAAATTTAATGAGAAAAATGCGAACTGGTTAAGTTTTAGTCAGAGAATTAAGAGTACTGAACGAGAAAAAATTGAAAACTTATTAGATATAGTGGATACACCAGAAATGATCGATCAAACGGTAAAAGAACTTACGAAACATACTGATTGAGGCAGCATATAATTCACTTAAAGTAAATAATAATATGACAACAAAAAATAATATTAGTAATAAGTGGTGGAATACGAATTTACAGCTTCTAAAGGATCACTGTGTCATTATCTTAGAAACTGTTACTATAGAAAAAAAATTGCCCTAATCATATTAAACAATACAATAAAAGCATACGAAATAAGCATTTACGGGAAATAGAAAAAGCTAGGAAAGCATCCTGGAGAATTTTTCTGGAGGAAAACAAATCGAACAACCCTTATGGAAACTTATAAGGTGTATAAAAACATCAAAAGTGGATCTAATCGGAAGAGAAATATGCAAATTTTGGAGGGTAATACTGACCTGGAATGTTTGCAGAAGGGTGAGGAATTATTAAACAACTTATTTCCAGATGATAAATGTGAAGAAGATACAAAAACCCATAAACGTATAAGAAATTATAATTTAAAACTACTCAATAAAGAAAAACCGATGGTTATGATTACTGAAGTTAACGACTTAATTGACAAATTAAATCCAAAGAAATATCCCGGAATAGACAACATCTCTAACAATATGATAAGGCACACTAAACAATTTATAGCTCCTATATTGATGAAACTATTTCAAAAATGTTTAGACCTACAATACTATCCTGCTGAATGGAAAAGAGCAGAGGCAATAATTATTCCGAAACCTGGAAAAACATATTTTAATAACTACAAAAATTATAGACCTTTATGTCTTAATTCCAACATTTCTAAAATATTTGAAAAAATAATTAATAATAGAATAATAAAATATTATGAAGATTTTAATTTACTAAGTGATCGACAACATGGCTTTAGAAGATCGAAATCTACTATTACTGCACTAACTGAAATAATAAAAATTGCGTTAGAACATAAAACAAGAGATTATGCAGCAATAATTACAGTGGATATTAGTGCAGCGTTTGATAATGCATGGTGGCCGGCCTTGATGAAAAGACTAGATGAAGATGGTGTGCAGGCTTCAATGATAAAACTTCTACAATCATACTTTGATAATAGAAGAATAAGATTTAGATATTCCTCAACTGAAATTAATAAGAAACTAAGTAAAGGATGTCCACAGGGAGGACCACTGTCTCCCACATTATGGAATATTCTTATTAATGAGATACTGAATAATAATCTGGATGATAACTGTGAAACAATAGGACATGCAGATGATATTACGTTAATATGTTAGAATAAAACTCCTGAACAACTAAGAAAGACAATAGATAACGTATCAAGAAAAATCAATGAGTGGTGTGAAAGTCGTAAATTAAAAATTGTCAGATGAAAAAACAAAAATATTATATTTATATAAATGCAATAGCGATATAATAGTCTCAGGTAGCAAGTTAATTAAACCGGTTGAAGAACTTAAGATCCTAGGAGTGACTATTAAAAATCACCGAGTCAGAAGCAAACTGGACTTTACGCCTCACGTTAATGAAACGATCATAAAAGTAACTAGAGCTAGTGGATACCTATTTGGCCTGACAAAGAAAGCATGGGGTCTAGACTTAAGACGAATACTGAAACTGTATAAGACATTATATCGAAGTACAATTACACACGGTTATCCAATTTGGTATCCATTCATAAACAAAAAGTCTAACGACAAACTAAATTCTCTTCAATATAATATTTTAAAACATTGTATACAAGCCTACAGTACAACATCATCGGATTGTACACACATACTTGCACAAGGCCCCAAACTTACTGAATATATTGAATCTAACATGTTGAAAACCGAAATGAATTACAATCGATTTGACTCTTCAAGTAGGAATATAATTTCTAATTATATAAGGGAAAAATTGCAGAAATACTATGAGAAGACTAACACCATTGTCAAGTCCTTCTTTATTGATTCCCAAATACCCAAATATGTCAAGCCAAATTTTTACAACGTTCAATTTTTTACTGGACACGGTAACTTTAGATCATATTTGTACAAAGTCAGAAAGACGGATTCGCCTAAATGCTCATGTGGTGCAGAAGAAAAAATCCTGTACATATTCTAACGGACTGTCGACTTGTAGAGGACTTGAGAGTCAAAAATAAAATAATTATAAATTGCCTAAACCAAATAGTTAATAATAGATATATGTATATAAATTTTAATAGATTTTGTAGAATGTTTTTTAGTAATAGATAGCCTGGGCTGTAACAAATGGTAAATAGTTATATGCTGTAAATAGCTCTAAATATCTGTTCTTAAATGTGATGTTCACTAATATTCATTATAGGGTAATTAAATCGTTAACTAACTGACAAATACGTTAATAATTTCTATTATAATAACTAAAATCATATTAATAATTACTGTAAAGCTCCCAAACTTGTGTATGCATGCTAATATCCAAGACGGATATCGCGTGCTTTGTAAATGATAATAAATAAATACTGTCCTTACTGCGATGAAAAAATAATTTGGGAGGGCTTGGCTCATCAGTGGTGAACCCTCCCAGCGGTTTCGCCAATTTAATCCACCAGACCGCTTCTAAGAGCTCTAATACTGTAATGGACGATTCTGCTTATATACGCAGCACTAAAGGATGGAATCTCAGAAATGGTTTTCAAGAAATTTATGGACATAAGCCTTATAGGTCAGTAGAATTACATTCAAATATTTGCAACGAGCAATGCTCTTCCGCAAACAATAAAGACAAGGCCAGTTAGGCAATAAATTAACACAAAGCAATAACGAGCCATCTACACATATAAAATGAAAGGATTTAAAAGCACGAATGTTTCTTTTCATAATACATTATACATATTCTATTATAAAATACAAACTTCTACTGTCCTTACTGCGATGAAAAAATAAATTTGGCGAAACCGCTGGGAGGGTTCACCACTGATGAGCCAAGCCCTCCCAATTTATTTTTTCATCGCAGTAAGGACAGTAGAAGTTTTATTTTGTATAAAAGAAACATTCGTGCTTTTAAATCCTTTTATTTTATATGTATAGATGGCGCGTTATTGCTTTGTGTTAATTTATGCCTAACTGGCCTTGTCTTTATTGTTTGCGGAAGAGCATTGCTCGATGCAAATATTTGAATGTAATTCTACTGTCCTATAAGTTTATGTCCATAAATTTATTGAAAACCATTTATTTGCAGCCATTTTAGAATATTTAGAAAATATAATTATTAAAAAAATCGAACATAGAATGGTTGCCTAAATTAAAACAATTTGGTCAAAATAAATGGCCAAAAATCAGTTAAATATTTTTTTTCAAGAAATGGTTTCATTTTGCCAGTTTAACAGATTCTTTATGGGTTTTTGAACTGAAATTCAAAATTTATTGTAAAAATCATATATATAATAACGAGTTGATATGCAAAAAAGGCACTTCTGATTTTTAAAAGGCTTCAAAAGCATCGATACAATGCTTAGTTTGGATTCCTTGGAGCGAATACTATGATTCATATCTGATATAGAAGTTTTTTAGCAGATCGGAAATTAAATACATTGCAAATAAATTATCAAAATATATATTGTTTATATGCATAAATTGATAACAAAAGGACGAAATATGCATTAAAGGTATTAATTATTTTTTCAAATGAACTGGGTATTTACGCACTCTTGGCCTTAAATATCCTTTTCTTGATTTCTCAGAAAACCTCTTGAGGCAAAAATTGGTCTCAGAGATAGAGCCTGCACCACGATGACAAAGCCCGAAACGCTTACTTGGCTTTTCTTTATTTATCAAGAAAATAGGTCGGCCCAATATCCGAGAACAAATTAAATAGACATTTAGTTTAGATTTGTTCCACTAGATGGCGCTTTGTCATCTAAAATTATCACGTGAGCGGTCAGGATAGGGCCCTTGTTTGTTTATAAAATAATATATATTGTATTTAGAAAATATAAAATGACTAATTTGTAAATTTCTGTGTGCAGGGTGTGTTTTACTCTGAGAATCTGTTTGATGCTGTTAATGGCCTCTGTCGTCTATGGTTGCTATGATATTGTGGACTCCAAACTAGTCGGCTGTTCATGTGCGAGATATAAGGGTTTGGACAACTATCCGGCCCTTAGATGTTATAATATGAGTGTCCCAGACAACCTTATCAACAGCCTCAAAGTCCTCAAGACGTCTCACGTGCCAATCCCAAGACTAATTATAATTAGATCAATATTTATTGAAATTCTACTTTTAACGCGTCTTCCTAAGAATATATTTGATGGTGTTCATTTTAAGAATTACTACATTATAAAATCTATAATTCCATCCATAAATTCGTATCTCTTTGATAGCGTTAATAACATATTGAATCTTTTTCCATTATCCTATGTTCATTTACAAATGAATGGCAGGGTAGTTCTTTGAAAAATATGAAAAATCTTCAAAATTTTTCGATTATAGAATCTGGATTAACTGACCTATGGAGTGACATGCCACAAGACATTCCTCTCTCTGTGAGAGCTATCTCATTTCCCTTTAATCGGCTTACGGAAATAAAGCCGAAATATTTTCTTCAAACGCGTGCTGAGTTTTTTTACCTTTCTTATAACAATATCTCGAAGTTGGCGCCTGATGCCTTTCCAGAAACCACGTCAATTATCTTTCTCGAGTAAGTAATATTTAAAAAAATAATATTCACATATAACATTTAGCTACCTCTTATGGCCCGCTATCTAGAGAAAAAATTGGAATTATTTTAACGCTACCTTCTCAACTCGAAACAACTTGACTAAGACAAATGGGCATATTGAATATTTTGAATAGCTGAACCTTGCAGTTATGAAGAGAGAGAGCAGTAAAAATTTCTAATACAGTATTATGATAGCATATTTATAAGAGTTATGTGATTTTAAATGTAAATAAAAAACTAGATAATGAAATGTGTTTTTTTTCTAAAAAGGAAAGCTAATTTATTTGTTCAGACAATTTCAATATATTTATTTCTAACAATTGATTTTGTTCGAATATTTATATAAATCCTGGGTGATCCAAAAGTCTTGCACAACTTCAAAAATTAATAATTCAGCTAATATTTGCGCTAGGCAATGAGGTAAACATCATTGTGTACAGGATGCAATGACAATTTAGGGAAAATAATGAAGAATTCGAATTAGTTTTAGTTACAATTTTATTCGCTAGATTGCGCTCTTCCAGATTAGATATTCAGGGCCAATTTTTAATAAATTGAAAAATATAACTGAAGGACATGGATTTTTCCTTTTTGAATACCAGGAAAGAACCCAAATAATATCAAATGATAAATTAATAAAACACCATTTCGCCAAAGGTAGAAAAATTGGATAACGATTTATAAATGCAATCCGAGATATGTAAAATAGGTAAATGCAAATTAAAACATGTAACAAAAAATTATACTTCAGATGCTGATTTCTGGAATCCTTTCAGCGATTTAAATTTCGAAAATAATAAATTTTTAATTTTTCAATTCGAGAGACTCTCTCTCAGTATCGATTATATTTATATTTATTCATTTGAAAAATATTTATCTATCTTTGATATATTATTTTATTCTGGAATGCCGTCACTACAGTATAAAGCACTCTAGGTGAATTTTTTTATTACAATTCAGAATCTGCCACTCAAGGCTTTACGAGCGTTTCGTTCCTTTAAAGGTATTTGAAATCGGTAAAGGACCCAAGAGATGCTACTCTCTAAGGCGGATGATAAAAAATTTTGAAAACACTGGATCTCTGGAAGCAAAACCTCGGAGTGGAAGACAATCGACATGCAAGTCAGTGGCTTTTAGAGTTTCACAGAATGTTGAGGCTATTGAAAGGTATCCAAGTATGTAGAAGTAAGTGCTCGACAAATTTCTCGACAAACGGGGATTTCGTATGGAACAGTTTGGAGACACTAATGATTTTCTTTAAAAATTCTTGTACAAAATTCAAAGAATTCACGAGCTAAAAGTCGGCGATTTTGAGAAGCGTCAAGAATTCGCTGCATGTGTTTTCCGGGAAATTGATATTGATGAAAACTGGCTGTTGAATGTTCTGTGGAAAAATGAAGCTCACTTTTCACTGAACGGAGAGGTAAACACTCAAACCAGCCGTATTTGGGCAACATAAACTCTAGGATATTTACAGAAATGCCACTTCATCAGCCCAGAGTTACAGTTTGGTGTGGATCACTTCAACTTTTATTATTGGGTTATTTATCTTTGAAGAAATCAATGGAATAACTTTTTAAAACCGTTTCTGTAACTGGTGAGCGTTATGTTCAACCTTTGAGACAAAAGGTTATTCCCTTATTGCAGGACAGACAAGCACTAAGCGAAATAACAATCATGCAAGATGGAGGACCTCCTCATATCTCCCGCGGTGCTGAACAATTGCTGAAGGATACGTTGACGCCTTGCGATTTTTGGCGATGAGGTGATTGAGTCGCGTTTTTATCGATGCCGGCCTACCACATTGGCCATGTTGAAGGCTTCTATCAGACGGCACGTTTCATCAATTTCAACAGATATGTTATTCAATGTTGTCCAATCTGTCATCTATCGTCTGCAGGCGGTGTTTGAGAATGAAGGGCGCCACTTTGAGCAAAGATTGTGACCTAATACAAGAGAGAAGGCAGTTATCTCATGTGTTATATAAGCTGCCATGTATTATATTATCTACCAATATTTTGCAGCTCTTTATATTGGGTTATGGGGATAAGAAATTCGTTCCTCACATCTTGAGTCTTTTTTTTTTGTGAACAGTATTTTTTTTTGTTTGTCATTTGCTCACATCTTATATTATGTTGTACAGACCAAAAAGTGTCATAACTTCTAGAATAACACTGGTACACACAATTTTACTCCTTATGTTAAGTTTATCGCTTTTCGCTATTAGAAAAATAGCATAAGTTCACCCCTAACTTTAGAAATTTTGCGCAAAAAATAAATACAAAATGATTTTACTCCCACGTTATTCAACGGAAATGGTTGATCTAAAAATAATTTTTATTTAAGAGGACACATTTAACATATTTTTTACAGTATAATAAGCAATGAATAACATTTGACAAGCCCATAGAATATTCGGAATAAAGTACGACAAATAGATTTTGTCACCTCCCTCTTTATTACATTTGTTATTCCTTATGCTATTTTTCTAAATAGCGAAAGGCGATAAATTGAACATAAGGGGTAAAATTGTGTGTACCAGCGTTATTCGAGAAGTTATAACTCTTTGGTCTGCACGACATAATATAAGATGTGAACAAATGACAAACAAAAATATTACTGTTCATAAAAAAAAATATTAAAGATGTGAGGACAGCCTTTATTATCCACATCTTTCCCCACAAAGAGCTGCAAAATATTGGCAGATAATATAATACATGGCAGCTTATATAACACATGAGATAACTGCCTTCTATCTTGTATTAGGTCACAATCTTTGCTCAATGTGGCGCACTTCATTCTCAAACACCGCCTGCAGACGATAGATGACAGATTGTACAGCATTAAATAACATATCTGTTGAAGTTAATGAAACGTGCCGTCTGATAGAAGCCTTCAACATGGCCAATGTGGTAGGCCGGCATCGATAAACATGCGACTCAATGTACCCCATAACCAAAAATCGCAAGGTGTCAAGTCTGGTGATCTTGGAGGCTACTGGTGTATAAAGTGGCGTCTCACACAACTCACGATCTTCACTAAACGTATGCTTCAACAAATATTTTGGCACCGCGGGAGATATGAGGAGGCCCTCCAACTTGCATGAATGTTATTATGCTTGGTGCTTGTCTGTCCTGCAAAATGGGAATAACCTTTTCTCTCAAAGGTTTAACATGACGTACATCAGTTACAGAATCGCTTTTAAAAATTATTTCATTGATATTTTTGAAGAAAAATGGCCCAATAATAAAAGAAGAAGTGAACCTACACCAAGCCGTAACTCTGGGCTGATGAAGTGGCATTTCTGAAAACATATAGTTTTCTTTTGCACAAAGGCGGCTGTTTTGAGTGTTAACTTCTCCGTTAGAGAAAGGTGAGCTTCATCTGCCCACAGAACATTTGACAGCAATTTTCATCAATATCAATTCTCCAAAAAACCCATGGAGCGAATTCTTCACGCTTCTCAAAATAGCCGACTTTTAGCCCGTGAAATCTTTGAATTTTGTACGAGTATTTTTTTAAAGAAATATTCTTATTGTCACCAAATTGTTCCATACGGAATCCCCGTTTGTCGAGAAACTTGTTGAGCATTCACTTCTCCATACTTGGATAACGTTTCAATATTTTCAACATTCTGTGAAACCCTAACAGTCGCGGACTTGCATGTCGATTGTATTCCACTACGAGGTTTTGCTTTCAATTTTTTTTGTAATTCGCCTTAGAGAGTACCAACTCATGTGTCCTTTGCTACTTCGAATACCTTTACATGTACGAAACGCTTGTAAAGCTTCAGTGCCAGATTTTGAATTACAATGAAAAAATTTAACCTAGAGTGCTTTATCCATTATTGACGGCATTCCAGATTAAAATCAATTATCAGAGATAGATAAATATTTTTCAAATGAATTAAAAAATATATAATCGATGCTGAGAGAGATTTGAATCGAAAAATTCGAAATTTATTATTTTCGAAATTTAAATCGCTGAAAGGATTGCTGAAAACAGTATCTGAAATATCATTTATTTTGCTACGTGTTTTAATTTGCATCTACCTATTTTACATATCTTGAATTGCATTTAAAATTCGTCATCCAAATTGTGTTTTATTAATTTATCATTTGATAATATCAGGGTTCTTTCCTGGTATTTAAAAAGGAAAAATACGTGTCGATCAGTTATATTTTTTAATACTTCAAACAATTTGGCTACTAAATCTCTGATTCTGGTAGAAGGCCATCTATCGAATGAAATTGTAACTAAAATCAATATCGAATTTTTCTTCATTTTTCCTAAAAATACCCAATGCATCCTGAACACAATGTTGTTTACCGCATTGCTCTAGCGCAAATATTCGCGGAGTTATTCATTTTGAAAGTTGTGCAAGACATTTGGATCACCCCCTGTATATATAAATATTTTATACAAAAATCATGTAATTAAAAATATATAAATTCTATAAAGGTTACTCTGTTTAAATCGACCACCAGATGTCTCGGCCTTCCCTATATAAATCTATTGCTTTTGTTTCTCGTTGGCCGGTTCAAATATTTCTGTACATATGTAAATACCTAATCTTTTATTTTCTTCTCTCTCTATTACGCCTCAAATCAGGTAATACTTTCACAAATTATATATTTTATATTCCTTATTAGCACAATTAAAGTAAATTGAGCTTCAAAACTATTTTTATTATTCTGTTTGAACGACTGCAAAACAATATCACAAACATACTAATGTATCCTCAACATAATGAGAAAGCTATAACTCTATATATTCTAAATATATCTCAAATAATATAGTTTATAACAATAGGCGATAGGATGAATTTATCGTAAAATACATATACATTTCTAATATATATACGAGGTGTGTTCAAAAAGTATCGCGACTTTTGTGTTTTTTCAAAAATCATTTATTTATTCATGAATACCTATTTTGTCCCCTTCAAAGTAATCCCCATGAGATATTATACACTTGTGCCAACGGTTTTTCCAATCTTCGAAGCATTTCAAAAAAAATATTAAAAAAAAATCTTTTTCATCTCCTCCTTCGATGCCGTCTTTATCTCGTCAAGCGTAGCGTAAAGTCGTTCTTTCAAGGGCCTCTTCAGTTTAGGGAACAAGAAAAAGTCACAAGGGGCCAGATCTGGGGAATACGGTGGCTGCGGCATCATTAGTGTGTTGTTTTTGGCCTAAAAGTCGCGCACAAGCAACGATGTGTGAGCAGGGGCGTTATCGTGGTGCAAAAGCAATTTTTTGTTCTTCCACAAATCCGGGCGTTTCTGGCGGATTGCTTCGCGCAAATTGCGCATTACTTGCAGGTAATATTTCTTATTTACCGTTCTACCCTGTGGCAAGAACTCATGATGCACCAAGCCCCTGCAATCGAAGAAAAAGTGTCAGTAAAACTTTCACATCGTCCTAACTTGGCGCGCTTTTTTTCGGTCTTGGTTCGTGCGGCAGCTTCCATTGAGATGATTGAGCTTTGGTTTCCACGTCATAACCATAAACCCACGCTTCGTCACCAGTTATGACCCTCTGGAGCAAATTTGGGTCGTCGCGGACAGAGTCCAACATCTCATTAGCAATGTTCATGCGAAGCTGTTTTTGGTCGCAATTGAGCAATTTTGGTACGAATTTCGCGGCGACCCGCTTCCCGCCCAAATCATTGATAAAAATCGAAGGCACGAGCCAATCGATATGTTTAGGTCCTCAGCAACTTCTCTAATGGTGATTCGACGATTGGCCAATATCATTTTCTCCACTTCATTAATTTTTTTCGTCTGTTGTTGAAGTGCTCGGGCGTCCAGAACGCTCTTCGTCGTTCACATCTTCTCGGCCTTCTGAGAACATTTTGTACCACCGATAAACGTTGCTTCGGTCCAAGGTAGCTTCTCCGTATGCCACAGTCAACATTCGGAATGCATCCGCGCACTTAATTTCGTTTTTCACACAAAATTTGATACACAGGTTCTTTGATCCATTTTTTTTAATAGGTAAAAATCGAAGACGATCCAAAACACCTGCAAGCAAAGCAGCTGTCAACAATTAAGTGAACATTCAAAATGGCCGAGCTTGTCGGCATAAGTGAGAGACATGAGTACCAACATAAAGCCACAAAAAAATCGAAATTCGAATATACGTAACCCGCGAAAATTCAAAAGTCGCGATACTTTTTGAACACACCTCGTATATGAATGAAAAAAAAACATATTCACACATATATCTTTAAAAATGAAATGCAAAAATCCATGTTTGTTATCGCGTTGCGCGAAATCTACAAAATCAATCAATAAGAAATTTCGCATGTAGGTATCTGAAGATTTCCTTTAACATATAGGCTATTCAAAAAATAAAAAGGTTAATGTGCTTTTTTTTTTAAATGTAAATCCAAAAACATTAGTTCTAGACTTTAACGCAGCACTGGTCGCGACGATAAATGATTTTAATTGGGTAATAATTCCACACGTAGTTTGTTTACACGATGATTGTTAGTTTGTTTACACGATGACTGTTTTTAAAAGGTAAGAATATCCAATCGCAATGAAGTTCTAGGAAGTTATTTAAAATACTACTGGGAAGGTTTCTGGTTTGAATTTGATTTGAAATGAATATTCTTTGCAATTTTATTCGTAAATTTTCTTCTTTAACTCGCAAGCAGCGCTTCTCGTGTTATCTGGTGAAAATACATTTATAAATTGTAAAAATGTTAAAATGTGTTCCAAGTATAAAAAAAAATAATATCAAATTTGAGGATTTAGTAATTTAATATTCCAATGACGTAGTAAAAAAACCAAGGCAATTAATATTAATATATATTTAAAGAAAAAATATTATTTAAAATATAATAAATGTTTTCAAAATTTTCATGTGTCTCAAAATAAGATTTAAACGCCTATAACACAATATTTATATACGTTTATAAATATATATAATGGATATATATGGATTGGAAGTTTTCTAGAATCGTTTTAACAAATGTTCATTAGTCAAATTTTTACTCTGGTAAAAACCTGGCAAAGCCGGGTACATTCGCTAAATCCAGTTATTTACAAATGTTTTTTGGGACAAGATACTATTCCTTCAACTTCAAATTACCGATTGAACTAATTAATATCGATTTTATTCAACTAATCGAGTATTTTTCAAGGGACCGAGAAAAAATTTCGAATTATCGAGAGTATAGACAAGTATAGATTCAGTAAGGATTGGATGTTTGCTTGAATCGTTTTAACAAATGTTCGTTAGGCAAACCTTTACTCGGGTAAAAACATGGCTAAGCCAGGTACATTCGCTAAATACAGTTATTTACAAATGTTCGTTTGTAGCAAGATACTATTCCTCAAACTTCAAATTACCAAGTGGACAAATTGATATTGATTTTATTTAACTTATCGAGTATTTTTTAAGGGACCGGGAAAAATTTTAAATTATCGAGAGTATAGACACGTATAGATTCAGTAGGGAATGGATGTTTATGTTTTAATGCTTGGTATTTAAGATTTAGAATACATTTATAATTTAAATATTTTTATTCAATTAAGATTATAATTACACAAGCATAACATTTAAATATATATATATCCTGCCTAACAATTCTCTATACTAACTATATAACATTAAGCGATCTATTTACAGTTTGTTTTGGTCACTGGTCCAATATTTTTATTTTCATAGACCAAATTATAAGATTAATTCACAGATGAAAAATATGCAAAATAACTAAACAAATATATACATCAATTTGATATTTATTTAAAACAAATGAATAACTATATACATCAATTTAATATTTATTTAAAACAAATGAACAACTATATACATCAATTCCCCCTTCTTAGGCTTGGCCCCCCTTATTTATTTATTTACTCTCCATATCTCTGCGGACATCTGCGCTCCCTCTGAGGATACCTGGGGGTTGTGGCACTTTTCTCCTCCGAGATTGGAGTTGGCACACGTTCAGCATCATTCATATTAGTGGGATGTGATTTACCAGGCAACATTTTTCTAATGTAGTTTTGATGAACCTTTTTTATACTGTCACCTTGTTTTATTAAATAAACATTCCTCCCTAGTATTTTAATTATCTTTCCTGTATACCAAGAGGGATGCCCATTAGTAATCCACCTAAACTTCACAGTCTCATCCACTTTAAATTTACTGTTAACATATTGACTATTGAATTTGGAGGCTTTTACTTCTTCTTTTGATAACACCGAAAGTCTTGATCTGATCTTTCTTCCAAGAAACAGTTCCGCAGGTGATGTCCCTTTCCTAATATTCACATCGGTCCTTATAAAGAACAAAGCCCTGGACAGAGCCAAATTTAGTTCCACCTGCTCATTTTCATATAATTGCTTTTTTAGCAATTTCTTTACCTCTCTTACAGAGACTTCTGCCTGTCCATTCGATTGTGGGTGATATGGGGGAGATGTCACATGGGATATGCCATTCTTAGACAAAAAATCACCAAAGTCACTACTAAAGAAAGGAGGACCATTATCAGAAACCACTACTTGTGGAAATCCGTAGCGAGCAATACAATTTCTCATAAAATTTATACAAAAATATGCACTGGTAGATGGTACTTCAGAAACTTCAACCCATGAAGAAAATGAATCTACTGCTAGTAAAAACAGTTTGTTTTTGAAATTGAAATAGTCCATGTGAACCCTCCTCCATGGTCCTGCATATTTAGGCCAACTCTCAGTCTTTTGAGGAGGCAAACTTTCATTAGAAAGACAGGTTCTGCAATTTTTTGTAATATTTCTATTGAAGAGTCCATGCCGGGCCACCAAATAGATGAACGTGCCATCATTTTCATTTTATTAGTTCCTGCATGGCTCTCATGTAAAATTTGAAGTACCCTTTCATGTAGACTTTTTGGGATAACCATCCTATTCTCCAGAAAAATACATTCTTGGAGAATGGTAAAGTCATCAATCCTTTTTAAATAAGGAATGAGATCATCATTGGGACTTGAGGGTAACTCCCCTGTCTCAATAATTTTATACAATTTGATTAAAGTCCTGTCTAACTGTATTTCATGAGCCACAAGAACATGGTCAATGATGGAAGTATTTAAGAGTAAAATTTCACCACTCCCATCATTATATTCCAAATTATCCTCTTGACACTCTGGAAATCTAGAAAGGAAATCTGGAATAATATTATCTTTTCCTTTTTTATACTTAATTTCAAAACTATAATTTGAAAGAGTTAGAGCCCATCTATGAAGTCTATTTGCAATGAGTGGAGGCAAATTTGTTTTATCTCCAAAAATAGTTATTAAGGGCTTGTGATCCGTATAAATGGTAAATTTCCTACCAAAAAGGTAATTTTTTAATTTATTTACTGCAAAGACAATTGCAAGTCCTTCTCTTTCAACTTGAGAATATTTTCTTTCATGAACATTTAACGTTCTGGAAATGAAACACACAGGCCTTTCCTCCCCATCCTTCAAATGTGAAAGGGTTGCTCCTATTCCCACCTGACTTGCATCACACGAAAGAATCAAAGGCAAATTTAGGGAATAATGCGATAAACATGTGGTCTCATCTAATGCATTTTTACAGGAATTGAAGGATCTATCTGTCCCAGCATTCCAAGACCATTTAACATTCTTTTTTAATAGGTTGTATAAAGGATGTGCTAAATCTGAAAGATTTGGCAAAAATTTACTATAAAATGACAAAAATCCAAGGGAGCTTTTTAATTCAGTTATATTCTTAGGAACTAGACAATTCTTTATGCAAGCTAGCTTGTCTTTCAAGGGATATATACCAAATTCATTAATTTTATGTCCAAGATATTCAATCTCATTTTTAACAAACAAGCACTTATTTTTGTTTATTGTAAAATTATTTTCTTTAAGAATATTAAGTGTTCTCTTAAGAATATCTAAATGGCTTTCCAAATCCTCTGATGCGATAAGAATATCATCAAAATAAATGTAAACATCATTGATTCCCGAGAAGAAGGAATCCATTGTCTTCTGAAATATTTCAGAAGCAGTTTTTATACCAAAGGCCAAACGATTATATTTATATAAACCTTTGTGAGTGGAGACAACCAAATATTTTTTTGAAATATCATCCATCTCAATTTGATGGTAAGCCTTTGACAAGTCTAATTTAGTAAATAATTTTTTTCCTTGAAAATTACTCAAGACTGAATCTATGTTAGGAATAGGATATTTGACATCCTCTAAGTAAGGATTTAAACTCTTTTTAAAATCAGCGCAAAGTCTAATTTGGCCATTTGGTTTTGCAACACAAACAAGTGGTGAAGCACATTCACTTTTATCTATTGGAGACAAAATATTTAAATCAACCAATTTGTCAATTTCATTTTCCACAAGTTGTTTTAATGCAAAAGGAACTTGCCTGAATTTGTAAAATTTTGGGACAAAGTCAGCCTTCACATCAAGATGGCATTTGATACCTTTAATAGGGTCAGATTTGCATTCAAAAATGGACTCATAATCATTTAAAAGTGAATCTATACTAAAAGAGTCCAATTTATGCAAATAATTGAATGAAATATTGAAAAGATTAAGGAAATCTCTTCCTAAGAGAAATTTGGAACAATTTAAATTAGTTATTAGTATTTCAATGGTTCTAGAAACATTTCTTAATTTTATATCAAATTTAGCCTTGCCCAAAATAGGTATTTTAGAGCCACTATAGCCGGTCAAGACTGTATTACATTTATTTAATTTAACATTTTTGAAATATTTAAAGTACTCATATTTAGTTAATGTAGTAATGGCTGCTCCAGTATCAATTTCAGCCAACAATTTTATATTATTTACATATACTGTTTCAGTCAAAGGAGGATGTAAATTTATATTATTCAATGATAAATTATTTTGAGATCCCGAAGGATTATTATCATTAGCATGCTTTTTAAATTTATTAAAAGTATTTTTGGGATTTCTGGGCAATTTACGGGCAGAACTGTCTTTTTTATAACATATTGTAGAAATATGCCCTACCCTACCACAAACTCTACAATTAGCTGATTTAAAAAAACAATTATAGTGTAGATGGTTGTTCTTACCACAGTGTTTGCAGGGATTATTGATGGCATGAAGATGCTATGGGGACCGATGGGCATCTTCGGATCTCCTGAGGTTGTGTAGGTCATTATCTGCAGACTCCGCAGACAGAGCGATGTCTAATGCTCCCTCAAAAGTTAATCCTTCTTCCTGTAGTAGCTTCTTTTGGGTTGGTGTATCAATGATGCCCGCCACAAATCTGTCTCTTAGTGATTCCTGCAGAAAATCTCCAAAGTTACACCTTTGAGCCTGTTCTTTAAGGCGTATTATATATTTCGAAATTGCCTCGCCTGATTTTTGATCCATTTTCTGGAATACAAATCTTTCATATATTATATTGGTCTTATGATTGAAATGTTTCAATAAGATCCTGCACAATTTATCAAAGGGAACTTGATCAACTTCCTCCGGAAAAACCAAACTTCGCAAGATTCCGAAATATTTAGGTCCGATGCTTGATATCAGAAATGGCGTCTTAAAGTCTTCTTTTGTTTTAGAAATTAGCATAAATTGCTTCAAGCGATAAATATAATTTTCAACATTCTCTAGATTTTCGTCAAATCTTTCAAACATACTTGAAGACATTTTTAAAGTATAATTTCTTTTCACTATTTAAATTCTTTTTTCTTTACAAAATTTGCTTTTCCTCGTCGCCAGTTGTTTTTAATGCTTGGTATTTAAGATTTAGAATACATTTATAATTTAAATATTTTTATTCAATTAAGATTATAATTACACAAGCATAACATTTAAATATATATATATCCTGCCTAACAATTCTCTATACTAACTATATAACATTAACATTATTTACAGTTTGTTTTGGTCACTGGTCCAATATTTTTATTTTCATAGACCAAATTATAAGATTAATTCACAGATGAAAAATATGCAAAATAACTAAACAAATATACATCAGTTTACTAGAATCGTTTTAACACATTTTCGTTAGGCAAACTTTTACTCAGGTAAAAACCTGGCGAAGTCGGGGACAAATATATATATATATATATGATATGATCCTGTCGTCTCTTCTGTGATATGATCCTGTCGACTTTCAATGTGGCAATATAGTGATAATAATGTGGGGAGAGAGAAATAAGGAAACCACAAGTTTGAGAAAGGAATTCTAGGCAACCAGCGAGAGAGAGGGAGCGCGAGGGGATGTCACCGCTGAACGACCGTACGTGTCGGACACCACCCCCCAACTGTCCAAAAAATGGGCCCCTTGGAATGTGACTGATATATCAAGTGACCGGCATTTACATCCTCCTCTCTAAGTCTCTCTCTGGTCGACTGTAGATTTACTTTATTATTCCTGGAAGGGTAATATTATGACCTATGGCCCCCGTTGAAGAAGGCTGAACATGGTTTGAGTATACTTAAAGCTGGAGAAGCCAGGAATAGAGAAATAATTTTACACTTGAAATTAATTAAGGTAATGGTGACATAGTTTTATGTAAATAAAATATTGTATAGTACACAAGTAAATATTATTCACAAGCAGTTTTACAAAACCGGAGAGTTTGATATTTAAGGGAATTTTTTATAATATCAAAGTTATAAAAGGCTATATACAACAAAATCTAATGTACTATAAGGGAAATGACATCGAGGAGTGTGAACAAGGAGAAGGGGAGTCACAAACACATGATGGAATTCTGAAGGTCATTAAGATATTTTTCAGGCGGACATGGCAAGGGGAAACTTGGCATGGGCTTTCTATGCTATAGGTGTAGAGTACGAGAAATGAGGTTGAGGTTGGCAATTGTGTGAGCTCAGGGCTGAGGTAAATATAGAACTACATACAAGGTTAGAACCTTGGCGAACAGAGCGAGGGGAAACTTGCCCTGGGCCATTCTACCTTTACTAGGCAGTTACTTGTGTAGCGAGTCCGAGGGCAAAAGTCCCATGTGTAGGTGAGGAAGTCGAATGGACTTATATTTAATTTGCGGAAAGTATGCGCGCACAGTGCCAAAATTTGGGACGAGGACTGCGTTGTCTGTTACAAGTGACAAGCTGCTCGGACACGAGGTGCTTGAACCGTCGTGGGAGCTTGTGCAAGGCGATGATTTCGCGGTGGGTTAAACATAAGACCCATGTCTGCGCGAAAGGATGACGGACCGGACAGAATCAGCGACGATGTTTAACGTACCTCCGTGGGAAATATCGGAGGTGGGCTATATCGTGCTGGTTTGGACAAGGGACAAACAAAAATTTGAGACAGGGTCCGTGTGGCGAACGTGTGGCGCGAGAAGAAGGGGCGAACCGTGTCGCTCGATGCAGATTGTTCAAGTGCGAACAAAAAGGAGTTGATAAATATCTAGCAGTTAGTCAATCTGCATCCTGTGACTAACACACCATTGGCTAGATGGTGTGGGTCGGTGGATATGCTAGAGATGAACTACGAAATATATTATCATAAATGAAGGGCGTCGATTAGGATTTTGAAATGACAATATAGAAGTTCGATAATTGATTAATCAATAATTCTATAAAAGGTCCTGAGCTGGTATAAGGTTAACAAAGTTGTAAGAATGAGAGGGGCATTCAGGGGAAGACAGGTAAGAGTCACCAAGGTTGGTTGCAAGCAAGGCTCACGTGGTGGTTGAAATTCTTCGACGCCTGAATTACAGGGTGAATTTTGAGTCGTTTAGGGAAAGAACAAAGGTCATATACAAATAGGTATACAAAAGTTTAGGTGCTGGAGGCATATTTTTATTGATAAATTGATTATGAAAAATCTATTGTTAATATTAAAAATCGTAAAGCATAAAAAGTAGAATTCCATTTTTTTTTTTTTTATTATTATTTTTTAAAAGAGTTACGTTAAAATGGAAATTATTTAATAAAAATGACGATTGTTAAATTCTACTGGTAAGGTAACTAATTGAATGAGTTACAAATATCTAGATAAATAGTATGGAGAATAAAATCATTGTTAATAGGCGTGGAGAGAATAAATGGAGCTAATTATGTAAATATTGGTACAATTTGCAAGGAATGACTTATTTAAAGAATGAATGGTAGGAGTTAAAACAATTACACCCACGAGTTATGTTGGTTTAGGGCGCAGGTAAGTTCATTGAGCTTCGGGAGAGTTCTGTCTGTGACACTGTGCGTACCAGTGTTGTACATCACAGTAGCGGTAGGGATATGGCGGAGTCTTGTCCATGATGGAGGAAGGTGTCCTGCCCTGGCACGGTGGTCGTTCTTGGGCAGATCTAGTGCTGGAAGAAGTGCGTGGCAGCTCCATCTCCGTCGTAGGCGATCACCTCTTCAGGGTAACGGTTCAAAAGTTGGTGAGGAAGGGGTTGAGGGCTCGAAGAGGAGTGGTTACAGTTGAGTTGGGTTTGGCCGATCATCGTGGCTTGGCTTCTTGTTTCTTCATACTCTGGTATATGAGGGATTTGCTTCCCGGCCAGGTCTTATCCTGTCGACTCTTCTGTGATATGATCCTGTCGACTCTTCTGTGATATGATCCTGTCGACTTTCGATGTGGCAATACAGTGATAATAATGTGGGGAGAGAGAAATAAGGAAACCACAAGTTTGGAAAAGGAATTCCAGGCAACCAGCGAGAGAGAGGGAGCGCGAGGGGATGTCACCGCTGAACGACCGTTCGTGTCGCACACCACCCCCCAACTGTCCAAAAATAGCCCTGAGGTTCTACAAAAATGGACCCCTTGGAATGTGACTGATATATCAAGTGACCGGCCTTTACATCTTCCTCTCTACGTCTCTCTCTGGTCGACTGTAGATTTACTTTATTATTCCTGGAAGGGTAATATTATGACATATATATATGTTTTTCAGCTATGCGCGCCCTCAATATGTAACTAATCTCGCTGAAATTTGAAAAGAACAGAAAGTTAAATCTGGAAGAGTTTTTGTCGCACTTTTAACCGAGAAAAATTATAATTAACCAAGTACTAAGCAACAATATCTTTTTAGTCAGAAATGATGATGACAATATTGCTGTTTCATGCTTATTTGACATAAACTAAATTATTTAGTGGAATGTTCACTAAAGCAGACCATGGGCGAAGCCAGATAAAATTTTAGTAGGCAGGAACAAATTCTACCAGCAAAACATTTACTCGAGCAGAAGACACACGAAACCAGGCCATTTCTATATACACTGCGTGACATTGAAAATGGAACACCAAGAAATAGTGGCCAGAAAGTGATGAAACTCGGCAGACAAAGTGAGACAGGGACGAACAATAAGTGATCTTTATTTCAAAATGATAGTCATAATACAGAGCGAGAACGGCGTCGGCTTAGTAGCAAGTAGGACCACCGCGGACGGCGATGCACGTAGCAACACGTCTAGGTAGAGAGTCAATCAGAGTACGGATGGCGTCCTGAGGGATGGCTCTCCATTCCCTCTCAACCATTTGCCATAGTTCGTCTTCTGAACGCGGCTGTGGCAAGGCATGCAAACGGCGTCCAATGATGTCCCAGACGTGCTCGATTGGTGAGAGATCAGGAGAGTACGGTGGCCAGGGAAGCATCTGTACATCTTGCAGAGCTTGTTGGCTAATGCGAGCAGTGTGCGGTCGGGCGTTATCCTGCTGATAAAGGGCATTGGGTACACCCTGAAGGTAGGGGAGTGTCACCGGTCGCAGCACATCATCAACGTATCGTTGGGCCGTCATAGTGCCCTGAATACGAAGTAAAGGTGACCTGGAATCATACGCGATTGCGCCCCAAACCATGATTCCACGTTGTCGCACGGTGGGGCGTTCCACAATTGCTGTCGGATTGGACCTTTCTCCACGTCGACGCCACACGCGTACACGGCGACTATCACTGGACAAGCAGAAACGCGACTCATCTGAGAACACGACCCTGTGCCATTCCGTCATCCACGTTGATCTAGCCCGGCACCATTCCAAACGTTGGCGCCTATTCGGTGGGGTCAATGGCAGTCTTCTTAGCGGACGGCATGAGTGCAAGCTATTAGCAACCAATCGACGGGAAATGGTTCTGGTCGAGATGGAATGATCTAGGGTGTCTTGCACATGTTGCAGGATGGCGGTACAAGTGGCTTGTGGGGCCACCACTGCTTGTCGAAGGATACGCCGATCCACAAGTGCTGACGACACTCTGGTTGCACCGACATTCCTATAAATTGCCACATTTCCCTGTTCCAACCATCTTCTCCACAGTCGGTGCACCGTGGACGCACCAAGGTGTGTATCAGCTGCGATTTGACGTATGGACCAACCTGCCCTTTTCAGTCCGATCACCATGCCCCTCGTAAAAGCGTCTGTTTGCTTGAACTGCCTCCGTTTACGATGACCTGGCATTCTCTGTTATTACACGTGTCTTTTGACACAAGAACAAAATTTCTACAATGACTTTCCTTGAAGAAATAACGACACGAATACTGTCCTTTCTGCAAGTTCCTTCCCTTATATCTTACTCCATGTGCGCACGAGAGCTGCGCATTTTACATCATTTGCATAACTCGATTAGGCGCGTCTACCCTGAAATTTGCATAATTTTCTGGCCACTATTTCTTGGTGTTCCATTTTCAATGTCAAGCAGTGTATAAAATATCGTTTCTCGGCCTTTTGGCTAATATCATGTAGTATAATATATCTAAATATTTTTATTTGTATATATCTTTATAAAAATCTATTCAGTAGAGAGAGTGGATATGCTTGCTCGAAAATAATATATTATATAAATATATAATGTGACCACGATTATGATTATTATCATAATATTCTGTGTGTTCCAGAATATTAATATCAATTATATACGTTAGACAAACTTTCATTCGAATAAAACCTAGGCGAAGCCGGGTACACATCCGCTAGTATATATATATATATATATATATATATATATATATATATATATATATATGTGTGTGTGTGTGTGTGTGTGTGAAAAATAGTACAAAAATGAATTTGTACTTGGATCAGGTAAATAAATTAAGAAAAAAAGGCATTTCCAGATCGTGCAACTGAAAGTTGCTGAAAGAACGAACAGGCACGATTATATATATACTAGCCGAATGACCCGGGCAACGCCTGTGTTTTACCCGATTGAATGTTTTGATTCAAATACTATTTGTTACAATTATGAATTGGCGCCTTATATAAATGCCTATGTTAGTTAATAACTATAGCCTATTTGCTTTATCTGTCTATGTACTGTTGGCTTCTGTAGGCGTCTCTTACTGGGAAAAAGAAAGAGAGGATTACATTTGGTTATTAACTAATATATGCATTTATTTAAGTAGCGACCCGCTCCAACACAATGGTTACAAAAACGAAAAAGCGAGTGGGGGGGCATGATGGGGGGTGGGGGGCAAAGTGGCGTGATCGTAGCCAACCAATAGGAGGGCGCCATTCCAAAAAAAAAAAAAAGCAAACGGTGACAGAGATGACTGATTAAGAGATGAAGAATGACGCTCGTAACTGTATATAGAATACTAGCGGATTGGAACCCGCCTTCGCCCGGGTTTTATCCGAGTGAAAGTTTGCCTAACGAATATTATTGATAATAATATTCCGGAACACACAGAATATTATGATAAAAATGATAATATTAATATTCGTTACATTATATATTTATATAATATATAATATATTTTTAATATAGTATAGCCACGCTTGATAGATTAAAACAGGAAGTAGGTGAATAGCGTGGTAAGTTTCTTTATTCCGCACAACAAGCTTTTGGGCATCAGCTGCCCTTCATCAGGTACAATGCGTGATTAGAAAGAGTGAACCAATAATTATATGCAGTGAATTAGCATAAAAGAAAACTAACTAAGATCTACTTAAAAATTAAGAAATTTACATATGGAACTAAAGATAAAAGTACGAAATTTCTTAAAAATAAACTAAAAATCTGTATAAGACGAATTAAAGGTTAAACACGGTAAAAAAGATGGAAAGACGAGAAAACGTAAGTATCTAGGCATAATAAAGGAAAGGAGCAAAATAGGATATCAGTGGCCAAGTTTAGAAAAAACAGTATATTGAGGGGGGAGATCTATTTTTCTGTTGAAACTAGGGATAGAGCTGGACACAAGAGCCTCAAGGACCAAACGTTGATATTTGTTCTTAACATCACTATATACCGGGATCGTGTTGCGTAAATTAAAAGAATGGTTAAATTCGTGGCTGTGTTGATATAGTAGCGACTTACAATCCTGAGAACGGATGTTACGGTCGTGTTCTAGGACTCGAGTGGCAATGGTTCGGCCAGTTTCTCCGACATAGGATTGTGGGCAGTCATTACACGGGATTCTGTAGATGGCATTGGAGAAAGATTGGGAGCTGGGTTTAATGGAACTTTTTGTGAGGGGATGGCGTAAAAATGTGCCTAGGGAAGGTGATTTTTTATGAAACGTACGGATGCCAAATTTACGTAGATAGAAACCAATGTCGGAATTCGTAATAGAAAACGGAAGAACGCAAACATCTTTAAACGGGGGAGGAATGGAACTGTCGTGATTTGGTGAATAAAAATGTCGATCAATAAAGTTGCGTGGGTAACCCGCGGATAAAAGGTGTAGGTAAACGGTCCGTTTCTCGATTCTACTAAATAAAGGAAGGGAGCAATGAGTAAAAACGCGCTTAGAAAGAGTTTTAACGTTGGTAATTTTATGGGAGTCGGGAGCATGAGATAAAAAATGTAAGTAATAAGGAGTAAAACCAGCCTTACGAAAAACGGTTGTATAGAAACGACCCTGGAGGTTAACCACTAAAGCATCTAAGAACGGGATACAATTAAAACGGGAAGAATTGTGAGTAAAACGTGAATCGGGATGATAGGAGTTTAAAACAGTGAGGATAGGGGAGTGGTCGGTGCTTTGATGTAGACAAAAAATGTCGTCAACATATCTCGCCCACATTACCGCTCCTAGGCGGATCTGGGAAACTAACCATCGGTCCAAATGTGACATTACAATCTCAGCTGCGATTGTAGAGAGAGGGCTGCCCTTGGGGGAGCCTCTTATCTGCAAGAAAAAGCGCCCATTAAACTCTAGGGTGTTCATGCCCAAGCAGATGTTGAACAGTTCGGAAACTACTTTTTGATCTTTGTTAGAGACAGCAGGAGAGTTGAGGAGTGAGCCTAGCCCATCAAAAATCAAAGAATGTGGAAGGCTCAGGAAGAGAGATGTGACATCAAAAGTGGACATGGTGGGGCTGTCAGACTGAGAAAAGTTTTTTAGTTTGGCGATAAAATCAGAGGAGTCTTGAATGGAATAAGTATTGTGGGCTTTGACAAGGGGCTTAAGGAAGTTTGAAAGATATCTAGCTAAATGCAATGCGGGCGAAAGATGATATGCGACGATGGGCCTGAGAGGAACATCGGGCTTATGAGTCTTAGGGAGCCCATAAATATAAGGGATGCTGGAGGTGTTTGAGGTGAAAAGCTTGAACTGTTCAGGGGTGATGCAACCCTTCTTAAGGAGGGATTTGAGTGATGCCCTGTAATTGTCCGAGATGGCTTTGACTCGATCAGCGGAAATTTCCTGAAATATATTAGAATCAGAGAGAATGTTAAGCATTTTCTTACCGTATTCGTCCGCTTTCATCAAAACAACCTGTGAACCTTTGTCCGATCTAGTGATGATGTCACGTTGATTCTTTAGGGCCTTCGGGGTGGTGAGGTCTCTCTTGACGGCACAAGGAAGGGAGAAAGACCTCTTTGAATCAGCCAGGAGTTTGCCAGTAATGTGGTGTTGCTGATGAAACGATCAGGCACGATTATATATATATACTAGCGGATGTGTACCCGGCTTCGCCCGGGTTTTATCCGAGTGAAAGTTTGCCTAACGAATATTATTGATAATAATATTCCGGAACACACAGAATATTATGATAATAATGATAATAATAATATTCGTTACATTATATATTTATATAATATATAAAATATATTTTTCAAGCAAACACATCCACTCTCTCTACTGAATAGATTTTTAAATATATATATATAAATAAAAATATCTAGAGATATACTTTATGATCTTAGCCAAAAGGCCTAGAAACATTATTTTATATGTAGAAATGACCTGGCTTTGTGTGTCTTCTGCCTGAGTGAATGTTTCGCTGATAGAATTTTGTTCCTGTCTACTAAAAATGATTATCTGGCTTCGCTCGTGGTCTATTTTAGTGAATATTCCCCTGAAGAATTTTGTTTAAGTCAATCAAGCATGATACAGCAATGTTGTCATCATCATTTCTAACTAAAAATATATTGTTGCTCTGTACTTGGTTAATTATAATTTTTCTTGAATAAACATGCGAACAAAACCTCTTCCAGATATAACTCTCTGTCCTGGTCAAATATCAGCGAGATTAGTTACATATTGATGGCGTGCATAGCCGACAAACATACATATATATATATGTTCCCGGCTTTGCCCGGTTTTTACCCGAGTAAAAGTTTGTCTAACGAACATTTGTTAAAACGATTTTATCAAACATCCATTCGCGACTGATTCAATACTTGTCTATACTCACGATAATTTGAATTTTTTCCTAGTCCCTTGAAAGATATTCGATAAGTTGAATAAAATCAATATTAATTGGTCCACTGGGTAATTTGAAGTTGGAGGAATAGTATCTTGCCACAAACGAACATTTGTAATTAACTGTATCTAGCTTCGCCCGCTTTTTACCCGAGTAAAATTTGCCTAACGAACATTCGTCAAAACGATTCTAGAAAACATTCAATTCACCTACATATAGATTTATAAACGTATATAAATATAAATATTGTTATATGCGTTTAAAGATTTATATAACATTTTATATTACATAATATTTTGAAGAACATTTATTGATTTAAAAAATATATATTGTTACGTTTGTGTGTGAATTTTATAATTAATTATTTCTTTTTTCCTCAATGAATTATGTATATTAATTTAAAAATTAATTTTTGTTATTATCATCACATACAATATAATTTTTTCATATAAACAAACGATAATAAACAACAATGAAATTTGCATCTTCATTATTATAAAACAACAACAAATCAAATTAACAATGTAAAATTTATTTGACCATTACAATATTTTAACGTTTAACACAAAAACATTATAATATATTCTTTGAATATATATTAATATTGAAATGCCAAGTTTTTTCACAACGTCATTGGAATATCAAATTACTGAATTCTCAAATTAAATTTATTATACTTGGAAATAATTTTAACATTTTTACAATTAATAAAAGTAATTTCACTAGAAACCGCGAGAGGCGCTGCTTGCAAGTGAAAGTCGAAAATTTGCTGATAAAATTGCAACGAATATTCATTTCAAATCAAATTCAAACCAGAAACCTCCCAGTAGTATTGTAAATAACTTCCTAAAGTTTCACGGCGATTGGATAATCTTATCTTTTAAAAACATTCATCTGTAAACAAACTAACATTCATCCTGTGAACAAACTATGTGTAAAATCATTAACCAATCAAATTCATTTATCGTAGCGACCGGTGCGGCGCCAAGCGGTAAAAGGCTGGAACTAACGCTTTTTGGTTTTACATAAAAAAAGCACATTAACCTTTTTAGTTTTTTGAATAGCCAATATGTTAAATGAAATCATCAGCAACCTACATGCGAAATTTCATAATGATTGATTCTGTTGATTTTGCGCAACGCGATAACAAACATCGATTTTGGATTTCATTTTTATAGATATAAGGATATATGAAAATACAATAGAAAAAAAATTAAAAACACATGTGCTTTTGGTCAGGTTATGCCTTCTTTATTATATATACATATATCGTAATATTCTATGCTGGGAAACCTTATTCTGGGAAACGAATTCTGTGATATCTACGTGTAGGTGGAATATGTAACGTTTTTTGGGAGTCTGTGAAGTAATTATGATTAATTATAATAGGGATGTGAACTCATTAAGATGTGTGGGTGAAATTGTATTTGTAAAAGTTGATATGTAGGCTCTAACTGGAATCCAAGATTGGTGACATGGAGAAAATCTGTGGATGGGGAAACGCGGTGACCTAATTTTATGTGCTGGCCAAAAGAGGGATCCGCGGTAATTTGATCCGGAAATGGGGGAGCTCCCTCTGTTTGCATACGGCTGATTTTATCGCCTCGCGGGGCACTTGTTTCCTGTCTGCCGCCTAATTGATTTTGTGCTAATTGAATCTTTTACTTGGCACTGATTTGTTAATTTTCTAGTTTCCTCTATCTGGGAAGAATGATGTAAATCGTTTTATCTGTCGTAGGTGGTGTAATTTCGGCATTATGTGTATTTTGAAAATCCGGATATTGTATCTATTGATATGAAATCGAATGGTTGTTGTGACTTTAGTAAAAATGCTATTCAGTGATATCAGAGTGGAATTGAGTGAAAATGCGACTTTCGACGTGGACACGTTTTGAGTTGAGAAGTGTCACAGGCGTGGTGAAGGCGTCTTTGGCCTGAAAGTGAAAAGTTTTGTGGTGTGGCCTGTGACACGAATCGAAAAAAAAAATTGTAAATGAAAATGTGTCACGTGAAGCCTTTGTTTGTACAAAATCTAACCTGTTCTCACTATGAACAACAAATTTATTAAAGTCATGGGTGCTGGTTGTACGAACATATATCGAAATTTTTATTGTTAGTGCATATGGCATGTTTTAATGTGAAAATTTTTAGTGTTTTGGGTAGACGAGATGATTATATTATTATTAACGGTTGTGCATGCTTGGCTGGTTGTTGTCGTCTTTTGGCGCGCGTGTCGCGCTTGTTGTGCGGGTTGTGCGTGTTTGTTGCGCTGGTGGTGTGGGTTACCGTTGTGTGATGACGTATGGGTGCGCGTGTTGTTAGCGTGAAAACCGTCCTGTTGGATGGATGTCGTCTGTGTATTGTTGTTGTGAATGTCGTTTGTTGTGAGGTACATTTGTGTGATTGTTGCGTGACGACGTATAGTTACGTATGAACTTTGTGGTAAATGTGTGAGCTGTGCTGTTGTACGGACACGTTTTTGGGCATTATTGTGATTGTAGGTTGAAGCCGTTGTGGCTTTGTGAGTTGAGGGCATATAGTAAGGGAAATTGGTTTTAAGAAGTAAGTTGTGTGGTGCCGGTTAGAACGATGGCATGTAAATATTTGTGGTTGGGTCGATGAATGCATGCAAGGGATGCCATGTGTGAAAAATTTGGGTGCAGGGCAAGTCCTTTCGGACAGGTTTGGCCTAGCCCGTGCGTGCATTCATTGGATACAAGTTTGGATACATGGTTAAAGGGGTAGGTCCTGTATCAGATATAAGTCCAAAGTCAATTTCTTGACGTCATAGGGTGGGGTGCCTACCTCAGTCTCCTCCGGGGCGTCTTGGGCTTGGGGTGGCTGCTTGGGACTCGGGACTGCTTGCACTGTCCGCGGAATTGAGGGGGAAATCTGGCACTGGAATATCGGTTTGGGACTGTTTGCACTGTCCTGGGTCGCGTGGATTGCTTTCGGGTGCGGTGTATGGGTACGGCATGGCGGTGGATGACTCCTCGGTGGTCGGTGTCAGGCCGCGATGACACTCGTCTGGGGCGGCGGCACGACCGTCATTTCTCCCGGGGTGGGACTCCGGAACTCCGTCTCTCCTTGCGTAGCGTTGACTCGTCGAAGGGCCACTGTCATCTGCCATATAATGGCCGCCAGAAGGCGCCTGGTCGCCTCGCTTCTTGCCAGCTTCTTCTTTCTTCCGTTCGTCAAGTGCTCCCGTTTTTCCGTCATTTATCCTGTCGACTTTCAAGTCTATCGTAATATTCTATGCTGGGAAACCTTACTCTTGGGGTTGAGGCTTGTAGAAGTGATGGCGCAGTCGTGGTGGCTGAGTGATAAGGTTTACACACAGGGGAAAATAAGCCAGGACACTTGATGGGTTGAAATAAAAGGCAACTGGTCGGAGGAAAGAAAGGCTTTGGAGAAGATGGAGCGGATTTTGACTATTAACTATCTGATCACATGGCGGTGATTGACTTTAGGTGCTATCTCGGTGGGAGCGAAG
Organism: Cordylochernes scorpioides; assembly: GCA_030710605.1. Classification (NCBI taxonomy): domain Eukaryota; kingdom Metazoa; phylum Arthropoda; class Arachnida; order Pseudoscorpiones; family Chernetidae; genus Cordylochernes; species Cordylochernes scorpioides. The sequence continues at coordinate 48,523,357 of CP092864.1, forward strand.
TGAAAACTAGGTCCGAACTCGGTGGGAGCGAACGAACAACTATAGGTGTTATCTCGATGGGAGCGAGTCGTTGACTCTAGGTGTTATCTCCATGGGAGCGAAGTGAAAACTAGGTCCGAACTCGGTGGGAGCGAACGAACAACTATAGGTGCTATCTCGATGGGAGCGAGTCGATGACTGACAATCCTTGGTTCTCGATTTAACACGAAGACCTATCTTACTTCCCATTGGTGGAAAGGTGCGACGTGGCGGTTTTCTATTGGCTGACCTTCTGAGGTACTACTCTCTGGTTGGTCTACGCTACTTCTTTTGTCTTAAGACATGTCCTAACCTGACCAGGAAGTAATAGTTCGTTCAACTCAACTTTTATTAGTTCCGCGTTAATAAAACGGGGTATAACTTTTCCTAATGATTGTGCTAACTTCTAAGCCTCTTTTCTAGGCCTTGATTCTAGGCCTTTCTGTCCTCCAGTGTTACCTTATTTTATTGAAACAAATCATACATTTTATACATATTGGATTAGGTTGGCATCTAATTATACAAATTATGACACATATGTCATAATATATGCTCTTCCAGGAATAATAAAGCAAGCCTACAGTCGACCCAGAGAGAGACGGGAGGGTGTCATGTTAGACATCAGGACATTCCAGGGGGCGACCATAGGGGCGTTACTTGGAACCTCGAGACTATTAGACAGTTGGGTGATTGTGTGCGCCACAAACGGCCGGCCGCCTGGCGGTGCCGGGTCGGGTAGCTCTCCATCTCTCTCTGGGTCGGCTTCCAAATTCCTCTACCTATTTGTGGCGTGATTATTTCTCTTTCCCCACCACATTATTATCACTATATTGCCACATTGAAAGTCGACAGGATCATATCTCAGAAGAGTCGACAGGATCTTATAACATAAAAAGTCGACAAGATCATATCACAGAAGAGTCGACAGGATCTTGTCACAGAAGAGTCGCCAAGATAAGACCTGGCCGGGAAGCAAATCCCTCATATACCAGAGTATGAAGAAACAAGAAGCCAAGCCACGATAATCGGCCAAACCCAACTCAACTGTAACTACTCCTCTTCGAGCCCTCAACCCCTTCCTCGCCAACTTTTGAACCGTTACCCTGAAGAAGTGATCGCCTACGACGGAGATGAAGCTTCCGCACCCTTCTCCCAGCACTAGATCTGCCCAAGAACGATCGCCGTGCCAGAGCAGGACACCTCCCACCATCATGGACAAGACTCCGCCATATCCCTGCCGCTACTGTGATGTACGACACTGGTACGCGCAGTGTCACAGACAGAACTCTCCCGAAGCTAAATGAACTTACCTGCTCTCTAAACAAGCATAACCTGTAAGTGAAATTGTTTTACCCCTTCCTTTCATTCTTTAAAGAACTCACTCCTTGTAAACTCTGATGCCAATATTCTCTATAATTAGTTTAGTTCAATTTATTCTCTCCACGCCTATTAACAATGATTTTATTCTCTCAATACTATTTATCTAGATATTTGTAGCCCATTAAATTTGTACCTTACCAATCGAATTAATAATAGACATTTTAATGAAATATTTTTATTTTAAAGTCATTCCTTAAAATTGGCATTCTATCTATGCATACTTTACGATTTTTAATAATAACAACAATCAATTTCATAATAGTGCTCAATCACAATAGGGCTCCAGTACCTAAACATCTTTACCCTTTTGTATATGACCTTCTCTTCTAATTGTAAGCACGGCTCACGAAATATAATTTTATTCCCTAACCGACCCAAAATTCACTCTGTAATTCAGGCTTCGAAGAATTCCAACCACCACGTGAGCCTTGCTTACAACCAACCCTTGGTGACTCTTATCTATCTTCCCCTGAATGCCCCTCTCATTCTTACAACTTTGTTAACCTTATACCAGCTAAGGACCTTTTATAGAATTATTGATTAATCAATTATCGAACTTCTATATTGTCATTTCAAAATCCTAACCTTCGCCCTTCATTTATGATAATATATTTCGTAGTTCATCTCTAGCCTATCCACCGACCCACACCATCTAGCCAATGGTGTGTTCGTCACAGGATGCAGATTGACTAACTGCTAGATGTTTATCAACTCCTTTTTGTTCGCACTTTAACAATCTGCTTCGAGCGACACAGTTCGCCCCTTCTTCTCGCGCCACACGTTCGCCACACGGACCCTGTCTTCAAATCTATGTTTGTCCCTTGTCCAAACCAGCACGATATAGCCTACCTCTGATATTTCCCACGGAGGTACGTTAAACATCGTCGCTGATTCTGTCCGGTCCGTCATCATTTCGCGCAGACATGGGTTTTACGTTCAACCCACCGCGAAATCATCGCCTTGCATAAGCTCCCACGAAGGTTCAAACACCTCGTGTCCGAGCAGCTTGTCACTTGTAAAGGACAACGCCGTCCTCGTCCCAATTTTTGGCACTGTGCGCGCATACTTTCCGCAAATTAACTATAAGTCCATGCGACTTCCTCACCTACACACGGGATTTTCCCCTCGGACTCACTACACGAGTAACTGCATAGATAAGGTAGAATTGCCCAAAGCAAGTTTTCCCTCGCTCTGTTCGCCAAAATTCTAACATTGTATGTAGTTCTATATTTACCTCAGTCCTGAGCTCACTCAATTTCCAACCTCAACCTTATTTCTCGTACTCTAAACCTATAGCCTAGAAAGCCCATGCCAAGTTTCCCCTTGCCATGTCCGCCTGAAAACATATCTCAAAATGTAGAGTTCCCCAGTCTTAATGGCTCAATATTTTCATCATATGTATGTGACTCTTCTTCTCCTTGTTCACACCTCTCAATAGCATTTCCCTTATAATACATTAGATGTTATTGTATATAGCCTTTTATAACCTTGATATTTTCAAAAATTCCCTTAAATATATAACTCTCGGGTGTTATAAAACTGCTTGTAAATAACGGGGGCCATATGTCATAATATATGCTCTTCCAGGAATAATAAAGCAAGCCTACAGTCGACCCAGAGAGAGACAGGAGAGTGTCACATTAGACATCAGGACATTCCAGGGGGCGGCCACAGGGGCGTTACTTGGAACCTCGAGACTATTAGACAATTGGGTGATTGTGTTAGTGTATTCGTGAAATCTATTTACAGATTGAAGGTAGCATTTAGGGGTTATTTATAAAGAAGATGCAAATATGCAGGATTATAGAGAATTATATACAAAAGAGAAAAGATATATATTCAAAATTTAAACAGAATTCATTTGGGTAACTCCGGTTCCTGGAGCGTACAGACGTCTCCTACTACCCGGACTGGTGTTATTTACAAGGCTTGCAGGAGTCCATTTGATTAAGTGAAGCCAAGAGCAATCTACCTTATTGGAAGGTTTCTAGGGATGCCGGAGTTCCTAGAACGGTAGCTGTCTGGAACTTCTCGTATTGGAAGGCTAGACAGGGGAAGAGAAGATGGCTAATGGGTTAGTCTTCATTTTAACAGTGGGGGCAAATTGGGTCTTGTTTGGATATGTTCAGGTAGTCCGCTTAGATGTAGTCGTGGTTAGTTAAAATTGTGTTTGATGTGGGGCAGTGATTAATTTTGGTAGCATGGAAAGTAAATTATTGGAGTGGCAGCTATTATTCTTAAATTCCTGTTGAAATACTTTCAATATATTAAGATTCGTCCACATTTTCTTTGCGAGCTCTGTGAGCAAGACTTTTGGGGCGGTTTATGAAACATAGTGGTAGGTCAGATTGTGAAGCCGTTTTGGCCATTTTTTTCTTAATTCCTTCAATAGCGCTGCGGCCCTTGACTCAAAATAGTTGAACATTTAGTCTCATATGTAGGTCACAGTTGATCTCAGCTAAAAGTTGTGGTCTTAGGAACCAAGGTCTACTTATGGCTGAGCATTCACGGTGAAGTTGTATGAGTATGGGTCCCAGGGGAGATGGCAAAATGTCCCCAGCGCCAACCCTTTTGTAGATTTGGATCTGTCTGCATCTATAGTGGGAAGATTTTGTTGCAATGACTTGTTGTACTGAAGCTTACCTTTGAAAGGAAAATAAAGAACAATGGAAGGACTTGAGAGGTGATTTCAAAATCGCCAATAATCAGGGGTTTCCAACTTACAATGGAGGCTATGTAGTTTGCGAGCGGCATTTGAAACGAAAATAGAGCTGATGGCGAATTTGAAGAGCTTTTTTAACTTTTTTTTTTCGCGTTATTTCCCAAAGTTTCTAATTAATTTTGAAAAGACTTGTACACTCTTCCGGGACCCCTTTATATAGTTAGCGAAATATTGGCGTATAAAAATAAATATTGGGTGAGGAGAGTTTGGTTACAAAATTATTACGGTATAAAAATATAGAATAGGGATGCAATTTATTGATATTTTATAAGATTTCTCTGTAGACAATGTTTTGTGTAAAGATTGCTGAATTTCCCTCAATTAAATGCCCTTGATTTTTCTTTTCCTGAATTAGAATTTTTATATTTTCTTTTTTTGTTATTCTTGATAATGCTACGTATAATTGCCCATGAGCAAATACTGGATTCGGCAAATATAGTCCTACCTTATTAAATGTTTGTCCTTGAGACTTGTTGATGGTCATAGCGAATGAGATCCTGATTGGAAACTGTCGTCTAATAATTTTAAATGGATAATCCGATTCTCCAGATGAGCAATCAATTCTGGGTATATATACTATTTCATTTTTGGCTGGACCTGATAAAACTTCACAATATATTAAATTTGTTTTTAATTCTGTTACAATCATTCTTGTTCCATTGCAAAGCCCTCTTTTTGTATTAACATTTTTTAAAAGAATAACAATGGCTCCTACTTTTATATTTAATTTATGTTGAGGCATTCCTGATAGAGTTATTGAATTTAAAAACTCAACTGGATAATTCAATTGATCTTGTTCAAGATTATCAGATTGAATGTCAATAAGATTGATTGAAACATAATGATGAAAAGTGCCACCTAATTTGTCCAGCAAAGCATTATTAATTTGAAATGTATCTTCATTTGTTGGACATAAAATTGCCCTATCGGGATTGTCCTTTAAGCTATTGAAATTCAACTTCTCACCAAAAATTTCAGAATTTAGGTCACCGGAAGAAATCATAGCTCGAGGAACTTCAATTATATTTTGAGGAAGATTATAATCATTTAACAACTCTCCTTCGCCCACTTTTAAAAGATATTCAGCAAAAATCACTTCATCCTTTGTCCTCATATTTAAAGTTAGTTTCTCAGATTTGACATGACACCACAATGGATTTCTCTTAACAGTAGATTCAATTATTTGCGCTGGATGACCATGTTTGATAACGGGTAAATTTTGCCTAAAATCGCCTCCAAATAAAATAACTTTGCCACCGAAAGGTCTTTCGTCTCTCATGACATCTCGTAGTTTTCTATCAATAGCTGTAAGAGCATATCCAATAGCCATAATTATTTCATCCCATATAATTAATGATGAGGAGATAATTTCATTTTTAAGATTACTATCTTTATCAATATTTGCAATGGATGTTTCATTCAAAGGAATTGGTAATTTAAATAAGGAATGATAGGTTCTTCCTCTTTTAAGAAGTGTTGCTGCAATTCCAGTTGATGCACAGGGAAGAACTATTTTACCAGCTCCCCTAAGAAAGCACATTCATGTTTGAAAGAGAAAGGTTTTTCCTGTTCCAGCAGGTCCATCGACACAGAATAATCTTTGATTTTCAGCATTATTTTCTACAGAATTTATAACAATATCAAATATTTTCTTTTGCTGTGAATTTAAATTAGAGATGTAGGCATTTCCCAATATTCTTTCTTCTTCTTGATTATATTCCATTACGATCTCATCTTGTGCAAATGGAACAGGAAGATTGTAATTAGCGCAGGTTTTCCCATGAGCTTTAAAGAATGATTCAATATCTAATAATGCTTGGTTTTCATAATTGTTAATATTGCGGTGTACAAAATCCTCTGTCATAAATTCTTTGTACTTATTCCATAAATATAAAGGGTTTTTAAGCTCTGAGTGGAATACACAAATCATTGCAAATAATTGCCGGATTTGATAAGGCATTTTTGATTCTGTTGTTTCATTGATAGTTTTGTCCCACATCATGTCATCGTTTACCAAATTCAATGCAATTGCTGCCTTTTTAAAATCCGGATATATATAATTTCCTATTTTTTTCAGGTCTTCATAAGACGTTGCTCCTTTTCTGTGCAATAATAATGTTCGTAAATAAAATAGTTCAGAATCGCTAATACTCACAGGATATATTCTTGATATTACCTTTTGACCACCTCTGCTTCTTTTATGATATTTTCTTTCCTTCTTATTATAAATATAGTGTTCAGGAATTTGTGCATATGTATAGTTTCGAACTTCTGGATCATTTATATTCAAATCAAAATATGCAGTAAGCATAGATTTTTTTATTATTCGGCCTATTTATAACTTCTAATATATCATCTTGTTCTTCAAACACCAATGAATGCATATCTTCTAAATGAACAGGAAGGCGCTCAATTTTATGAGACTTGCTATACAAATCAAAACCAAAGATTCTGTACATAGACTCAGGAGCGCAAACATACCTGGAATTCAAATATGTTTTTATTTCATTGTATTTAATTTCCAAATTTGCACAATCATGACCTTTCAGTATATATTTAAATATATACTTTGCACTTTTAATAGACGTGCAAACTTGCACATTAATATGGCAGCCATATTTTTTCAGAAGAAATGGGCTATATGGCACAACCCATCTGTTGTCCACACTTATATTCTTATTTTTTAATTTGAACGATTTCCCTGTATTTCTGCGCTGATACTTTGGGTAGCCGTTCAAATTTGCGATTGTTTCTTCTAGAAAATATTTAGGGAATTCTTTTTTGCATTTTCCTCGACTGTCTAAACAGAGAAATTTCCCTGAATCAGATCCGATGCATGGGCCATGAATCATATGCTTCAAAACATATGGATTCAAACCAGATGGATCATTGTCTTCTGGAATTTCTGCCCAAATAATCTTGTCAATTAGTTCTGAATTATTAGGTTTACTTTTATCGTCGAGAATACAAAATAAATGCATATGTGGAAGACCACGCTTTTGAAATTCTATGGTATAGACATATGCTACCACTTTGCCAAATATTTGATTCTTTATTAGGTCCCTAATTAGTTCTTTACTCTTCAAATTGAAGACTCTTGATACTATATCTGGCCTGTTTACAATTGAGCTGCCGTTCAGGTTTTCTGTTATTTCTAGCCATTTCGGATTACACGTCATGGTTATGAACAAATCAGGCTTCCCATACTTTCGCACAATTGCCATAGTGTCTCTATATCGTTCTTGCATATTTCTTGAGCTTCCAATGAAAGACGATGGCAATATAATTGGATTTCCAATTTGATTCCATTCCGTATTGTGATGGTTATAATTTTTTCTCAAGCTTTCATATAAATCTACCCTAAGTTTTGATTGGTGAGTTTTAATATAATGTAGGCGGGATGCTTCCATTTTTGTGTATGCATCAACAGCGTTAATTTGCACTAATTTTCCAGATTGTAAAAATTGATTAAATTCATCTCTAATTCCGAATCTATTTGAATAAAACATCTTTTGAGTAACTGATCTATTAGTAGTTGGGATTTACAATTCAGAATGCCACCCTGCTTCAGCATGTGGAATCAATAGTGGATATGTCATTGCATCCAAATGCTGATGTAAAATTGAGATATTTGTGGTTTCATTAGAATTCTTATTGTAAACTCTGATATCTCTATTAAATGGTGGCTCTCCATCAACATTTTGAAATACAGCTGCAATTTAATTTGTTCTAGGTGCATTATAACGTCTTTGGTCTTGAAAAGGGTTTTCAACTATTGAAAGCATCAAATTTGGAGCAATTCCTTCTGTTTTAGTAATTTCTTTTTCTAATTCGATCATCATTTTATATGATTTCTTCAATATATTGTGCTCGGTCAAGAAAGATGATATCCCTAAGAATATTAGAATCCAAGTTTCTGTTTGCGGGATTTGCACTACGAATATTAAGGGCCTGGTGAGAATCCAAAATATAAAACTGAGCATACCTAGGGACGTTTCCTTCAGTTGGATAAATATTCTTAGAAGTTAAATGGTAAATATTACCATTAATTTTAAATATATCTGGGCCACCTATTGGGATATTTATGTCAGAATGTGCACATCCAAATGATGCAAAAGCAAATGTACTATTATATTTCCAAATATTTTTCTGAAAACATTTGCTTTCTTTAGAATTCTCTGTAAGTAGATTTCTTAATAACACCGGATATTTAGGTTTATGCAAATGCACAAATTTTCCTTTTTGACAACAATAATTGAACTTTTTATCCATCGGCCTTTCAAGTTTGAAATTCTTTGAATAACAATGTTCACAAATTTCTGTTAAGCCACCTAAATATTTTTTTTCTATTATTATACTATTGCCCTTAATAATATATCCCTTAAATTTATCATCAGGGTTATTAAGTATAATAGAAGCTCTTTCTCTATTTAGTCGTAATCTTTGCAAGGTACCTTCTGTAGTTTCATTTGCCCGTCTTATAGCCTTATATTGTCTAGCCTTCAATAACCTTCCAGAAGTTTCTCCTTGAGTTTCATTTGCTCGACTTACAGCCATGCTTTGTTTAGCTTCCAATAACCTTTGAGATGTTTCTCCTGGAGTTTCATTAGGACGAATTCTAGCCATATTTTGTCTAACATTTAATGCGCATTGATAATTAGATAAATATAAAAAATATGGAAAATGACCTCAACAAAATAAAAACGGTGCTAAAACTAACAAATTTATTTGTAAATAAAAGTGTTGCAAAAGTGTTGAAAAAGAAAAAAAAGTTAAAATGTTAAAAATGTTAAAAGTGTAAAGTGATTTACTAAAAGTACTAAAAAGTACGCATATTTAGACTATAAAAATTAGAAAAGAGAAGGCAAGTATGAAAAGTATTTAAAGTGTAAATTATGAATATTATCAAATATGTGGCTAATGTGGCTATTTATAAAAAATATGAAAAATGACCTTAACAAAATAAAAACGGTGCTAAAATGAACAATTTAAATTACGAATTAAATTAAATATTTAGAAATTTAACTAACAAATTTAAATTACGAATATTTATATATCAAATTTCAAATTTCAATCAATGGCCGAGCGTGTCGCTAACGTCGAGCTTAACGTCGAGCTTAACGTCGAGCTAAATGCGTATTTTTGCTAACTGCGTTATTTTTAAAAGTTTAAATATAATTTTGAAGTTACCTGAATAATTCCGGGACTAAATGTAATATGTATACGAAATATTGTCGTATAAAATAAAATATTAAGAGAGGAGTTAGGGAACAAACAAACAGACATTTTTTGCGCTTTAATAATAAGATATATATTCGAATATTAAATATGAATATGGCCTATGCAGCTTAAATATATGTAATCTTTGTTAATATATGTTTTCTGCGCAGTGTCAACAGGTTGTCCCACCTACCACAAGAATTATTTAAGAATACACCGAATCTTAAATGGTTGGTACTCGACTATAACCAACTTACTACCCTGGATGCCAGTGCTTTCCGCCAAGAACACTCCAAATCAAGTGAACTTCGTCTCCGACTTGGTTTGGATGGTAAGACTTTTAAATATAGGTATGTGCGCAATGGGCACATTATTTTGAAAAATAAAATTACTTTCTAGAATATGAATAATTTTGGTAAGAGGTTGAGTAGAAAAGTAAGGTCTCCTATTTTTTTTTTCATAGAAAAACACTTTTAATCACAACTTTTTATACATCATTGGAAAGGTTGGACACTTTGCTATTTTTCTACATAGTCGCCTTGATGCTCAATCACTTTTTTCATCCGGTCAACCAAATTGGTAATTTCGGTGTTATACCACTCTCCCGCCGCCTCTTTGAGCCAATTGTCGACCTCTTCATTTCACCTCGTCGTCTGACGCAAACCTCTGTCCCCCAAGGTGTTTTTTGAGCGCGGGAAACATATGGTAATCGCTGGGGGCCAAATCGGGACTGTACTGAGGGTGTCCAAAGATATCCCAACCAAATTGTTCAAGTTTTGCGGTCGTTTGGCGTGAGACATGTGGTCGGGCATTGTCGTGAAGCAAAACCACTCACTTGGTAAGTCGTCCCCGTCGTTTGTGAGACTCTCACCAAGCTGCGGCGAACCATACAGAACAAACGACGGGGAGGACTTACCAAGGGAGTGGTTTTGCTTCACGACAATGCCTGACCACATGTCTCACGCCAAACGACCGCAAAACTTGAACAATTTGGTTGGGATATCTTTGGACACCCTCAGTACAGTCCCGATTTGGCCCCCAGCGATTACCATGTTTCCCGCGCTCAAAAAACACCTTGGGGGACAGAGGTTTGCGTCAGACGACGAGGTGAAAGAAGAGGTCGACAAGTGGCTCAAAGAAGCGGCGGGAGAGTGTTACAACACCGAAATTACAAATTTGGTTAACAGGATGAAAAAAAAAAAGATTGAGCATCAAGGCGACTATGTAGAAAAATAGCAAAGTGTCCAACCTTTCCAATGATGTATAAAAAGTTGTGATTAAATCTGTTTTTCTATGAAAAAAATAGGAGACCTTACTATTCTACTCACCCTCGTATATAATTAAAATACGAGGGCCATCCAATAAATAAGTTTCCCTATTTTTTAACAAATAAACGACATTATTCACAATTATGCAGTTATTTTATTTTCATTATACAACTCATAGACTACTTTTCTAAATAATCACCATTTCTGTCCAAACATTTTTGGTACCGTTGTAGCAATTTTTAGATACCACTGTTGTACCAAGCCGTGTCCTGTCTTCGTAGCCAGTGGTTCGCCTCCGCCAGCACTTCGTCATCATTCGCAAAGTGCTTGCCTCCAAGGTGCCACTTGAGTGCTGGATAAAGATGAAGGTCGCTTGGGGCAAGTTCCGGAGAATAAGGTGGATGTGTGAAAATTTCCCATTTGAAGTTTTCCATAGCCATAACTTTGGCTGCAGAGATTGTGACCTACGCCTTTTTTGGTGCACTTTCCTCAGGCTTCTTCCACACCATGCTTTGTCGTTTTGTTTCTGGAGTTGAATGATGCACCCAGCGTTCATCTCCAGTGACAATACGGGAAAACAGTTGATCTCCATCTCTTTGATGCATTTCCAGGAAAGCTCGGGCTGCCTCCTTCCGTTGTTGCTTGTGATTTTCCAAGAGCAAACGCGGGACCCATCTTGTGCAGACTTTGAGAAAATTCAAAACAACTGACATGATTGTTCCAATCGAAGAGCGTCTAATTTCGATTCCAGGAGGCAGTCGAATCATTATTTCGTCAATGGTGACTCGGCGATCTGCTTCCACCACATTCCGAACAGAAGCAACGGCTGCATTGTCTGTAGCAGTAACTGGGCTGCCGCTTCGCTCGTCATCAGGCAGGTTTTGCCGTCCTTCTAAGAACCATAAACGCCATCGGCGAATCATTTGGATGCTCATACATTCTTCACCATACACTGACACTGAATTGCGATGAATATTGACCGCAGTTTAATTTTTCGCCGTGAAAAAACTAATTACAGAACAGAGTTCGCAAGTGGACACGTTCACCAGTGGTAGCTCCATGGAAACTGAAGCGCTACGGACTTGCGCGTACGAGTAGCGTGATTTTGAAAGTCACCAGCTTCCAACGCATCCTAGTGACCATTTCTTCTATACTAACTAATTTTTACAACGTTTCGTTCGCAGAAAAAAAAAATAGGGAAACTTATTTATTGGATGGCCCTCGTAAAAAAACATTAAGTTAAAATTTGACTTTTTGTGGTTGTGACTTTGGGAGTAAATGATATATAAATAGAAGAGATTTTACAAGAATATTTTGTGAAAGGGTTTATGAATCATTTTTTTATAAATGTAAAAAAGTACGGTAGGCGTATCTCTGTCGGTAATGTCCAGTGCCAACACTCAGACACCGTTTCAAATTAAAACTTAATATCTTGGATGGATAATTTATTACTTTGAAGAATTTAGAAACCCAAAGGTTCATATTTCTATCTGAAGGTTTTTGCAAAAAAAGGGGGCTCCAAGAAAGGAATATCACTTCAGCCGTTGATTTTAGTTTTTAATTAAAAATTAATTAATTTCTAAAGATATTAATATATGTATCTTATTTCGGTGACAAATTAATGCATAATAAGCTTTTAATATTTTCATTTTATTTTCGAAAAAATAACCGATAAAAAATAAACCTTTTATTTGCCATAGATGTTAGAATTGATCAGAAATAACTTTAGAATATTGAAGAATTAAATAGGTGGGAACTAGATGTATTATATAATATTCATTTATTATTTTATTATTATAAATTTATAGAAACCAAATACTAAAATTCTATGTGGATGAATTAACTAGAAGATAAAATTCACCTCAGCTATATATATGGGAAGATTTTACTGACCAAGGTTTCGATGACCCACAGTCACCATTTTCGAGGTTTAAACCATCTAAAACTAGTTAGAATCTTATATCAACCAATCTACAAAAATTCTAATTTACGAAATTCACTAGATAATTGAAATAAAATGCTAATAGCCATGCTTGTGTGGTTTACAGGCAATAGCTGGGACTGCTGCAGTTTATGGTGGTTGTTTGACCTGGATAAGCGTCCTGATATAACTGGGAGGTGTGATAAAGATCCTCTAATTAATAAAAACCTATCTGAACTGAAAAAAACAGATAAAGAAATGTGTATGAGAGAATAAAATAAAAAAAAACGTAATAACACTTTCTTAAATCTACTAATTTCGTGCCATCACAGGCATTCATTAATTACTATAATTTTAAAAAATCTCTATATGTTTTTCCATGTATTCTTTTATCATATGGTGCTTTTGGGTTTGAGATTCAATGAGATCCCCATATTATATTTACGCAGTTTATATCAGATATATCAAATCGTAATTGATATTGATTTTCAAAAATCTCCAATCAAATTTCGGTGAGATTCATTGTATTTTTTACTGACTTCATTGTTTTAAAAATTAATAGTAACAAAGCTCTCTGATTAAGAAAGACACTAAATTTAAGGCTTAAGGATACCTCCTCAAAAGGACAAAGATGTCACAAAAGCAACGAAATACTTTGATGGCGTGACCTTACAATACTGAAGTCATTATTTGAATATTATCAATTATCAATCGAATAGGTCTAAAGAAAATTTGCTCTAATTTATATATATATAGTAAGTCACATATGTCCATTTGTCCTGTTAATCACTGATTTTACAGTTTTTCACTGGTTTTTCACACGGTTTTATACAACCGTCCGATCTTTTATTTCGAGCTGTCTTTTGATATATAAAATTATTTTTACCCCCGCACATTCTAAACAAGATAAACATAAAGCTTGAATTCGCCCAAAAAGCATGATTAAAGAAAATATCGAGTAAGTTAATTGAGGCATTACAAAGTAGAATTTGGCTGTTACAAATAAGCCATCATGATCCTTTAAGCCTTCCCTTGTATATATTATATGTATACATTTATTTTTATCAGTTAACGAGAATATTAAATATTAGTCAACTTAGACAAGTACCCTACACAAAATATTCACAAATACAATTTATTCCCAGAGACTCGCTAAATAAGTTCCATTTAAAAAATAAAACGAATTGATTTGACTGTTTTAACAATAATATAATGATTTCTAAGCGAATGGAACTAATGGAAATGTGGAAAGTAAATAAGTAAAATATTTACGAATAACAGAGACATATTTATATATTTTTCATCTAGTTGGGAATTTTAACACATTTAGATTTATTTTCACATTTAAAAAGTTATATTTTAAGTATATAATCTGGTATTCTTTTTCGCAGTATTTTCTTTGTATTTATTCTCTTTGAAGAATCTTTGCTAAGGTTTCTAGCATTTTTTTCTCATAAAATGGCTGATGCTGTATTTTCAGTAAAATTTCAATTGTTGATTACTTTATTATAGAAATTGGTATAGCTTTGTTACAGTTTTTCATTTAGATTATATAAATCTGTTTTTCTTTATTTTTGCAGAATCTTCTTTTGCATCTCTTTTTTTCTCATAAATAGGCTGAATCTGTATTCTTTATTTATTACAGTTATCGAATTGCATTATTTTTCGCACATTTAGAAATGTTGTATTTCTCAGTAAATATATATTTTTAGACCCATTTTTTTGTCTGGCATTCTTTTTTTTTCAGTTTCTTTTTGTATTTATCCTCTAAATAGCATATTTGCTAATGTTTTGGCATCATATTTTCCCTCATTAATAAGCTGATAGATATTAGTAAGTATATATAATTGTTGATCACTTTATTATAATTGTTTAGTTTTGTTTTTTACAGTTTTCCATTTTGATTATTTTCACAGCTATAATATATTTTCAGCTCCATTTTTTGGTATTCTTTTTTTTTCCCTTTTGACCATGTCTTTGGCAAATGCTTTTCCCCACATAATTGGTATTTACTTTAATGCCTTTTCTGGCATTCAGTTTTAATGTTTTGCTCTGCTTGGTTCATATTTCACTTTTTTTTCAACAATTTTTAAACCACTATCAATACTCTTAATGTCTCTGTGGACCCTTTGGGTAAACTCAAGGCGTTGCCCGGGTCACTCGGCAAATATATATTTATATATCAAAAATAAAAATGGCATATCCTGACCAGGAGCACATGTGCTTTACAGAAGGCAGAACGCCATCTTGTGGAACATAAATCAAATAAACATTGATTTAGCCTGTTCCACCTGATGGCGCTCTGCCTTCTGTAAAGCACATGTGCTCCTGGTCAGGATATGCCATTTTTATTTTTGATTTCAACACCTGACTTTTCATCTTTTTTTTAAATTTTATTTTATATATACTAGACGAATGACCCGGCTTCGCCCGGGAATTCCCCCGAGTGCAATTTCCTTCATACTGAAAGAACATTACTAATAAATAGTATTAGAGCCATAGAATAGCAACACCGAAGTAATACATAGTTCAAATAGTTGGCAGATTTTCCACCAAACCTCCGAGGTACCCGCCCCAGCGTGTTAACTCTTATATATAGTGGTGCATCCTCTGTAGGTCTATTACACTCTTTGGGTAAAAAGGGATAGGGATTGAAATTGCTTGAGAAGAGTGACCGTGATTGACTAAGCCTAGCCAGCAGCCTGTAATCTAATGTTTTCAGACCCCAGTCAAACATTCGTAGATGTTTTTCTGAAAAAAAAAACAAACTAATATTAATATAAATCATAGTAATCTGCAACTGTCCTTGAATATTCTAATTCTAGAGATTTTACCTTTCAAATATATACAAATATATACATATATAGAATGAATTATTAAAATAATATGCCACTCAAACAACAAAAAAAAAGGCTAAAATAGCATTAAAAAAATTATTCATGACAACACAGAAGAATACACAAAATTTGAAGTCTTATTTTCTGGAGCCAAAATATAAAGATTTCTTCCTGAGCCAACTCTAGATCAGGCAACATACAATTGCCCATGCGAGAAACAGGGTTGCTCCAAGTCAATGCCAGCAATTTTGAGGGACTGACCTTGAGCCTTGTTAATCGACATGGCAAAAGAAACTCGAATGGGGAACTGCAATCTTTTAAAATGCAAAGGAGAATGTTTATCATCATGAATCAGAGGAATCCGGGGAATAAAAACCTCTTCATTTTGAAAACAACCAGTCAAAATGGTTGCCTCTACCACATGTGGCCACAATCTTTTAACACAGAGAGGGGTACCATTGCAAAGGCGGGGTGCATCAATATTTCTCAATAAAATAATGGGAACACCAACTCTAAGTTCTAAGTGATATGGTGGCATCCCAGAATGTTCTAAAGAATTTAAAAACTCTGTAGTATATTCCACGCAATCCTCAGCATCAATGGTGGAATCCACAGAAGTATATAAAATGCTTTGCCCTGGTATTTCTTTCAAAAGCTGAGCATTTATGGCATCAAATACACAATTCCTTGGAGCCTAGATTGCCCGCTCACAAAGCCAAGGATAGTAATTCGCCCTTCCCCGGTTGAACATCTACCCAATGTTAGGAAAAACACTATTCTTTAGGCCAGAGAGGGAGTCACACACACACACACACACACACAACAGTGTTAACCAATTCATTTGAAAAATTAACATTACCATCCGTATCATTAAGTTGGCCACTTCCAAGTTGAAGCAAAAATTGTGATAATAACAGTGAGTTAGGATCTCCTGAATTGACAGCCCGCATATTTGTTGAAAGAGTAAGTCTTTCAACAAATGACCAAAGTGGGGATGCCTTTAAGCAAGCATGCAACTCATCTGCTATTGTACCTCTAGGGATAATGGGCAATATCTGCCTGAAGTCACCGGCCATCAACAACACAACACCTCCCATTGGTCTCTGATCCTGCCTACAATCTTTAAGTGTTATATCAACTGCCTCTAAAGCATGCCTGTGTGCCATAGTACATTCATCCCAGACAATAAATTTGCATTGTCTAAGAACTTCGCCCATTGCTGAATCAGCATTCAAATTACAAACTGGTACCTCATCCCTGGTCAAATCTAAGGGTAATTTGAAAGTCGAATGAGCAGTTCTGCCACCATGCAACAGAGTGGCCGCAATACCAGAAGAAGCTGTAGAAAGAGCAATGTCCCCAGTACTCCATACCTTTGTAAGAGGAAGATTGATCAGAAAAGATTTTCTGAGAGCTTCTGGGGGTTCAGGTAAATCAGGAAGGCAGTACAATGTAGACATTGTTTATCCATATGGCCAATCTGAAGAAAAGTAAATTGTTCATAATTCAGGGCCGGATTGTAATGGAAAGCAGCATTGAGCATATCAGCCCAAGTGCTAGCTCGTTGCCTGAAGTGCCGCAACCGGTCAGCCTCCTGTCGTGTTTGGGACTGCTGGGGAGTCTCTGATGCGCGTTGAACTCTGTGGCGCAGCCGGTCACTTTGGAGGCGGGTTTGAGACTGTTGGGGATTCTCCAATGTGCGGCTACTTTGGCCTCTAGCAGCTCGGGCAGCCATGCGGCGAGCTGCAGAAGTTCTTACTCCAATTGCAGATCTTTTTTGCGAGGCATATCAAATGGGATGATTAAATTTGAAAATATGCCCTAAAAAAACAGAAATAGCACAATCAGTACCAAAAATAATTTTGTATATAAAAAAAAGCTTTTAAGGAAAACAGTGCAGACCCAAAACAAATCCAAAGTATCAGAATAAGTTACAGAACAAAACTGATTATCTAGTAGAAAAGGCAGAAGTATTTTGTAAATATTACAAATTTCTCTCTCAACATTTCAGCAGAAAAAAAAGGCTTAAAAACTAATGACAAAACATGTCAAACAGGTCAATCTTTAGAATGCTCAACTATTTTTTTTCCTAGCCTAATATCTGCGTAGACAAAAAGAAAGCAGCATAATAGAGCTACCACAAACAAAATATACAGAAATGGCAAGCGAATAAAACAGTAAAATAATTGGAAGGGTGAGGAGACAGGCTCTCTAATATAATTCCCCATCTCTCTCAGCAAAAAAAAAAATAGGCTTATAAAAATACAAGCCAAAAGTCATGTTAATAAATGTTCAGTAAAAAATAAAAGGGCACATGGAACTTAGGCAAATATATGACAACAACAGACTGATTTTTAAACTATCAATGAAACATATGATTTTTTAAAAAGAATAACAAAGTAAAGGCCATTACAACAATGACAAAACATAAGCCCATTGTTTACATACAGTAATAAAAGTTTGTAAATATTGTCAAATCTGCATTGTTTACTAACCTTAAGTTTGTATAATGTAGTGCCCTATCACAACATGTCAGAAAAAATAATAATACTAAAAAAAACTAATTCCAAAATAGCCATGTTAATATTTTAGGCTGGTAAAAATCAAAGGGTATATGGATTATAGACAAACACATGTTTTGGCTGTTAAATGAGACAGTAATTCATATTAAATTTTCACTACTGTATTTTATGCATATTGACTATTGTTTTTTAATTTCAGGAATTATCATATTCTTATTCATATCATATTCATGACTGTAAGAAAAAAAAAACAAAGGCCAGAACAAAAATTAATAAAAAATAAGAAAGCCATTGTTTACATACAGTTACGCTAATTTTGTAAAGCTTTTTTTAAATTGCATTGTGTTCACTTACCGTAACTTAGTAATATAAATTTCTCTCTCAATACTTTTGTAAAAAAAAGTGACACTCGTATAAAAAGATATTTAAAAAAAGTACGCAAGCAACTTGAAAAGAAATGCAGAACGCTCATTGGTCGCTTAATTGGCCTCGTGTTGTTACTTTGCCTCGTATTTACTCCGCGTAAGCCTCGTATTTACTCCGCGTAAAAAAAAGTTCTTCAAATGAAAAAAAAAATAAATAGCCAAAAATACTAAGCAAAATGTAGCCGAAAATTTTCCTCAAAAGCGACATGCAAACTTTGGTACCAATTGGTTCAGTAGTTTTTGAGTTTATCGCGAAACAGATAGACAGACAATGACTTTTATATATATAGAGATATATTATATTTTGATTTGTATTTTAAAAGAAAATGGTGCTGAGATGAGTTTGCGCAGTCGAGGCCTTTTGTTGAAAAGAGATCAAACACTCCACAATTGACGGGTTCATTATTAACCAAATCGTCACAGTTTTTTAGAAAATCAATGGTAATAATAATATTGAGGCATCTTGATAGGTAGAGTACCTCAAAAAATGAAAGAAAGAAAAAAAACTTAATGAAAAAAATTATATCAAAATTTACATATTGGCCAACCGAAACAAAAAAGTCTGACTAACTAAGCAAAAAAAAAAACTATTTATATTTACATCCGCGCCGTCTGGTGTTCTCGGCATCACAAAGTTCACCTATGAAAATAAATAATAAAATATTAATAAAAATATACAAGTTATGTAGAATATAATATTATCAAATTATCTACAACATATATATATAACTTATAACAAATGTTAATTCATACTATAGATATATTACTAAATACAACTATTTATAATCATATTATAAAATAAAAAAACCTTTAAAAATCTTAAAAAAAAAAAGGATAAAATATAAAATCATAAAAAAAAATATATATATATATACTAACAATATTATCTACCTTCTTTATAAAACTCTTTTTTTTTTTTTCCTTATTATTAGTTTGATTAAAAGTGCATGGTTCTGTCTTTCTCTCTTTTTTCTAACTATTATATACATTCTCTCTTCGATTATTCTATATATAGGATTAGAGTATGTCTGAATGACGTGTAAAAGCCGATGTAATAGACGTTACTTTGTTAATTTTTATTGTTATTAATTATAAATATATAATTAACTTGAGGATGTAGTAGAAGTAAAGGATTTTTTTTTCTCTCTCTATCTACAAATTAATAACATTTTACAAATTTTATAATTTGAATTTAAATGATCATAATAGTGAAGATAATCTTAATACAAAAATGGACTATAAAATTAAATAACTATTTATTATTATAATATATATATATATATATATATATATATATATTAAAAATAAAGAAGGCATCTCCTGACCACGAGCACATGTGTTTTTTAGATGACAGAGCGCCATCTGGTGGAGAAAAATAAACTAAACGTTTATGTAGCTTGCTCCGTGATATTTGGCCAACCCAATTTCTTGATAAATCAAGAAAAGCCATCCACAAACGCGTTTCGCGCTGTTTACGCTCGTCAGCGTGGAGAAGGCTGTAACCACTGCGACCAAAAAGATTTTTGGTCCCAATGTGAATCCAGTAAAAAAGCACATGTGCTCGTGGTCAGGAGATGCCTTCTTTATTTTTAATATCAACACCTGACCCACTTGTCTTTTATTTTTTCATGTGTTAAGCGTCTTTACGCAAATTTGGCCTTAAATACCCATTTCTTGATTTTTCGGGAAGCCATTGGGACCAAAAAATTTTGGTCGCAGTGGTTACAGCCTTCTCCACCCTGACGAGCGCCAACAGCGCGAAACACGTTCGTGGATGGCTTTTCTTGATTTATCAAGAAATTGGGTTGGCCAAATATCACGGAGCAAGCTAAATAAACGTTTGGTTTATTTTTGCTCCACTAGATGGCGCTCTGCCATCTAAAAAAGCACATGTGCTCGTGGTCAGGAGATGCCTTCTTTATTTTTAATATATATGAAAAATGAAAGAAATAACAAGATGAAAAGGTCAGGTGTTGAAATCAAAAATAAAAATGGCATATCCTGACCAGGAGCACATGTGCTTTACAGAAGGCAGAGCGCCATCTGATGGAACAGGCTAAATCAATGTTTAGTTGATTTATGTTCCACCAGATGGCGCTCTGCCTTCTGTAAAGCACGTGTGCTCCTGGTCAGGATATGCCATTTTTATTTTTGATATATATATATGTCATAAAAAAAAGACGTATTCTAAGTACTTTACCATTCATGCAGTCGTGGATGGAAATGAATGGTAACTTTTTTCCAAAAACTATATTTATTTTTTTGATTATATTTCAAAAACAAACAGTTTGCATACATTTAATTTAATAATTTATTATCTATATATAAACAAAAAAAACTATTTGGTTGTATTCCTTTTGTTAAGGATTTCTTTACATTTTTTAAAAATTAACTCTGTGTTTAGTTCTTTGATTATTTAAATTATAATTTTAGTTATATTATGAAAACAATATTAATAAATATTATGGTTATGATTATAATATTTTAATTATATTAATGAATAATAAAAATCATATTTTTATTATGTCATATATATACTAGCCGAGTGACCCGGGCAACGCCTTGGGTTTACCCAAAGGGTCCACAGAGACATTAAGAGTATTGATAGTGGTTTAAAAATTGTTGAAAAAAGTAAAATTTGAACCAAGCAGAGCAAAACATTAAAACTGAATGCCAGAAAAGGCATTAAAGTAAATACCAATTATGTGGGGAAAGCATTTGCCAAAGACATGGTCAAAAGGGGAAAAAGAAAAGAATACCAAAAAAATGGAGCTGAAAATATATTATAGCTGCGAAAATAATCAAAATGAAAAACTGTAAAAAAACAAAACTAAACAATTATAATAAAGTGATCAACAATTATCTATACTTACTAATATCTATCAGCTTATTAACGAGGGAAAAAATGATGCCAAAACATCAGCAAAAATGCTGTCAAAAGGATAAATACAAAAAGAAACTGCAAAAAAAAAAAAATAATGCCAGACACAAAAATGGATCTAAAAATATATTTAGGATAAAATAACAAAGCCTCCGAGGTTGTGTTTCTTTTTTAAAACGTTTAATAATGCTCTAGCTTTCGGGTATGGTGGCCCTTCTACAAGAGCAACGCGAATGGTGGTGAATCGTTAGTGGCTATTATATATTTACCTAATGTATTTACATCTTTACAATTTTTTTATAAAAGAACTATTAATTTCTTGATATATGCTAAGTATTGAAATATTATTAATGTTTATCCAGAATATTTACATCTTTCCAAACTAAGGTAAAAACTATCACATATAATAAAGCGTTTGTTCGTTGAAGCCGAATAGGATTGGTCCATTCTGTGTCACGTGTTCAAGTTACGTAGTTAAGTGACGTGGCCGGCTGTAGGTCTGTTTGGTTTTTGTTTTCATCCTTCATTTTATTCTATTCTGACCTTATTAGTCATTTTTTGCTTTCGGCAATTTATTCGTGAATAATTTAAATAAAATAATTTCAATAATTTTATTTTTTTAATTTAGCTTGATTATTTTATTTTTATAAACAATGTCTCCTAAAAGAGCCCTTTCTATTTTTGAGGCCATCGAAGCAAAGCAACGTCGTATTGAACAGCAGCGACAAAGACGTTTAAATTCACCCGTAAGAGAACGGCATAATGAACAACAACGGCAATACCGAATGAATATGAGCGAAAATCAAAGAGCCCTTCAAAGGGAAAACAGTAGGCTGAGGATGCAAAGAATTCGACAGGGAGATAATCTACCTTTGCCAACAGGGACATGTTTCGAGGAAGATCAAATTCCCCTGCACCTTTGTGGCCAACTTGATCAAGTTTGCCCAAAATGTAGAGCAAAGTATTTCGAATTGGAACAAACGACATACAGTAAAACTTTTCATAAATGCTGTTCCAAAGGAAAAGTCGAACTTGAACCGATTCAAACCTCTGAACTACTTGAAAGTTTAATGACTGGAAAGCATCAACTTCCGAGTTATAGATATCCTTGAAGGTGACTCCATAACATATTTCAGCTCAGACTCAATAGATGATGCGACACCTGAAGATAATGAGAGCTATCCACCGGTATTTCTCAACAGCCTTAACCCTTCGGGAATGCCACTTCATAAGCTGAAGCTATAAGTTGGAGCAATCATAATGCTTCTTCGAAACTTAAACACAAAGCGAGGTCTTTGTAACGGGACGAGATTAGTAGTTACTAAATTGTTACCTAATTTAATTATTGCCAAAGTTCAGACTGGCACTGCAGTAGATCAATCTGTATTTATTCTGAAAGTTTACTTGGCCCCAATACATTCTGAGATTCCTTTCATTCTCAGAAGGGGACAGTTCCCTGTAAAATTAGCCTTCGCTATGGCAATAAATAAATCACAAGGCCAAACCCTTGAAATGGTTGGCATCTATTTACCTGAACCAGTTTTTAGCCATGGTCAGTTATATGTTGCTTTTTCTAGGGTGAAAAGCTCTAAGTGTGTTAAAATAAAAATAATCCACGGAAGCATGCAAGGAAGGCTTCTTGAAAATAGTTCAGCTTGCTTCACCAAAAATGTTGTTTACAAAGAAATTTATTCATTGTAAGTTCACCTCTTTTAAGGTAAAAATGTTAATAAAAAAATATCAATAAAATGACCCGAAAGGTAAAATGTTGCAACGCTCGGAAGGGGATCGATCCCTGACGGACCATGAACGTTATTTTACCTCGAACGCTTCCGATTACATATTATTAAGTATTAAAAAGGAATGTGAGAAATAAAATTAGGAATCCACCTGCTCTAGCCGATCCCGTCCTTGGACGGGGGCCTTTCTACTAGTTATATAATAATTTAACTTATGAAATTTGAATTAGCTATGGAAAAGAGTTTTGAAACACGAGTTATTGTATTAAATATGGGGAAGTGTACATTTTTAAATTGCTATTTATGAGTTCTGTATATGATTCTGGGATTTCAATGTGCCTATTGATGCTTGCGTGTTTTAATGATAAAAAAGCTTCTAAGTATAGTCTTTTCTGTTTGTTGTTTATGTAGGTATAAAAGGTTTTTGGGTTATTTAGGTTGAAGGTGTGACCTATATTTTGAGTGTGTTGGAATAAAAGGGATTTTTTATCTTTTCTATTTATGGATCTGGTGTTCTCATTCATCCTATCTATTACTTGTCTGCTGGTTTCGCCTATGTACATACTATTGCATTGGTTGCATTCTATTGAGTATATTGCTTGACTGTTGTATATTGGTGAGTTATGGCTATTGTTTTTTGTTATGGGATTTCTGACTATTGCGCCTATGTTGGGTGTGTTTTCGTAATATGTTTTTATACCATACTAGACGAATGGCCCGGGCAACGCCCGGGGTTTACCCGAGTGCGAATATATTTTAAAAACGTTGACTTGGGTGCTCATAGCGCCCGATTTTAAATACGTAGTACGATGCGATTTACATTAAAAGTAACCTGTCTATAGCATCCCCTCTCTATAACACCCTATTTTGGTGAGTCCCAAGAGGGAGCGCTATAGACAGGTTTAACTGTATTTGATACACAGTGTCAAAGTTTTCTCACCCCTCTCAACAAACAGGGATGATAGTGTTATAAATAGAGAGCGTGTGATCTATTAATTTACATATTATACTAAAATTTCCAATTATATTTGACCATATTTAAACCTGTTATAAAACTTGTATCATTTATGCAACTATACCATCCCTGTTGGTGTTTTTGGGGGTAAAAAAGAGAAATATGTTATATAATATATTTTTTAATATTATCTTTATGCATAGAAAGTACAAAAGTAAAATTTAAGGATTAAGAAGAAATACAAAAAACAAGAAAGGATCAAGAAGGCACTAACTACGTTGCCAAATTGTTAATTAACATATGTTAGCTAATATTATCTTCATCAATTTATATTTATTCATATATTTACATAATTATTTACACAGAGAAAAATTATTTGAATTAATAAACCTAACAATTCCCCCCTTTTAATTCAATCTCAATTTTTCTTCAGAAATATAAACAGTTTAAAAAATCAAAAATAGATGGCGTTACCTCCCCATTGCTTTCATCACCGTCTGGCGGCGCTGCTTGCGAGTTATATCTACAATTCTGCAAATAACTCTAAGGATATTCAAGATATTCAAGAAATTATTTTTCGAAAACCTTTCCGGGGATATACCTAATAATATCCCAGAATTTCATGGCGATTGGATGTATGGTTTTTGAATAAAAGGGTTGTCTAGAGGGGGGCAGGGAGGACACGTGTTCCCTGGCAGCCAATGAGCGCGCATTCTATCCGTGAGCTTCAGACAAACAG
This sequence comes from Cordylochernes scorpioides, assembly GCA_030710605.1. Taxonomy (NCBI): domain Eukaryota; kingdom Metazoa; phylum Arthropoda; class Arachnida; order Pseudoscorpiones; family Chernetidae; genus Cordylochernes; species Cordylochernes scorpioides. The sequence continues at coordinate 48,547,984 of CP092864.1, forward strand.
ACAAACAAACAGACAGAATAAGGCAAATATATAAGTAGATTATCTAATTTCTCGGGCTATTGTTACGCTATCAGAGGAGTAGGGTATGATGCAAATAGATTTATATGTTTGACTATTGTTTGTGTTATTTGGGTTATAAAAATGCCTTAATATGAAATTTTTTGGGTATCCGGCTGTGGTGAGATATTGAATTATATTTTTAGTTTCTATTGCTTCACATGTGTTGTTGGAGCAATGTGTGTGTATCCGTTTTGTTAGGGTTTTTACTGTGTTAATTTTGTGGCTTAGTGGGCAGTATGATGAATATTGTATGAAATTGGGTTGGAATGTAGGCTTGTAATATACTGTGGAAGTTTACTGTGAGTTGTTTTTAGTAATGAGGATGTCTAGGAATGGTAAGGAATGATTGTTTTATTTTTCTAGGTAAAGTTTAATTCATTATGGAGGCTATTTATTTCAGTAAATATATCATTAATTTTATCTGTTTGGCAAATGCAAATAATGTCATCTATGTATCTTTTCCAGGTTTGCATTATGTTAGGGAAACGACTGATTATGGTTTGGTCTATGTGTCTCATGACTATTTCGGCTGGTGGGGAGGATAAAGGACTACCCATAGGGGAGCCATTGGTCTGTTTGTAGTATTTAGAGTTAAATGTGAATATGTTTATTTTTAAACTTAGGTTTATCAATTTTGTGATTTTGTCGGAGGTGCTGTTGTCGATACCGTGTTGCGAGAGGAATTTTTTGGTGGATTCTATAATTAAAGGGTGGGGCAAACTGAGGTATAAGTTTACGACGTCGAAAGAAACCATAGTGTGATTATCCCTGTAGGGGGGATGCCATATTTCCTGTATAAATGTAGGAATGGAGTTAATAGTAGTGTGGTTATTGCTATCTCTGAGTATGGGCGTTAGAAACATATTTAGGAATTTCGCTAAGGGAGCTGCTGGAGAGAGATAATAGGCAACTATTGTCCTTAATGGTATACCTGTTTTGTGGAGATTTGGCAATCCGTATTGGAATGCTTCTGTGTTCATCTTGGATATGAAGTTCTTAAGTTCCTCATCAGATATTGTTTTTTGTCTTTGCATGTTTCTTAGTTCCTTTTTGAATTTGTTGTAAGTTTCTATTTTTTCTAATTCGGAAGCAGATTTGTAGTATCTATGATCATTCAGGGTGGTGTGCATCTTCTCGATATATTCTGTTGTATCCATTATAACCGTTTGGGCGCCTTTGTCCGATCTAGTAATGACTATTTCGCTTTTATCTCTAAGTCTTCTGGCTATGGTTCTGTTCGCGGGGTTTGATTTTGGATTATTTGGGGTCTTGCTCAATGTGGTTGTTACAATATTCCTTATTTTGGCTTTTTCCTGATGATTCAGCCCGTTGATAGAGGCTTCTAAACCTGCGATGATTTTTAGATTATCACTTGTTTTCATGTTTCTATGTTTCAATCCTTTTGATAAGAATTTAGTTTCATCCTCTGTGAGTTCGGTGCTGGATAGGTTGACGATTTTAGGCTGCTGTTTTTCTGAGTTGAACTGTATTTTATATTTCATTGACCAGTATCGTAATTTTCTATTGTGTTTTTTATCCATTTCTGCGTTTAATGTCTTGATGTCTTGAGTTGTTCTGGTTATGGGATTCACCATTATATCCGGATGTACTTTTTGAGATGTGATGGATATTAAATCTTTGATAGTTTTTGATGTAAGTCGTATGAATGAATGGCATCCTTTAATTCGTGATTTCAGTAACCCTAGCTGGGTTTCTTTTATGATCTTGGCTGAAAATGGATTCCTTACCGGATCTTTTATTCTGAGTGAGGGCGGGATAAAGTGGTGTTCCAAGCAAATTCGGTTGAAAGCAAGATGCTTCCTCCATTTGGCCAATGTTAAAGATTTCCTCCGAATTATGATCATATAACGATTCACCTCTTCATACGTTAGGTTCATTATAACTTTTTGTAAATTCCAATATTATAACCTCTGTGAAATCTTTAGGATAAAATAAAAAGCCTCCGAGTTTGTGACATTAAACGCAGAAATGGATAAAAAACACAATAGAAAATTACGATACTGGTCAATGAAATATAAAATACAGTTCAACTCAGAAAAACAGCAGCCTAAAATCGTCAACCTATCCAGCACCGAACTCACAGAGGATGAAACTAAATTCTTATCAAAAGGATTGAAACATAGAAACATGAAAACAAGTGATAATCTAAAAATCATCGCAGGTTTAGAGGCCTCTATCAACGGGCTGAATCATCAGGAAAAAGCCAAAATAAGGAATATTGTAACAACCACATTGAGCAAGACCCCAAATAATCCAAAATCAAACCCCGCGAACAGAACCATAGCCAGAAAACTTAGAGATAAAAGCGAAATAGTCATAACTAGATCGGACAAAGGCGCCCAAACGGTTATAATGGATACAACAGAATATATCGAGAAGATGCACACCACCCGAATGATCATAGATACTACAAACCTGCTTCCGAATTAGAAAAAAATAGAAACTTACAACAAATTCAAAAAGGAACTAAGAAACATGCAAAGACAAAAAACAATATCTGATGAGGAACTTAAGAACTTCATATCCAAGATGAAAACAGAAGCATACATATACGGATTGCCAAAACTCCACAAAACAGGTATACCATTAAGGACAATAGTTGCCTATTATCTCTCTCCAGCAGCTCCCTTAGCGAAATTCCTAAATATGTTTCTAACGCCCATACTCAGAGATAGCAATAACCACACTACTATTAACTCCATTCCTACATTTATACAGGAAATATGGAATACCCCCTTCAGGGATAATCACACTATGGTTTCTTTCGACGTCGTAAACTTATACCTCAGTTTGCCCCACCCTTTAATTATAGAATCCACCAAAAGGTTCCTCTCGCAACACGGTATCGACAACAGCACCTCCGACAAAATCACAAAATTGATAAACCTAAGTTTAAAAATAAACATATTCACATTTAACTCTAAATACTACAAACAGACCAATGGCTCCCCTATGGGTAGTCCTTTATCCTCCCCACTAGCCAAAATAGTCATGAGACACATAGACCAAACCATAATCAGTCGTTTCCCTAACATAATACAAACCTGGAAAAGATACATAGATGACATTTTTTTGCATTTCCAAACATAAAATTAATGATATATTTACTGAAATAAATAGCCTCCATAATGAATTAAACTTTACCATAGAAAAAGAAAACAATCATTCCTTACCATTCCTAGATATCCTCATTACTAAAAACAACTCACAGTACACTTCCACAGTATATTACAAGCCTACATTCCAACCCAATTTCATACAATATTCATCATACTGCCCACTAAGCCACAAAATTAACACAGTAAAATCCTAACAAAACGGATACACACACATTGCTCCAACAACACATGTAAAGCAATAGAAACTAAAAATATAATTCAATATCTCACCACAGCCGGATACCCAAAAATTTCTTATTAAGGCATTTTTATAACCCAAATAACACAAACAATAGTCAAGCATATAAATCTATTTGCATCATACCGTACTCCCCTAATAGCGTAACAATAGCCCGAGAAATTAGAAAATATGGTATAAAAACATATTACGAAAACACACCCAACATAGGCGCAATAGTCAGAAATCCCATAACAAAAAACAATAGCCATAACTCACTAATATACAACAGTCGAGCAATATACTCAATAGAATGCAACCAATGCAATAGTATGTACATATGCGAAACCAGCAGACAAGTAATAGATAGGATGAATGAGCACACCAGATCCATAAATAGAAAAGATAAAAAATCCCTTTTATTCCAACACACTCAAAATACAGGTCACACCTTCAACCTAAATAACCCAAAAACCTCTTATACCAACATAAACAACAAACAGAAAAGGCTATACTTAGAAGCTTTTTTATCATTAAAACACGCAAGCATCAATAGGCACATTGAAATCCCAGAATCATATACAGAACTCATAAATAGCAATTAAAAAATGTACACTTCCCCATATTTAATACAATAACTCGTGTTTCAAAACTCTTTTCCATAGCTAATTCAAATTTCATAAGTTAAATTATTATATAATAGTTTTTACCTTAGTTTAGAAAGATGTAAATATTCTGGATAAACATTAATAATATTTTAATACTCAGCATATATCAAGAAATTAATAGTTCTTTTATAAAAAAATTGTAAAGATGTAAATATATTAGGTAAATATATAATAGCCACTAACGATTCACCACCATTCGCGTTGCTCCTGTAGAAGGGCCACCATACCCGAAAGCTAGAGCATTATTAAACGTTTTAAAAAAGAAACACAACATCGGAGGCTTTGTTATTTTATCCTAAAAATTTCGCAGAGGTTATAATATATGGAATATTACTGTAAAAGCTCCCAAACTTGTGTATGAATGCAAATATCCAAGACGGATATCGCGTGCTTTGTAAATGATAATAAATAATATTGAAATTTACTAAAAATATATATTTACTGAAAAATACAACTTTTCTAAATGTGCAAAAATAATGCAATTTGATAACTGTAATAAATAAAGAATACAGATTCAGCCTATTTATGAGAAAAAAAGAGATGCAAAAATAAAGAAAAATAGATTTATATAATCTGAATGAAAAACTGTAACAAAGCTATACCAATACCTATAATAAAGTAATCAACAATTGAAATTTTACTGTAAATACAGCATCAGCCAATTTATGATAAAAAAAAATGCTAGAAACCTTATCAAAGATGCTGCAAAGAGAATATATACAAAGAAAATACTGCGAAAAAGAATACCAGATTATATACGTAAAATATAATTTTTCTAAATGTGTTACACATTCCCAACTAGATGAAAAATATATAAATATGTCTTTGTTATTCGTAAATATTTTACTTATTTACTTTCCACATTTCTATTAGTTCCATTCGCTTAGAAATCATTATATTATTGTTAAAACAGTCAAATCAATTCGTTTTATTTTTTAAATGGAACTTATTTAGCGAGTCTCTGGGAATAAATTGTATTTGTGAATATTTTGTGTAGGGTACTTGTCTAAGTTGACTAATATTTAATATTTTCGTTAACTGATAAAAATAAATGTATACATATAATATATACAAGGGAAGGCTTAAAGGATCATGATGGCTTATTTGTAACAGCCAAATTCTACTTTGTAACGCACCAATTAACTTACTCGATATTTTATTTAATCATGCTTTTTGGGCGAATTCAAGCTTTATGTTTATCTTGTTTAGAATGTGCGGGGGTAAAAATAATTTTATATATCAAAAGACAGCTCGAAATAAAAGATCGGACGGTTGTATAAAACCGTGTGAAAAACCAGTGAAAAACTGTAAAATCAGTGATTAACAGGACAAATGGACATATGTGACTTACTATATATATATAAATTAGAGCAAATTTTCTTTAGACCTATTCGATTGATAATTGATAATATTCAAATAATGACTTCAGTATTGTAAGGTCACGCCATCAAAGTATTTCGTTGCTTTTGTGACATCTTTGTCCTTTTGAGGAGGTATCCTTAAGCCTTAAATTTAGTGTCTTACTTAATCAGAGAGCTTTGTTACTATTAATTTTTAAAACAATCAAGTCAGTAATAAATTCAATGAATCTCACCGAAATTTGATTGGAGATTTTTGAAAATCAATATCAATTACGATTTGATATATCTGATATAAACTGCGTAATCATAATATGGGGATCTCATTGAATCTCAAACCCAAAAGCACCATATGATAAAAGAATACATGGAAAAACATTTTAAAAATTATAGTAATTAATGATTGCGTGTGATGGCACGAAATTAGTACATTTAAGAAGGTGTTATTACTATTTTTTTATTTTATTCTCTCATACACATTTCTTTATCTGTTCTATTCAGTTCAGAAACCTTTTATTTTGTAGAGGAAATTCAGAAAACATCCCAGTTATATCAGGAAGCTCATCCAGGTCAAACAACCACCAGAAACTGCAGCAGTCCAAGCGATTACCTGTAAACCACACAAGCATGGCTATTAGCATCTTATTTCAATTATCTAGTGAAATTCGTATATTAGAATTTTTGTAGATTGGTTGATATAAGATTCTAACTAGTTTTTGATGGTTTAAACCTCGAAAATGGTGAGTGTAGGTCATCGAAACCTTAATCAGTAAAATCTTCCCATATATATATCTGAGGTGAATTTTATCTACAGGTTAATTCATCCACATAGAATTTTCATATTTGGTTTCTATAAATGATAATAATGAAATAATAAATGAATATTATATAATACATCTAGTTCCCACCTATTTTATTCTTTAATATTCTAAAGTTATTTCTGATCAATTCTAACATGTATGGCAAATAAAAGGTTTATTTTTTATCGGTTATTTTTTCGAAAATAAAATGAAAATATTAAAAGCTTATTATGCATTAATTTGTCACCGAAATAAGATACATATATTAATATCTTTATATATTAATTAATTTTTTATTAAAAATTAAAATCAATGGGCTGAAGTGATATTGCTTGCGTGGAGCCCCCTTTTTTTACAAAAACCTTCAGATAGAAATATGAACCTTTGGGTTTCTAATTCCTTCAAAGTAAGAAATTATCCATTCAAGATATCAAGTTTTAACTTGGAACGGTGTCTGAGTGTTGGCACTGGGCATTACCGACAGAGATACGCCTATCGTATTTTATACATTTATAAAAATATAATTCATCAACCCTTTCACAATTTATTCTTGTAAAATCTCTTCTATTTATTTATCATTTGCTCCCAAAGTCACAAACACAAAAAGTCAAATTTTAACTTTATGTTTTTTTATTTTAATTATATACCAAAATTATTCATATTCTAGAAAGTAATTTTATATTTAAAAATAATGTGCCCATTGCGCACATACCTATATTTAAAAGTCTTACCTTCCAAACCAAGTCGGAGACGAAGTTAACTTGGTTGGAAGTGTTCTTGGCGGAAAGCACTGGCATCCAGGGTAGTAATTAGGTTATATTCGAGAACCAACTATTTAAGATTCGATGTATTCTTAAATAACTCTTGTGGTAGGTGGGACAACCTGTTGAATCTGCGCAGAAACCATATATTAACAAAGATTACATATATTTAAGCTGCATTGGCCATATTCATATTTAATATTCGAATATATATGTATATATATATAATAAAGAAGGCATAACCTGACCAAAAGCGCAAGTGTTTTTAATTTTTTTTCTATTGTATTTTCATATATCCTTATATCTATAAAAATGAAATCCAAAATCGATGTTTGTTATCGCGTTGCGCAAAATCTACAGAATCAATCATTATGAAATTTCGCAAGCAGGTTGCTGATGATTTCATTTAACATATTGGCTATTCAAAAAACTAAAAAGGTTAATGTGCTTTTTTTAAAATGTAAAACCAAAAAGCATTAGTTCTAGCCTTTAACGGTTAACGCAGCACTGGTCGCGACGATTGTAGTATTGTAAGCGTGAATGATGAATGGGAGTATTTCGTACCAATTCTTCTGATCAGTGTTCACATACATACTAAGCATATTGATCAATATTCTATTTAACCGCTCTGTCAACCATTAGTCTGGGGATGATAGCTCGTTGTGTGTGAAGCAAGGTTTAATCTTGCACGTTTTCATCACCTCTTTCATTAAATTACTGGTAAATTGAGAGCCCCTGTCACTAATAAGATATTGTGGGGCTCCGTGCCAGAGAAAAATATCCTCTACTAGAAATTTTGAAACTTCTTTCACTGTTGCTTCCGGGACTGCTCTTGTTTCTGCATATCTAGTGTAGTAGTCCGTCAGCACGATTATCCATTTTTTCCTTTTTTCGTAGATGGCAATGGACCAACAAAGTCAATTCTAATTCTTTCGAAAGGAAATTTGGCTGAGGGAAGGGGCTGTAGTAGTCCAGAAGGTAATTGGTTTGAGCCTTTCCTACTTTGGCAAAGGTGACACGTCGTAACGAATTCTGAGACATCCTTTAGCATGGATGGCCAAAAGTATTTACTCTTTATTCGGTACATGGTTCTGGCGACGCCCAGATGGCCTTTCAACATATGATTGTGATATTCTTTCATAATTTATCTCTCTTTCTTCTCTGGAACCACAAGCAACCACGCCCTGCCTTCAGGGTTCAGTTTTTTCTTAAAGAGGCATCCATCTTCTTCTTTAAAGTTTTGCGCAATTGATCGCCTGCTTCCATTAAGGTTTTTCTTAACACTTTCGATAAATTTATCCTCTTCGTCCGTTATTTTATTTAAAAATAGCCTTTCAAAATCCTCATCCCAATCAGTTTCTGGTAAGGGTCCCCTAGATAAGCCATCGGCGTCCAGATGCTTCTTTCCTGATTTATGTATTATATCGAAGTCATATTCTTGAATTTTCAATGCCCATCTTGCCAATCGACCTGTTGGATCCTTCAGGTTTTTGAGCCAGCATAAGGCGTGATGGTCTGTTACTATTTTAAAGTGTCTTCCAAAAAGGTAGGGCCGTAATTTTGACATTGACCAGACAACGGCCAGACATTCTTTTTCAGTGGTTGAATAATTTTGCTCCGCTTTACTTAGGGTACGACTCAAATATGAGATCACCGTCTCTTCACCACCGATGTCTTGGACAAGAGTTGCACCTATGCCGATGTTGGACGCATCAGTATGAATATAAGTAGGCGCATTTAGATTTAAGTGCCCTAAGATTGGTGGACTGAATAGTGCTGTTTTTAGGGTTTGAAACGCTTCCTCTTGCCTTTCTGTCCAGGTAAATGATACACTTTTTAATAAGGTTGGTCAAAGGATCAGCAATTTTTGAGAAATCTTTGATAAATTTTCTATAATATGAGCACATTCCCAAAAAGGATTGTATTTCTTTGACCTTTGTGGACCGAGGAAAATTTCTGATAACTTTGATATTATGTTCCGCGGGTTTAATACCATGTTTGCTCGTTATATAGCCGAAAATCTCCAATTCTTCAAAAGCAAATCGGCATTTTTTGTCGTTTAATCTTAAATTAGATTCACGAAAACATCTAAAAACAGCTTCGAGTCTTTTGATGTGTGTTGGAAAATCCGGGCTATATATGATAACATCATCCAGATAACACAAACAAATTTGCCATCTCAGATTTCCAAGCATATTCTCCATATTTTCTCAAATGTAGCAGGCGCGTTACAAAGTCCAAAAGGCATCACGTTGAATTCATATAATACATGCGCTGTAGTGAAAGCTGTTTTCTCTTTGTCTCTTTCTTCGACTTCAACTTGCCAATATCCAGAACTGAGGTCTATTGCTGAGAAGTATCTAGATCCTTGGAGAGTATCCATAACTTCGTCTATTCTAGGGATCGGATAGACATCTTTTACTGTCACATTATTCAGTTTTCTGTAGTCCACACAATATCTGTATTTACCATCTCTCTTCTTGACCAATATTACTGGGAAAGACCAGGGATTAGAAGATGGCCTAATTATGCCTTCTGTAAGCATCTCGTCAATTTGCTCTTTTATAATATCTCGCTCTTTAACACTTACCCTGTAAGGCTTGTGTTTAATTGGCTTCGCGTCTTCTGTGTCTATCCGATGTTTTGCCAAATTGGTTCTCCTTAAACTCGACCTAAACAGATCTCCATACCTTTCTAAAACTTGTTTTAACTCCTTCTGTTCCTTTGGTGAAAGAATTTCGTTTATTAGGAATCTAGGTTCCTCGTTCTCTTCTACATCCATTTGTCGATTCACATTTATTTTCGCTGGACTACTTCCAAAAGCCAATATTTGGTTTTTCATTATTTTTAACGGTCGAGGATACGGATTAGTTATCCAGATATGTGTTTCCCTATTTATAACATTGATCAAGCTTTTTGCTAGACGAAGTCCATTTGTTTGAAACATTTTGCTGCTCTCCTCGATAATATATTCCCCATCCTCTGTTTCACCAATGCCTTGATCAGTTTAATGGAACATTCCGGTAAAATGGAATCCTTGGCACCTTTTATTTTCAATATTTCAAAATTGCTTTCGTCATGATTATTCGTCAAATCGTATTTTATAGTTTCTTGCTTACAATCTATTTTCGCGTTCATTTTCTTAAGGAAATCTCTTCCAAGAATTAATGTCCGCAAATGCGTTTTCAATTAACAAATTTGTGTGATAATGTTTCGTCATCAATTTTTATATTAAAATATATACTTCCTACCATGTCTAATTTTTTTCCATCGGGTCCTGCACAAGTTTTTGCGAGTTTATTTTTACCATGGCCTGTATCGAGGGCCGTTCTGAGGTCGACCACTGAGAAGTCAGCGCCTGTATCAACCAAAGCTTCAAAAGTCCCTATCTTGTCCACATGAATTTTTAATTTGTATTTAGGGTCCAACTTTTTGATTCCATATATGGTCGACTTGCTTTGATTGACAGATTCAGGCGCGACGCTTAGTTTAAATCTTCCAACACGGAATATCGATTCCGGGTAGGAATATTTGTCTGTGTGTTATGTCATATTCTACACAAATTTATTTGTGTAAAATTTTAACGATAGATGGCAATAAAATTTAATTTACTAATATATATCGGTTATGTAAACATATTGTGCGGAAGAGCTTTGCTCGATGCAATACCTTGAAATTATATGTATGTACCTCTACAGACCTATAAGCTTATGTCCATAGTTCACTAAACACCCCTAAGCTGCCTTCCATAGAAAATGCAGGGTATATAACAAACCCAATCCAATACAATAGTAGAGCGGTCTAGAGATTAATTTGGCGAAACCGCTGAGAGGGTTCACTGCTGATGAGCCAAGCCCTCTCATTCAATAACTCATATCATTGCAGTAAGGTCTGTAGAGATAATATTTGATGATATTTAAAAAAAGAAACGCATTGCCAGTAAATTTATTTGTGTAAAATTTTAACGATAGATGGCAATAAAATTTAATTTACTAATATATATCGGTTATGAAAACATATTTTGCGGAAGAGCTTTGCTCGATACAATACCTTGAAATTATATGTATGTACCTCTACAGACCTATAAGCTTATGTCCATAGTTCACTAAACACCCCTAAGCTGCCTTCCATAGAAAATGCAGGGTATATAACAAACCCAGTCCAATACAACAGTAGAGCGGTCTAGAGATTAATTTGGCGAAACCGCTGAGAGGGTTCACTACTGATGAGCCAAGCCCTCTCATTCAATAACTCATATCATTGCAGTAAGGTCTGTAGAGATAAAATTTGATGATATTTAAAAAAAGAAACGCATTGCCAGTAAATTTATTTGTGTAAATTTTAACGATAGATGGCAATAAAATTTAATTTACTAATATATATCGGTTATGTCATATATCAGCATAAAGTCGAGTTCCTGATTTCTCTGATATTTCATTCATTTGGAATTTCTCTTCGACCTTATCTTGGGTATCTGTTGGATCATCTTCTAGGATTCTTATAAACTTGACCCTACAATAACGGGCCACGTGCCCTGGCTTGTTACACTTGAAGCAGATTGGTCTTCCATCTTCCATCCTATTTATGCTTGCTTATTGGCTTTTATTGTAGGTGTTTCTCTGAAGGTTTGGTTTCGGCACAAAGTTTGGATTATAAGGACGTCTAGGGGTAGAGGGCTGGTGCAAGTTGTTTCGATACTGCCTGGGAGTAGGAAGGCTGTCGTTCTTATAATATTTGGAAGCAGGGGCCTGGGGCCTGGAAGTGGTCTGGTAGTTTCGCGTGGCAGTCGGCGGCACGTTCCTCGATTGTTGTTGGGGTCTAGAATAGCGTGGACCGTTATATAGGTTTCTGGATTTCTCCACACGTTCCCGATATTTCTTCTCAAAATAATCCATTTTTTTGCGCACGACTAGTAGTTCATCGGTCGTTTTAGGAGGGTTTAGGTAGAGCGCGAATGAGTACTCTTTTTTCAGTCCTCGAATGACATTCTGCTAAGCTTCATTCTTAATTCTTCTTTATTCGCGTCCAGAGAAAAGTCCTGAATGAGGCGGACTTTAATATTTTCCCAACTCGTGAAATTAGCTTTGTGCAAACTCAACCAGGTTTCAGCGATTCCCGTCATGTTCATGGCGGCATAACGAGCAATTATGTAGTCTGCCCAATGGTAGAGGAAACCAATCTCTTCGAAAGATTCTATCCATGGGCGAGGGTCTTCTGTCCCGTCATATTTCGGAATTTCTATATTAGGGTTCAAAGCAACTGGTTCGAAACCAGCATCTCTACCAATTGTTGCACCAAGTTGCAGCTTTGCAGGGTCGTCGACCTTGCTTTCTTCCTTCTTAGTGTTATACCGGATTCCCTATTCCATATTCAAAGTAAATAAATAAAAGTAAATAAAAATAAATTACCTTTCAAAGTTATTGCGTTTATTTATTCTTGTCTTCCTCGTGGGTCGTGATCCGCAGTCCCCGTCTAGGTCCTCTCCCTCTCCAATAAGCAATAAAGAAATATGTACAATAAATTTTACAAAATGAATGATGATAATCTAAATAATCTGTTTTATATAAATATCATAGAATATTTTATATAAAAATCAATAAATTTATAATTTATATTTTAAATATATTAAAAATAATATAAGAAATACGCCATCAATCATGATGAAACAATATATAGGTGAATTGGAAGTTTTCTAGAATCGTTTTAACAAATATTAATTAGTCAATTTTTTACTCTGGTAAAAAAACCTGGCAAAGCCGGGTACATTCGCTAAATCCAGTTATTTACAAATCTTCGTGTGTGACAAGATACTATTCCTTCAACTTCAAATTACCGATTGAACCAATTAATATCGATTTTATTCAACTAATCGAGTATTTTCAAGGGACCGAGAAAAAATTTCGAATTATCGAGAGTATAGACAAGTATAGATTCAGTAGGGATTGGATGTTTGCTTGAATCGTTTTAACAAATGTTCGTTAGGCAAACCTTTACTCGGGTAAAAACCTGGCTAAGCCAAGTATATTCGCTAAATACAGTTATTTACAAATGTTCGTTTGTAGCAAGATACTATTCCTTCAACTTCAAATTATCAAGTGGACAAATTGATATTGATTTTATTTAACTTATCGAGTATTTTTCAAGGGACCGGGAAATATTTTAAATTATCGAGATTATAGACACGTATAGATACAGTAGGGAAGGAATGTTTACTAGAATCGTTTTAACACATTTTCGTTAGGCAAACTTTTACTCAGGTAAAAACCTGGCGAAGCCGGGAACAAATATATATATATATATATATGTTTTTCGGCTATGCGCGCCCTCAATATGTAACTAATCTCGCTGAAATTTGAAAAGAACAGAAAGTTAAATCTGGAAGAGTTTTTGTCGCACTTTTAACCAAGAAAAATTATAATTAGCCAAGTACTGAGCAACAATATTTTTTTAGTATTTTATATAAAAATAAATAAATTTATAATTTAAATTTTAAATATATTAAACATAATATAAGAAATACGCCATCAATCATGATGAAACAATATATAGGTGAATTGGAAGTTTTCTAGAATCGTTTTAACAAATATTAATTAGTCAATTTTTTACTCTGGTAAAAAAACCTGGCAAAGCCGGGTACATTCGCTAAATCCAGTTATTTACAAATCTTCGTGTGTGACAAGATACTATTCCTTCAACTTCAAATTACCGATTGAACCAATTAATATCGATTTTATTCAACTAATCGAGTATTTTCAAGGGACCGAGAAAAAATTTCGAATTATCGAGAGTATAGACAAGTATAGATTCAGTAGGGATTGGATGTTTGCTTGAATCGTTTTAACAAATGTTCGTTAGGCAAACCTTTACTCGGGTAAAAACCTGGCTAAGCCAAGTATATTCGCTAAATACAGTTATTTACAAATGTTCGTTTGTAGCAAGATACTATTCCTTCAACTTCAAATTATCAAGTGGAAAAATTGATATTGATTTTATTTAACTTATCGAGTATTTTTCAAGGGACCGGGAAATATTTTAAATTATCGAGATTATAGATACAGTAGGGAAGGAATGTTTACTAGAATCGTTTTAACACATTTTCGTTAGGCAAACTTTTACTCAGGTAAAAACCTGGCGAAGCCGGGAACAAATATATATATATATATATATATATATGTTTTTCGGCTATGCGCGCCCTCAATATGTAACTAATCTCGCTGAAATTTGAAAAGAACAGAAAATTAAATCTGGAAGAGTTTTTGTCGCACTTTTAACCAAGAAAAATTATAATTAGCCAAGTACTGAGCAACAATATTTTTTTAGTCAGAAATGATTATGACAATATTGCTGTATCATGCTTATTTAACATAAACTAAATTATTTAGTGGAATATACACTAAAGCAGACCATGGGCGAAGCTAGATAAAAATTTTAGTAGGCAGGAACAAAATTCTACCAGCAAAACATTCACTCGAGCAGAAGACACACGAAACCAGGTCATTTCTATATTTAAAATATCGTTTCTCGGCCTTTTGGCTAATATCATGTAGTATAATATATCTAGATATTTTTATTTATATATATATCTTCATAAAAATATATTCAGTAGAGAGAGTGGATATGCTTGCTCGAAAATAATATATTATATAAATATATAATGTGACCACGATTATGATTATGATTATTATCTTAATAATCGGTGTATTGCAGAATATTATTATCAATAATATACGTTAGACAAACTTTCATTCAGATAAAACCCAGGCGAAGCAGGGTACACATCCGCTAGTATATATATATATACATATATGTGTGTGTGTGTGAAAAATAGTACAAAAATGAATTTGTAATTGGATCAGGTAAATAAATTTAAAAAAAAGGCATTTCTTGATCGTGCAACTGAAAGTTGCTGATGAAACGATCAGGCACGATTATATATATATACTAGCGGATGTGTACCCGGCTTCGCCCGGGTTTTATCCGAGTGAAAGTTTGCCTAACGAATATTATTGATAATAATATTCCGGAACACACAGAATATTATGATAATAATGATAATAATAATATTCGTTACATTATATATTTATCTATATTAATAAAATGGAAATTTCATAAGTGTTGTTCGCTAAACACTTTCGTTACAATGCATCAATTTCAACCAAATTTTCAACATTCATGTAAAACGAGATGGAGCAGGTTTTGCTTAACATCAAAATATATTTCCTAACATTAACATGCGTAACTTCGGTGTTATCGATTAAATACAAAAAAAATCAACAGAGTTAATTTTATTTATATATAAATACAAAAATAAATTTCAACAGAGTTAATTTTTTTACATACTAGCTAATAATCTCAATCTAAAAAAATATTCAAAACAAGCAATTTTAAGATAACACCATATGTAAAACAGTCGGCCAAGAAAACAACAACGATATTACATCTTTCTCACATATTCACACACAATCTTGATTAATAATTAAAACTAATCTTTAACATTGTTTATTATACTTCATAATATATAATATTCGTTAGGCAAACTTTCACTCGGATAAAACCCGGGCGAAGCCGAGTACACATCCGCTAGTATAATATATAAAATATATTTTCAAGCAAACACATCCACTCTCTCTACTGAATAGATTTTTAAAAAGATATATATAAATAAAAATATCTAGAGATATACTTTATGATCTTAGCCAAAAGGCCTATAAACATTATTTTATATATAGAAATGACCTGGCCTCGTGTGTCTTCTGCTCGAGTGAATGTTTCGCTGATAGAATTTTGTTCCTGTCTACTAAAAATGATTATCTGGCTTCGCCCGTGGTCTGCTTTAGTGAATATTCCCCTAAAGAATTTTGTTTATGTCAATCAATCATGATACAGCAATATTGTCATCGTCATTTCTAACTAAAAATATGTTGTTGCTCAGTACTTGGTTAATTATATTTTTCTTGAATAAACATGCGAGCAAAAACTTCTCCAGATTTGAATCTCTGCCCTGTTCAAATTTCAGCGAGATTAGTTACATATTGAGGGCGTGCATATCCGACAAACATACTAATACATATATATATATATATATATATTTCGGCTATGCGCGCCCTCAATATGTAACTAATCTCGCTGAAATTTGAAAAGAACAGAAAGTTAAATCTGGAAGAGTTTTTGTCGCACTTTTAACCACTTTTATTTTTGAATGAATAACTAATAAAAAATAAACCTTCTATTTGCCATACATGTTAGAATAGATCAGAAATAACTTTCGAATATTGAAGAATAAAATAGGTGGTAACTAGATGTACATATATATATTTTTTGAAGATTGAGCAATCCATAATTAAAATTATATTTTAAAAAAGATGCATATATTGGATTTATAATGAATTTATTGTTCCAATATATATCGAGGGGCAACTCGCCTCTCTTTATCGAGAATGTTTGTGTTTTCACTAAAGCATGCGCGCACGTGTACACCACTCTCGTTCTACAAGGCCAATGAAAGAATTGTATCTTTGATTTAAACATT
Source organism: Cordylochernes scorpioides (assembly GCA_030710605.1). Classification (NCBI taxonomy): domain Eukaryota; kingdom Metazoa; phylum Arthropoda; class Arachnida; order Pseudoscorpiones; family Chernetidae; genus Cordylochernes; species Cordylochernes scorpioides. Next base: position 48,564,517 of record CP092864.1, read on the forward strand.
ACATTCAGTATATATATACAGTATATATATATATATATATTTAAAAAACTACAAACCATTATCCCTCCTAGTTGACCACTCCATAAATAATAGCCATATACCTGATTTCAAACAAGCATCAATTATATACAAAAATATTACAGAAAAGCATTGTAGACTGTTTTTAGAAAGTTGGGCTTCTGCCGAAGACAAACACAGTATAAACAGAAAAATTGATTTTCCAGAAATTTATAAAGAATTCATATCCTAATTGATTGTAAATAACTATGTATATACTTTTAATTTACTCATTTATTACCCTTAAAATTTTATCATTAATTTAGAATTAATATGTATGCACACAATTATTTACGGTTACACTGTTATATATAAATCTCTATTTCAAACATAATGTGTAGGCAAAATAATAATAATGGTATTTATCTGTAATAATGTATATAATTATTAGCTGTATATATATACTGAATGTAATGTTTAAATCAAAGATACAATTCTTTCATTGGCCTTGTAGAACGAGAGTGGTGTACACGTGCGCGTATGCTTTAGTGAAAACACAAACATCCTCGATAAAGAGAGGCGAGTTGCCCCTCGAAATATTGGAACAATAAATTCATTATAAATCCAATATATGCATCTTTTTTAAAATATATATATATATGTTCCCGGATTTGCCCTGTTTTTACCCGAGTAAAAGTTTGTCTAACAAACATTTGTTAAAACGATTTTATTAAACATCCATTCGCCACTGATTCGATACTTGTCTATACTTGAAGTAAACAAAATATTTGCGCTACAAATTATTAAAAAAAAATTAACCTTTCGCATTGAGTTTCTTTTATTATCAATTTTATTATTATTATCAAAAGAAACTCAATGTGAAAGGTTGTATTTCTATAAGTTGAATAAAATCAATATTAATTGGTCCACTCGGTAATTTGAAGTTGGAGGAATAGTATCTTGCCACAAACGAACATATGTTAATAACCGTATCTAGCGAATGTACCCGGCTTCGCCCGCTTTTTACCCGAGTAAAATTTGCCTAACGAACATTTGTCAAAACGATTCTAGAAAACATCCAATCCACCTACATATAGATTTATAAACGTATATTAAAATTGTTATATGAGTTTAAAGATTTTCTTGAAACATAATATTTTGAAAAACATTAATTAAATTTTAAAAAAATATTGTTACGTTTGTGAATTTAATAATTAATTATTTCTTTTTTCCTCAATAAATTATGTATGTTAATTTAAAAATATATTTTTGTTATCATCATCACATACAATGTATTTTTTTCATTTAAACAAACGATAATAAACAACAATGTAATTTGCATCTTCATTATTATAAAACAACAACAAATCAAATTAACAATGTAAAAATTTATTTGAACATTACAATATTTTAACATTTAACACAAAAACATTATAATATATTCTTTAAATATATATTTACTAGCCGAATGGCCCGGGCAACGCCCGGGTTTTACCCGACTGGACCCAGCTTCGCCTGGGTAGTGTTCGAGCGAGGTTTACTCATGAATGGAGGCCCCAACTGTTTGTAAACTCAATGTAATGAATTTTCTTTCAGCAAAATGGAGATAAATTGCAAACAGCAATATCGAAATGCTTGTAAAAAAATCTGAAATATAGGATCCATTTCACAAACACATCTAATGAATCGAGTGCTGTTTGGAGTGGTCTAAACTGTTAATTTTTAAAAACCATGACCCGG